>LR990369.1:8557253-9002253 GCA_905147345.3 Mythimna impura | reverse complement strand
GTAAAAATAAAAACTAAATATAGATATTAAAATAGCAACTGGCAGCTAAGAGATGACCAGTCTCAACTGACAGCGCCCGTTCACGGACCTGACGCGAATATTAGCACCACTCAGCTCAACCATTTTGAAGGGAACCGAATGATCCAACACACGCGCCACCATCAGTGAGACATTTGAGTGAGCATGACAAACTCTCAACTGCCATGCTCATTTATGTCAAACCAATCCAATAGTAACCTAAAGACCATAAAATAGCTCCATGGTACTCACATTTACATAGTTTGAAAAAAATGCTTCTACATTATACAATACTAAATACAATAATAATTAACTACAATAATACTTTACAAATTTAACAAATTAAAAAAAAAAAAACATTAAAGAATAGTAATAATAGTTTCAAAACTAATCAATTTGTACCCCCGGTGGTAGTGGAGCTGGACCAGCATTGAGCCAAGCATTTTTATCTTGAATATAATCCTCCAACTTATAATATATATAATTTTTCTGGTGTTCCACAGGGCTCTAAGTTAGGCCCATTGCTTTTTTTGGTATTTTTGAACGATCTTTTAGATTTAATAAATTGCAATTGTTTAGCTTATGCTGATGATTTAAAAATTTACTGTAGGATATCTGATCTCAGTGATTGCGTTAAGCTTCAAAGAGATCTTGACATCCTTCAACAATGGTGTTTCAACAATAAAATGACGCTAAATGTTAAGAAATGCCAAACATACACGAACAAAGTGAATTACATTAGATTTGATTATCATATAGATGGATCTGTTCTGTGCAGAGTATCTGTCATCCGTGATCTGGGTGTACTCTTTGACAGTTCCCTATCCTTTCGTGATCATGTAGATACTATAGTTGCCAAGGCTAAGAGAATGCTTGGCTTTATAATTCGCATGTCAAAACCTTTCCGTAATCATCGCAGCATTATTCTTCTCTATAACGCACTGGTAAGAAGCTCCTTGGAGTATTGTTCCTCTATTTGGTCTCCCTATTACTCAACCTATACAAATAATGTTGAATCTGTTCAGGCCCGTTTTGTTAGGTACCTGTGTATGAAGAATGGGATCCGAAAAGCTATACCAGATTACAACGATAGGTTAAGGCACTATAAGATGGTTAGCTTAAAAGAAAGGCGGATCCATTCTGACTTACTTCTACTACATAAAATTATAAATGGTTCCATAGATGCGGAGTTGGTTAATTATTTTAACTTCAGGGCTAGCCAACGCAGCAAGCGACATCATCGTATTTTTCAATTGCCTACATCCACCTTAAATATTACTTTTAATAGTCCTCTTACACGTATGGCAAGGCTTTATAATGAAAGGTCCAACTTGATCGATTACCCTATCGATATCTTCTCCATGAGTTTCGCTTCATACAGACGCTGCCTATATAAACAGTGCGAATAATGTACGTCTTTGTATTTCGGTGTGTTTTGTCTTTGTAGTGTTCTAGATTTAGGTATTCTGGACACGCTTTTTATTCTGTGTTTGTCTCTAATGTTCATTTGGTAAATGTCATGCATACCTGTTATTTGCATGGTTACTGAAATGCCAATTTTAGATGTAAGTTTATTTGAATTGTAAGTGACTGTGCTGTTGGTGTGCTTATTATAAATAAATAAATAAATAAATAAATATGCTTGCCTGCATAGTGTGCGTTTAATACAAGATTTAAATTTCGTTTCATTGAGTTCTAATATTTGGGGAGGTATTTTATTATAACATTTCAAACAGTACCCCATGAAAGAAGAGGCCACTTTAGCCAGTCTGAAACCTGGTTGAACTAATTGGTCCCTATTTCTTGTAACATAATTATGTCTATCGCCTCTTTTGCTAAAAAGGTGAAGATTTTTTCTAACGTACATGATGTTTTCATAGATATATTGACAAGGCACCGTCATGATGTTAATATCCTTAAACAGTTCCCTTAGAGAATCGCACCGGCGGAGACTGTAAATAGCTCTGATAGCTCTTTTCTGTAGAATAAAAATTGAGTCGATGTCTGCAGCCCGTCCCCATAGTAAGATACCGTATGACATGATACTATGAAAATAACTAAAATAGACTAGTCTAGCGGTATCAACATCCGTAAATTGGCGGATTTTTCTAACAGCATATGCAGCTGAGCTAAGCCGTCCTGCAAGAGATGTTAAATGAGGACCCCATTGTAGCCTTGAGTCAAGCGTTATCCCCAGGAAAACAGTTTTGTCGACAAATTCTAGTTTTTCATCGTTTAGTATTACATCACAATCACTACTTTTAACATTCGGTAAGGAAAATCTTATGCATTTAGTTTTTTTCCCGTTTAAAACTAGATTATTAGCAGTGAACCAGTTTTGGACCTGCAGTAGTGCGCTATTTTCGTCGTCAAGATTATTAGTCCTTCTATTTATCTTAAAAATCAAAGAAGTGTCGTCGGCAAACAACACCATATTAAGTTTATTTTGCAACAAATTAATTTTCAAGCAGTTCATCCCCCTTTCCCATTTCCTTGTTTAGTTTATTTAAAATAAATGCTTGATGCTGTTGTGACCATTTCATTGGTAGGCATTCTCTACCAGTCAACCTTTGGTTTAAAAAAGAATAGACTAGAGATTCTAACTTATTTAATAATATTGAAAACAGTTTTCAATTTCCGAATTGAGTTACGAAGATTGTTCCGAATCGCAAAAAAAGTTTTTTTTTTGTGACTATTCTAGGTAACAGCCGTATCTTTTTTTTTTCGTTAACTCAGAAGTTTGATTTTGTCACAGCTTCAAGGGACCGCAGACGCAGACTTGAGTTTACTCCTCACGTTCTTGAGATAAAGGGTCTCGACAGGCAGACAGTCAGACAACAAAGCGACGCTCTATGGTTTCCGCTTTTTCCTTTTATGGTACCTACGGAACCCTAAAAATAAGTACCTAAAATAAAGTAAAAGCGACCATCTTTTGTATTGAACAAGCTTACAATCATCATTTTAATAAAAACTTTTTAGGACACGCCTTAAAACCGCACATCATCATAAAATACAACATCCATTGCTTGTTTTGAACCACAAATTAAACATCTAACCTATCAAAAGCAGCTATTGGAACACCAACGATATGTTATAAAAGTGAATTTAAAAATTTTTAGAACACTCCTCGAAATAATACTACAACATTTAATCATACTTCATCCATTGCCTGTTTTGAACTAAAACTTAAAGTTTATAATCCTAACGAAAACCGCAATGGATATCAAACAGAAAGGTTCGAACGTTTAAATTTTTCGAATTTGGAACACAAAATCAAACGTCAGATTCACGAACGGGATCATCACGCGGGACGTGAATATATAGTGAATAAAGCGAGGGAACGCTTTTGGATTTTAAAGGTTCGACCAGTGCGCGCACTGATAAGAGATTGCGTGATATGTAAGCGACGAAGGAAGCCGCCAATACGGCCGTTAAGAATAATCTGGGTTTCTATTGGTAGATTACAACGGAGAAAATCACGCCACCATTGATGACCAATGGTGTGCTTGCTGTATGCGGGGGGTCGGGAGGTGAACGTCAGCCGGCCTCAACAGGATTAGGGAACAGACTAGAGGGAAAGGGACTCTCTCCCACGGCTTGCGACCGGCTGAAAAAGTACTTAAGCTGCACTTTCCTTGAAGACGACGTTCTCTCTCTGCAGTTCGACTCGAAGCGTCACTACGACAGTTTGTCTTGGCACCCTACGCTCCTGGAGCGGCCCTAGATTTCCAGATTTCCTAAGTTATCTAACGTATTAGAGTCAGTGAAGTATTGTAAAGTAACTGTGAACTATTTGTGAGTTAGCGTCACGCGTATGTACGTAAAGGACTCGATTATGTGAAAGTATTTACACGTGTTATGTGAAGTCTGTATTTTTATACGTGTTAAATAAATTGGCTGAGGCCTTTCAAGCGTGACCATTGTGTTGTGTAATTATTTACATCCTCTGCCCCCTACAATGATTGTTTCGTAAAGTAAAAGTAGTATTAGTAATGTAAATTGAATTTAAATTAAATTAAATTGGATTGGATTGGATTGGATTGGATTGGATTCGATTGGATTGGATTGGATTGGATTGGATTGGATTGGATTGAATTGAATTGAATAGATTGATTGATTGATTGATTGATTGATTGGTTTGATGGTTGTTTGGTTTGATTGATTGATTGATTGTTGATTGATTGATTGTTGTTTTTTGTTGGTTTGATTGGATTGATAGATTGATTGTTTGATTGCTTGATTGATTGATTGATTGATTGATAGATAGATTGATTTATAGATTGATTGATTGATAGATTGATTGATTGATAGATTGATTGATAGATTGATTGATAGATTGATAGATTGATAGATTGATGGATTGATGGATTGATAGATTGATGGATTGATGGATTGATAGATTGATAGATTGATGGATTGATGGATTGATAGATTGATAGATTGATAGATTGATAGATTGATAGATTGATAGATTGATAGATTGATAGATTGATAGATTGATAGATTGATAGATTGATAGATTGATAGATTGATAGATTGATAGATTGATAGATTGATAGATTGATAGATTGATAGATTGATAGATTGATTGATAGATTGATTGATTGATAGATTGATAGATTGATAGATTGATAGATTGATAGATTGATAGATTGATAGATTGATAGATTGATAGATTGATAGATTGATAGATTGATAGATTGATAGATTGATAGATTGATAGATTGATAGATTGATAGATTGATAGATTGATAGATTGATAGATTGATAGATTGATAGATTGATTGATAGATTGATTGATTGATTGATTGATTGATTGATTGATTGATTGATTGATAGATTGATTGATTGATTGATTGATTGATTGATTGATTGATTGATTGATTGATTGATTGATTGATTGATTGATTTATTGATTGATTAATTTAGGATTGGATTGGATGGGATTGGATTGGATTGGATTGGATTGGATTGGATTGGATAGGATTGGATGGGATTGGATAGGATTGGATAGGATTGGATTGGATTGGATTGGATGGGATTGGCAATCCAATCCCATCCAGTTTGAGTTCCCATGAGTTTCGCTTCATACAGACGCTGCCTATATAAACAGTGCAAATAATGTACGTCTTTGTATTTCGGTGTGTGAGATTTAGGTATTCTGGACACGCTTTTTATTCTGTGTTTGTCTCTAATGTTCATTTGGTAAATGTCATGCATACCTGTTATTTGCATGGTTACTGAAATGCCAATTTTAGATGTAAGTTTATTTGAATTGTAAGTGACTGTGCTGTTGGTGTGCTTATTATAAATAAATAAATAAATAAATAAATATGCTTGCCTGCATAGTGTGCGTTTAATACAAGATTTAAATTTCGTTTCATTGAGTTCTAATATTTGGGGAGGTATTTTATTATAACATTTCAAACAGTACCCCATGAAAGAAGAGGCCACTTTAGCCAGTCTGAAACCTGGTTGAACTAATTGGTCCCTATTTCTTGTAACATAATTATGTCTATCGCCTCTTTTGCTAAAAAGATGAAGATTTTTTCTAACGTACATGATGTTTTCATAGATATATTGACAAGGCACCGTCATGATGTTAATATCCTTAAACAGTTCCCTTAGAGAATCGCACCGGCGGAGACTGTAAATAGCTCTGATAGCTCTTTTCTGTAGAATAAAAATTGAGTCGATGTCTGCAGCCCGTCCCCATAGTAAGATACCGTATGACATGATACTATGAAAATAACTAAAATAGACTAGTCTAGCGGTATCAACATCCGTAAATTGGCGGATTTTTCTAACAGCATATGCAGCTGAGCTAAGCCGTCCTGCAAGAGATGTTAAATGAGGACCCCATTGTAGCCTTGAGTCAAGCGTTATCCCCAGGAAAACAGTTTTGTCGACAAATTCTAGTTTTTCGTCGTTTAGTATTACATCACAATCACTACTTTTAACATTCGGTAAGGAAAATCTTATGCATTTAGTTTTTTTCCCGTTTAAAACTAGATTATTAGCAGTGAACCAGTTTTGGACCTGCAGTAGTGCGTTATTTTCGTCGTCAAGATTATTAGTCCTTCTATTTATCTTAAAAATCAAAGAAGTGTCGTCGGCAAACAACACCATATTAAGTTTATTTTGCAACAAATTAATTTTCAAGCAGTTCATCCCCCTTTCCCATTTCCTTGTTTTGTTTATTTAAAATAAAATAAACAAAACAAGGACCTAATACAGTACCTATTTTATTTTAACAATTTTACTGATTGTGCTAATAAAAACTAGTTTACAAAATCGTTACTTTGCAAAAAATTATAATGTAATGTTGTGTCACAATAATGTCTTACGATGATGCAGATTTGTTGACTAAGCATTGTCATGAATTTGAAATAATATTGTTCATAAGTTATTTTCTTTTTGTTTAATGAATTTTAGTTATATTTATTAACATATAAGCACTTAAATAAGTTACCTGAGATACAGGTTTTATACCTAGTTCAGGTAGAATACAATTTTGTACCTTTATCTCTAGATTAAGCCCTTAATGTATAAATATTTATGTAAATCAAAAATTCAATAAACATATTATTATTATTATTATTATTATTAAAATAAATGCTTGATGCTGTTGTGACCATTTCATTGGTAGGCATTCTCTACCAGTCAACCTTTGGTTTAAAAAAGAATAGACTAGAGATTCTAACTTATATAATAATATTGAAAACAGTTTTCAATTTCCGAATTGAGTTACGAAGATTGTTCCGAATCGCAAAAAAAGTTTTTTTTTTGTGACTATTCTAGGTAACAGCCGTATCTTTTTTTTTCGTTAACTCAGAAGTTTGATTTTATCACAGCTTCAAGGGACCGCAGACGCAGACTTGAGTTTACTCCTCACGTTCTTGAGATAAAGGGTCTCGACAGACAGACAGTCGGACAACAAAGCGACACTCTATGGTTTCCGCTTTTTCCTTTTATGGTACCTACGGAACCCTAAAAATAAGTACCTAAAATAAAGTAAAAGCGACCATCTTTTGTATTGAACAAGCTTACAATCATCATTTTAATAAAAACTTTTTAGGACACGCCTTAAAACCGCACATCATCATAAAATACAACATCCATTGCTTGTTTTGAACCACAAATTAAACATCTTACCTATCAAAAGCAGCTATTGGAACACCAACGATATGTTATAAAAGTGAATTTAAAAATTTTTAGAACACTCCTCGAAATAATACTACAACATTTAATCATACTTCATCCATTGCCTGTTTTGAACTAAAACTTAAAGTTTATAATCCTAACGAAAACCGCAATGGTTATCAAACAGAAAGGTTCGAACGTTTAAATTTTTCTAATTTGGAACACAAAATCGTGACTGTTAGAAGTTAAAAATGCTTCGTCATGTAGAATAGTGATGACATGAATTAGAGACTATTCGAGATGTTTACTTTGAAAATGATTCATTGTATGGTACCATTCGATTAATCGTTTGGTATGCTCTGTTTTGGGAGAAATTGTGTAATATAGGTAGACAGGGGCCTTACCATGATGTGTTAAAATGTGAGGCATGAGAACGAGAAGGAAGGATGGAGCTATGCACCCTACTATTTTTTAATTAAGTAGTACAAAGTATTAGTATTAGTATTTTTTAGTTAGTAGTAGGTCGCCGTCCGACCGTCCGGTAACCGTCCGGACCGAACCCAAGTCGTCGACAACGCGTACTGTGCCACGCGCGCCTCAAGGAGATGTCAGCAACTGTAGGGGCCCAGCAGGGTTGAAGCCTACTGGGGCTAAGGGTTTGATTCTGAAAAGAAGACTCGGCCCTGGTATGAAAGGCAAAGAAGGAACAGGAGTGGTTTTTAGTCAGTAAAAGTCTGACACTATCTCTCGCTCCGCCCAAGAGTGGGATATGACATTAGATGATTTTCCCACCTAAAAAAAAGGGGCCATGACGTGTTAAATTGTCAGGCATGCGAGCGAGAAAGAGGGATGGAGCTATACACCCTATACACCCCTATTTTTTAATTAGTACAAAAACAAATGGGGCTCTATCCGTAGGTACCCATTACTAATCATATTTTTGTAGTCAAAATTAAGAAAAAAAAAACTGGGCAAGTGCGAGTCGGACTGGCGCACTAAGGGTTCCGTGCAAACTTGAAAGGTAAATTGCGGTTTACGATTTATGACGTATTAAAAAAAAAACTACTTACTAGATCTCATTCAAACCAATTTTCGGTGGAAGTTTGCATGGTAATGTACCTACATCATATATTTTTTTTAGTTTTATCATTCTCTTACTTAAGAAGTTACGGGGCGGAGGGGGGGGGGGGGGCACATTTTACCACTTTGGAATTGTTTCTCGCGCAAACTATTCAGTTTAAATAAAAATGATATTAGAAACCTCAATATCATTTTTGAAGACCTATCCATAGATACCCCATACGTATGGGTTTGATGAAAAAAATGATTTTGAGATTCAGTTCTAAGTATGGAGAACCCCCAAAATTTATTGTTTTTCTTCTATTTTTGTATGAAAATCTTAATGCGGTTCACAGAATACATTTACTTACCAAGTTTAAACAGTATAGTTCTTATAGTTTCGGAAAAAAGTGGCTGTGACATACGGACGGACAGACAGACACATGACGAATCTATAAGGGTACCGTTTTTTGCCATTTGGCTACGGAACCCCAAAAACGAAATACCAAAATTGTCCACGATTTGTCATAATTGGTAAATTCATAATAGGTACGTGTACGCACAGTGTTTTTCCATTTTGATCGTCATTCATTCATTCATAATTACAACCTGCCAACCTATTTTTCTAAGAAGCCCTTTAAGTATTTGTAATAATTAAAAACATAACCCTTCTTGCAGTCGGGTAAAAAGGGTATGGGCCACCATTCATACAAAATTTGGCCACCAGTGGACATATATTAAGACAACTTCAATTCATAGTTTATGAAATAATAAACCTGTTACAGCTATTACAGGTTTATCTAAAAGTTGGGGGAAATGAGTTAATCAGTTTTAATTTTTATATTGCTAGAGTCAAAATAGCGGCTGTAGCACAGCAAAATAAATAAACATTTATTTATTCATTTGGTTAATCATTTTCTTCGTCATTTAAAATTAGAACAACGTCTAAAAACATTATTTAAGTGACTTCTAAGTATTAGCTTATTTATTCATCAACAAGTATCTTCTACAATAACATCTGTAGTATTTTATTTACATATTTTTATTTTTGTTAGTTATGTATTGGTACAAATTATATAGTTCTTACCTGCCGTGGATAAATCCATTATTGTATCACAGATCACGGATTTCAGAACCTTTCAAAGAATGTCGTCTCATTTGAGTAATATTTAAAGCACAATTAACACAGCGTTGACTTCTGCTGGTCGAAATATGGTGCACAGAGTCCGAGATAGAGCGGCCGGGGTCATTGTCGTACATAGCAGACTCAGAATTCATAGGCAGGCTGGGGTCGTCGGGAAAAGCGAGTGCAGAGTTCATTATGAAAGCGAATATTAATAATAGCAAATAGTCACAAACTGAAGCAAATAGTCGCAATTCAAATGCTACGCGGCAAAATGTGACACTTTTTGCCGCCACTTTTCGCCCCATTTGGGTAGGCTAAGGTCTTAAGACCATACAGCCACTGAACTTCACTCAAGAAATCCCGCCAAAAACACCCGAACATTTTAAACGACGCAATTAATATTTTTTTCAATAATATATGCAAAATAATTGTATTTCGTATGCATTTTTATCAATGGACCAAATGCATAATATTGATAAATAAATGATTTAAAAAAAAATGTTGTTCTGGTCAATTATTAAATTGAAAATTCTATGCAATCTTTATTTTTATTATTCCGCCTGAAGGACTTTGTATCCCATGGTCCAGAAATAATTGAAAAAAAAAAAGTTCAAAATGGTTGCAGGAACCAAGGAAACACTGAATTAATGAATATGCGAGTACTTGTTGTTTAATATTATTTTTCCGAACTTTAACTGACGTGATATTATTTTAATAATTATTTCTAGTAATGATTAAGATTTTTAGTTTAAATAATAATGTTGTCCACGGCATTGTCAACCTCTGGCCGTATCTGGACCACTCCCTTTGTGGTGTATAAAAGTTAAAGTCCTGACTCACTTAATGACACATCAACGCCTAACCTAAACCCAAACCCTTAGACCTAGAACGTTGAAATTTTGCACAAGCAGCAGCGGTTCCTTTCATGATGTATACGAATAATAAGAAAGGATATTTTGAAATTAAACCCCTAAGGGGATGAAAGAGAGGTCCAAATATTGTATGGAGAAAACTACTTTCACAGGCTCTTAATAAACTAGTACGCCTCACCATCAACGATTGCATAACTGCTTACCATCAGGTGGGATCGCAGTTAAGCACTAGTTTACATCAAATTTAAAAAAAAACACGGGCGAAGCCGCTGGCAGAAGCTAGTATAGATATGATTATATTGTTGCACATTCTTCTCCATAGAGATGTACGCTTTGGAATGTGCAATTAGCATCATTTTTCTGACTGATTAACTTTTTGACAATTCACAAGTGAAATAAATGCTTTTTTATACCACCTGCTCGATAATGCCCCTTTATATGTCATACAACTATCACTTAAAGCAAGTCATTCTGTCCCTAGGGAGATAATGTAGTATGGGCGATCCCTAGGGAATAATGAGATTTGAATTTGGAACGTCAAAAACCGTCAACAATAAGTGAATTAAAATGTACGTGCATCAAATAAGTTTATTCAAAATTCAAACTGGCCACTAACAAAAAAAAAGTAATGAAAGAGTTCCCAGCTTTATAGAAAATTAAAACTATAGAATCTAATAGTGAATTTTGTTTGTTTCAAATCTCTAAACATGTTGAGTGATAGTTAAAATTATCTTGTAAATAATACTTATATATTTCTCTAATAAATGATTTGTTTTGCTAAATTGTCTTTTAATTATTTCACAGATGGTGTAAAAAGTAGTGTATCCAACACGGGGATAAAGCTGTCTTTGTCTTGGGCGGTTTAAATTCCTCACTTCACTCAGGTTTCTTTATTAACTCCCTCGCATTGCTCGGGAGTTAATTATATAAATCCCTCACTAACGTTCGGGATTAAAATTAGCAACCTTCGTTTCGTTCGGAATTCAACATGCCGCCCGCGACTTAAAGACACTGCTTTATCCCCTAGTCACATCATGGTGGAATGGCGACAACGACTGTCGCAACCCAGTGCTAGGCACGCCATAATTATGGCGATAAGTCCCCTCTTTGAGGAGTGGCTGGAAAGACCTCACGGCGTCCTTACCTACCGCATGACGCAGGTCCTCACCGGACATGGTAAGTTCGGGAGGTTCCTGCACCGGATTCGTGCAGAAGAGACGCCCGGGTGCCAACATTGTGTGGACAGCCCGGAGGACACGGTGGAGCATACGGTAGAGGTGTGCCCCGCTTGGGCAGAGCACCGCCGTGTCCTCGTGGGGGCGATCGGTGGCAGCGATCTCTCGTGCCGGGCCTTGGTACAGGCCATGGTCCGGAGCGAGGAGGAGTGGCAGGCAGTTGCCTCCTTCTGCGAAGCAGTAATGCTAGCAAAGGAGGCGGCCGATCGCGTGAGGCAACGGTCCTCACGCCCCAACCGCCGCCGGGATTCCGATCCCGATTTCCGGCCACCGTAGGCGCGGGCTTGCGGACGGTGAGCAATGGGTGGCTCGCCGTCCGATCGTTCGATAACCGTCCGGACCGAGCCCAAGTCGTTGACGGCGCGTAGTGTTCCACGCGCGCCTCAAGGAGATGTCAGCAACCGTAGGGGCCCAGCAGGGTCGAAGCCTACTGGGGCCATGGGTGATGCGAAAGAGATCCCCGGGGCCCTGGAAAAAAAAAATGGCAAAGAAGGAACAGGAGTGGGTTTTTAGTCGGTAAAAGTCTGACACTATCTCCCGCTCCGCCCAAGATCGGGGGATGTCATAAGATGAATTCCCACCCGGAAAAAAAAAAATCCCCTAGTCACATAATCTACTATTATTTTAATTGTTGCCCATAATATAGTTCAAATCAAAAACATAATTACAAATAACTACTTCACTTCTGAATTGTCAAAATGTCGCATGTCGGTTAGTCAAAAAAGTGAAGCTAAATTGTACATTACAAAGCGTAGATCTGTAATGAAGAAGATCGTGCAAGAAACTCCATGGATGGACACTCTTTTAAATCATATTATGAGTTACTTATATCTTAGTTATATATTTCTTGTCCTTTCTATTATGTGAGAGAAAAATGTAATATTATTAATAATGTAAATGAAATATTATTTTTTTACTTAACTAATTATTAGGAATTTGTCTAGATGAAACATCATTGATTTTTAATATATGACTGTAAACACTTATCTTGATTAGACATTTTATATCAATTACTAGCCAGTGCCCGAGACTTTGTCCGCGTCAGACTTGTAAAACAGGACAATGACGTTTGGTCAGAATTTCAAAGAATATTTTTATTGCGTGAAACCTTAATTATTTTATTTAAAAAAAAAACTAAACTAGTGCTTGACTGCGATCCCACCTGATGGTAAGCAGTGATGCAAACGCGTGCGTGAGGGGCACTAGTTTATTAAAAGCCTATTCACTCTAGCCGTGGAGACGCCTACATTATAATTATAATCTATAATAAAAGTAGCCTATGCCTCCTGGTAACATCAGCTATGTACCCAGTGGAAGTCCCGTCAAAATCGGCCCAGCCGTTTGAAGATTAATCGGAAGAAACCGACAAAAATTTTAAAACTGGTCTTGTTACTGCATTGCGCATTTTATTAAACTTCCTCATTCCGTCTCCTTACCAAAATAAAGCTAAAACACCTTTCCAAATCATTACTACGCCCCCAATAAGTTATAAAACAACAAAAATATGGCCCCTTTAAAGCTTTTCAATGACTATAGGTCGATATTCGCGTTAATTACGCCGTATTCCTTATCTGTCCGCCATTGATACGACATTAGTGCCAAGACATTTAACACAAATGAACGCTAAAGCGAACACGCCTAAAATACTGCGCTCGGAAGCCTAAAGGCAGTAACTGAATCAAAGTGAATTTTGAAAAAAGAATTCGTGACTTTAGGCGCTGTATTTTTTAAAAAGAAAGAAAGAAAGAGAAGAAAGAAAGAAAGAAAGAAAAACATTTTATTTGGCGGAACAAGGCGCAAATTTAGAACTAACAAATTATAAGTATATTATGTGAAAGAAATATGCGCCACATCCTCGCAAAACGGCCGAACGCTCAGCATAATGCCGTGACCACACGCAAAATGCGATGAGTCTACGGCGCTGGTTTTCAGCGTGGGCCGGTAACGGTATCTATCGACATAAAGACGTCGATCGATATAAAACTTTTTTTTTCTTTTGGCCTTGCACGGTTTGTGAATTTAGCCAGTGTCAATTTTGTGGGTTTGCGGAAGACGTGCAATAGGCAGCTCGCCGCCCAGCTGTCCGGTAATCATCCGGACTGAGCCCGAGTCGTCGACGGCGCGTAGTGTTCCACGCTCACTTCAAAGAGATGTCAGCAAAACCGTAGGGACACAACAGGGCCGAAGCCTACTGGGACCATGACTTGACTTCCGAGAGAGAAACCCGCGGTTCTGGAGCGCAAAGAGCAAAGAAGAAAAATAGGTGTGGTTTTAGTTAGTAAAAGTCTGACACGCCTTCTCACTCTACCCTAGAGCGAGATAAGTAATTGGATTATTTCCCACCTAAAAAAAAACTAGTGTCAATTTGGACATAATCATGGCGGTAAATCCTCTAAAGTAAGTACAAAAAAAAGTAAAAAGTAAAGTAAATAGTAGTAGTGTATTAAGTAGGTACTTAATTCTAATATATTAATTCCAATGTATTCTACTGTTTTTTTTTTTTAAAATTTTACTGTATGTGTGAGGTACGAATAAACGTTTTTCTTTCTTTCTTTTCTCTCTTTGAAGAGTGACTGGAGAGGCGTTACGGCGTCCTTAATATACCTTCTGCATAATGCAGGTCTTTACCGGACATGGTAAGTTCGGCAGGTTCTTGCACCAGATTCAAGAGGAAGAAACGCCCGAGCTACACAGTGGAGCATAATGATGGAGGTGTGCCCCGCTTGGGCGGAGCACTACCGTGTCCTCGTGGATATGATCGGCGGCGGTGACCTCTCGTACCGGACTCTGGTTCAGGCCCATTTGCGCTTTTTGTAGGCGAGGTTGTTTTCTTTCCAAATGAAAAAGTATTTAAAATTTATTTATATAGGTATATAATTTCTTCTGTACGTGTGTTTGTAACTCTTCCTAAACTGCTTGACCAATTTGGATGAAATTGTGTGTGTATATTTGAATATATCCCTGGAAGGTTTGAAAATACAATTGGACTCGGTATGTGGTTTTTTTTTAGGTGGGTAAATCATCTTATGACAAATCCAGCTCTTGGGCGGAGCGGTAGAGAGTGTCAGACTTTTACTGACTAAAAACCCACTCCTGTTCCTTCTTTGCCTTCGACCCAGGGCCCCGAGTTTCACTTTCAAACTACCCGTGGCCCCAGTAGGCTTCAACCCTGCTGGGCCCCTACGATTTGCTGACATCTTCCTGAGGCGCACGTGGAACAGTACGCGCCGTCGACGACTTGGGCTCGGTCCGGATGGTTACCGGACGTTCGGACTGCGAGCCACCCATTGCTCGTCGTCCGCAACCCCGCGCCTATGGTGGCCGGAAATCGGGATCGGAATCCCGGTAGGTGGTGCTGTAATCGGATTCTCTGTTTTTTTTTTTCTAATGAAAAGCCAACTTTTGGGCTGGATAACTCCTGTCCTGTGTGTGTGATAATATATCAATTCTAATGAATCAGTAATGTTATGAACAATAAGTCATATAATTTTAAAAAAGAAAAGAAAAAAATCCTACAAAAAACGTAATCTGTCGCTAAAAATGTTGTTCCTTAAAAGGATCGATATTTTTCACACAAAAATTTAAAGTTAACAAAAAACCGTAACTAAAGTCAAAAAACAACTAAAAAGCTTTAGATAAGTCAGTGTTCAAGCAGTCTGATTCAGTTACTAGAAAATATATTAGGTACAGTTATATTTTTGGAATCGTATCCTCAAGTTCTTCATTTTGACCCCTCGTCATAATTTCGTAATTTTTTGTGACTCCAATGCCACAAAAAATACAACTACAGTTACCTTCCTAATTCCGGCCGTCTATCAGCCGAAAGACGTCATAGACATAGGCCTCCCTCAAGTGTCACCATAACAAACAGTCCAGTGCGTCTCACATCCATTTGATTCCCACAACCCTCACCAGTTCATCGGTCCACCTTGTGGTGTCCAATGCTGCATCTTCCAGTACACGGTCGCCACTCCAAAACCTTTCAGCCCCAACGATTCTGTTCTGCTTGCAATGTGCCCTGCCCACTGCCACTTAAGTTTGGTGATTCTTCGGGCTATGTCGGTAACCTTGGTTCTCCTGCGGGCTGCGGATATCTTCAATCCAAAGGTTAGCTGGTAGATATTTCCTTATTACGCTAAGTTCACCACTATTAATAAATTATTTTTATTTGGCAAAACGGTAGAAGTGTGCCCCACTTGAGCAGAGCTGATTTTCCTACCGGGCCTTGATACAGGCCATGGTCCGGAGCGAGGAAGAGTGGCAGGCGGTCGCCTCCTTCTGCGAAGCTGTAATGCTAGCAAAGGAGGAGGCCGCACGTGCACGCGCGAGGCAATGGCCCTCGTGCCCAAGGATTTCGATCCCGATTTCCGGCCACCGTAGGCGCGGGCTTGGGAGCAAGGAACAGGAGTGGGCTTTTAGTCAGTAAAAGTCTGACACTATCTCCCGCTCCGTCCAAGAGCGGGGGATGTCATTGGATGATTTTCCTACCGAAAAAAAAAACTTAATATTATAAATGTGAAAGTAACGATCTGTCTGACTGTGGTGCTTTCAAAGTTAAATTACTGAACACATTTTAATGTAAGGTACGGAGTAAGCTTGAAGCCCAAGAAACGATATAGGCTACTATTTATATTCCACAAGAAAGTTATTCGTCAAGGTCACGACCCTCAGCTTCGAGGACAAACGACGTAGGAAGGAGGAAGTAAATAAAACAAACTTATTTCCCGAAATCTTCGAGATACCACATTTTCGCTTACGAGGGCGGAATACGCAAATTCACGAACACAGGCTGGCGATTTTGTTTTCAATGTTTGAATTTTTAAAATGGCCGCCGCTTGATGACGTTTGGGAAATATTTTATTGATGGATATGGCCGGCTGTTAATTGATGTCTGGGTTGTAGTTAATGCCGGTATTGATTTAGATACCAATCCATTTGAATTATTGATAGTATTATGTGTGTAGTAAATAGTTGATCGCAAGCGTGAGTGTTGATTGTTTTTTAATATAATAATATAATATTCCACAACTATCACACAGCGCCGTCTAGTCCCATGCTAAGCAGAGCTTGTGTTATGGGTACTAGACAACTGATAAACATACTTATATATTTCTAAATACATACATTATATAGATAAATGACACCCAGACACAGAACAGATGATCGTGCTCATCACACAAACATTTGTCCTGGGTGGGAATCGAACCCACGACCTCCGGCATAGCAGTCAGGGCCACTAACCACTAAACCAACAGGCCAACCAAAATTTAAAAAATTGTGAGCCTAGTTCCTGGAGACAAAGTCAAAGTATTCTTGCTGAACACCATACAATATGTCGGTACACAAGCTCTTCCCGTGGTTTCACCAGCGTCTATGTTTACGACTCCGCTTTTATTAGTCATAGCGTAATGTTATATAACTTAGAGCTTTATAAATAAGCCGATAAGTAAGCTATCCCAGCAGGCTAACCCTAGCTGGGTTAGCCTGCTGGGACACTATTTTTTTTTTTAATTCCAACCAGCCCCCCTAGTCAAGATACAACCGTTTCGTTTCGAATCTCTTTTCGTCGATCGCCTCCAGTTGGCCACGGCTCCGATTCCTTTATTCTGACGTCATCTCAACGCTCAGTCACGTGGTCAGAACAAAGGAATGATCGCCTCGAGTCGGCCACAACTCCTGCGTGGCCGACTCGAAGCGATCAACAAAAAGAGAATCGAAACGAAACGGTTGTAACTTGGCTAGGGGGGCAGTAGTTCCTGAAAATAGCACATTCAACCAAACAAACAAACTCTTCAGCATTTTAATCTCACAAAATCTCGTGTCACACGAAAAAAATTTACTTGTGTGTTTCGAAATCCTCCATAACGACTCGACCGATTTTTTTTTTAAAGTTTTCTATAAGTTTATTTGATAATTCTAAGAATATGTCATAGGCTATTTTCACCCTCCAATTCCCATCCCTCATTTTTTTTCTACAGAACAACGTTTGCTGAGTCAGCAGTCATTATTATTTTATGAATCAGTATATCTTGGAAACCTAAGGTCCCAGACCTTTGGAAGGCGTACGAGGAGCCGAAACCAACTCGCAAAAGCCCTGCTGGAATGGAGTGTGATACCAACAGACGATTTTCCCTGTACGCGCTATGGTACTGCTCCCAAGGACAATCCTCGGTTCGTGAAAAACTATTGCGACATATGGAAAACAAAGACAATAAGGCTATAGTTTTTGGAATCTTAAGTGGACGTGGTACCAAGAACTATGTTAAGGCTTATGGCCCCTGCCTGAACAATGTTATTAATATCCATCGATAAAAAGGCAGGGGGTGACTTGCACACTTAATAAATGGGCCTCCAAAAACGGTCGCTAGCACGAAGTGACGTAGCAATAAGAGGGCAACATATCTTGAGGTACTTGAGGACTGGAGAGGTATGCCATGGCTATCAGGACCAACCCGGAAGTTCGGTCAAGATCCCTACCAGCACCTTAATGGATTATACATCCTTCTCCCGAGCACATTTGCTCTTGCGAATCTCCACTCAAGCTAGCCAATAAAGGCAAAAGAGAGGTGGGAGCTCTGTTTCTCGTCAGTGTTTACTACGGCTGGCCAATAAAGGCAAGCCGGAGATGAAGAACAAGAATTTTCCCAGGAGATCGGGTCCGTGAGGTCGCTAATGCCCAACAGTTCGTCACAAAACTGTCTAGCCCCTTACCTTAGGCATGTTACCGCATAGCAAACGCTACCGATACAGACCAGCTCCCCTAGCGAAGTTACAACCGTTTCGTTTCGATTCTCTTTCGTCAATCGTCTGGAGTCGGCCACGCTTCCGATTCCTTTGTTCTGACCACGTGACTGAGCGTTGAGATGACGTCAGAACAACGGAATCGGAGGCGTGCCGGACTCGAGGTGATCGACGAAAGAGAATCAAAACGAAACGGTCGTAACTTGGCTGGGCCTGCTGGGGTTTATTGGAGCGCGCAAGCCCCACCACGACGTCAACGTAGAGATACGGCGATGGGGCTATTATTATTATAATGAAATATGAATGTTTAGTTCACAGTTCTTCCGATCAACGATTCCCAGGTTGGGTAAAAAGTACTATTGGCTTTCTCCATTATTAATTACTATGGAGCTGCCTGGATCGGAAGTTACCTAGTCATGTGTCACCTCCGTACCCAGGGAATTCACTGGATGCGAGAAATCAGACACGCTTCTTTCAAATAGACCATTTACAGGCACTTTCAATTTATTGTCAAAATATCGGTCACTCAGAAAAGTGTAGCTAAATTGCAATTGCACGTTCCAAAGCGTAGATCTCTATGGAGAAGAACGTGCAAGAAACTCCGTGGATATTCTTTTACATAATTATTATGAGTTACATAAATCTTGGTTACATATTTCTTGTCGCTTCTATTATGTGAGCACAATATAGATAAATAATGAAAAAAAAAGAGACGAGTCATAGGACTGGCCGTTGTAGCGCTTGGCCTATGTCCAATTGTGGACGTCTATCGTCTAAACTGACAGCGACGATGATTTTTTCATCATCATGATGAAGATCAGGCGTTTCTTCCGCCTGAATCCGATGCAGGAACCTCCCAAACTTGCCATGTCCGGTGAGAACAAGCTCATGCAGAAAGTGAGGACGCCGTGTTGCCGCTCCAGCCACTCCTCAAAGAGGGGACTTACTGCGACAGCGACGATGATGAGGTAATAACAGAAGTCATGGATTACAGGAATTTTCGAAAGTTGCCGTGGACAACGAAAATGGTAACTGAAGGAACAGTGGGCTTTAGTCAGTAAAAGTCTGACTCTCCCTCTCACCAGTCAGTGCGGGAGAAGTTGTTTGCTGATTTTTTCTAGCTGTGGGAAAATAACTAAGTATACCTAAAAAAGTGTAGAATAACGCTGGAGGTTATATTATAATTAAGCCACTAATAATAATAAAGCCTATTTATTTCCATAGAGAACTAAATCTAGAACTACATTAGACCGACGCACACGTGTAACACGCCTGATTTGTACGTAGAACGACGTCGCGTGGCGTGGATCTAGTGTAGCTATAAAAGTCTAGTTTCCATATAAAATGTATGGAGACCGACGCGCCTAGATCGGCGTGTGTGGCACACGTGTGCGCAGTGTAGTTCTAGTTTGATCCAGCATTATAATTAACATAACTCTAATATTTCATATTCAGATAATTATTACATAAATATGTGTATAAAATAATAAAATTAAAATTCATATCATTCGTAAGCTGTTGATCCCCGCACGAACGCCGGCGGTCGTGCGCCATTGTCTTACTATTGTGTCTCTAATTACGCTACTCAAGAAGTTAATTAAAAATTGCATAATAAATCATTTACATATAAGTTTAAATTGAATATTAATTAAATTAAATTTTCGTGATTTTTTCTACAATTCTACATGGACCCCTCAACGAGTGAAGGCCACCTCCATTTTGCTTCACGTCTGTCTGTCATTTGCTTTTGTAATGCAATTATCACCGGCTTTTCTTATTATTTCAGCAACCCACTTTTCCTTTTATTTGTTGGTCCTTGCCAAGTAGTAACTATTTTTGTCCATTTACACTTGTCGACCCGTGCAATATGTCACCCATTTGCAATTTTATAGAATAATAATCCTTGCATCTATTTTTTTTTTTTAATTAAGCCAATAACATCAATTCATTTTGATTTCCCAGAAAAAACCTGCATTCTTTTACCCAATATTAATAACTAATTATTATCAAACTCTACCATGCAATCAGATAAATGTTCCCACTAAACGTTAATACATTGAATCGAACACACATTTAAATAAAACGGTCAAATTCGAAATACTAAGAACTGGCCGCAAATAAAAGTCGAATCACTCAAAACGATTGGCAAATTCGAAATTCAAACTTAATGTTAGACATACGAAAATATCTCTCGCTTTGTCTGTCTGTTTATTTGTTATCATTTCACGTATTAACGGCTGAACACATGAAACTTGGCACATGGGTAGATCATGTCTTGTTAAAATTATAATGTTCTTAGGAATTAGTTTTCGAGTTTTACGAGTAGAGCCACTGGCAGAAGCCAATTATTGAAATGTGTTTAAGTTTTCCCGCCTGAAACCACAGATCAATAAAAAAAGTTCTTCCTGACCCAATTTCAATGAATTTTGGTACAGAGATAGATTCACCATAAGTTACCTTTTTACCCGGGATTACGTTTTCTTGAAATAATTTCCAACTTTGACACGGGTGAAACCGCGTGCAGCAGCTAATTGGAACCATAAAAATTCAAATCTGGAACGATAAAACAGTAGTCTATAATAATGTCAACAATTTTTTTTTTGTTCTTAAAAATTTTGTAAGTATAAGAAATTAAGAGGTAAGAAACGGAACGAAATATTATCTAATCTGCATAAATACTATAAGGCGGTCTTCATATTGTTGTAGCGCATATTTTTTTTGTATGTTTTGTGTAACTTTAGTATTTTCAAAAATCTTGCTTTATTTGCAATGTTTGCATACTGTATGTATATTTTATATCTCTTATATTTTTTATTATACACAAATTTTACAGTTAATAAAAAAACTTTAAGTATACAAAAAAAAAATACCGACTCCATTAAAAAAAAACACTAAAACGATCAAAAGAACTTTAATTTCGGAAGTCGGTATTGTTTGTTTCTTATTTAACACCGACTTCCGAAATTAAACTTATTTTGATCGTTTTATTGTTTTTTTAAAGAAATTGGATGATTTTTTTTTACCATATCCAATACCAAAATCACTATAATGGTTGCCTATAATATTTGAGGAGTTCCCTCGATTCCTCATGGATCCCATCATAAGAACTGGATTTCGAAAAAAATGGGACCAACCTGGAAGTATCTTTAAAAGGAAAAAAAAAACTTTGCAAATCGGTCCATAAACGACCAAGTTCTGAGGACACATAAAAAATAAATAAATAGTACTACTGAATTGATAACCTCCTCCTTTTTTTTTGAAGTCGGTTAAAAATAGAACCGACTTGAGAACCTCCTCCTTTTTTAGAAGTCGGTTAAAAATGCGTTTAACATACTCAATGTGACCGACTCTCAATATATTCAGCTTAGCCCGAACAACCCGATAATCATTAAAAAGTGGCCATATTAAAAAATTGATACGTTCCTAATTTGAAATCATTTGGAACGTTCAAATAAATTCGACGCCCGCTGGCTAAACGTACGTTACAATAAACGAAATGCGAATTCGAAAAATTGTTGATTGTATTTTTTTTCTTTTTTCCCGTTTTGGCTGAGTTTTGTGCACGGCCATTTTGAGTTTGATTTGGATTTATTTTGATTCGATTTATCAGTAACACCGAGAACATGGCAGATAACGTAATCCTGTCAGCTTATCTTAATTACATTTTAACAATGGGAATCGTAGGAATAAAATGAAAGAATACATCACGGATATCTATGGAATACATGTATTTTATAGGTTCCTTTTTAATTTATTTTAAAATTGATATTATATTGCTCGCGTTTCGCCGTTATCTTGTCTATAATATAATAAATAACACAAAAAAATGTGTTTTACATTATAAATAATAATAAAACATTTTTTTTTATATTTTTAAGTAGGATATGTAGAAATTGAAAGAAAATACAAACTTTTATTCAACAAATATACAAAACTAGCTTTTGCTCGTGACTTCGCCCGCGTACATTAAAAGCCTATGTCACTCAAGACTAAAACAGCTTTCTATCGGTGATAACATTTTAGAAATCGGACCAGTACTTTCAGAGATTACCTCCTACAGACAAAATAAAACAAACTTTACCTCTTTTTAAGATGTAGCTATTTTTTTATTTTTTTTTAAACACCTGTAGTTTTAAAAGTATGAGCTACTAAAATCTTTTAAATAAATAAGGAAGAATGTTCATTGTTACTTGTGCCTAAAAGTCAACCAAGCAACACATTCATCCAATTTTTTTTTTATTTTTACCTTGCTCCCACATTTTCCGTCTAAACGCAACTACTTAATAAAATTCTTGAATTCTTGAATCGAAACATGTTTCGGGCTGCATTTTTTATTATGTCCTATCAACGTCCATTACCGCTTATTATGTTTGGTTCGCTGTGTGGTATCCCTCGGTTCGATTCCCCGCTGTTACAAGCATTTTTTTTTATATCGACCGCTGACTGGCCAGGTAGAATAATGCGTTCGAAATTCAAAGTTAAGTCATGTCAGTTGAAAATAAAATGTGATAATTTAATAAAATGTGAGTTGAATTGTTCTTTTTTTGAAATGAGTTTTAGTTGTTAGTCATACGAATAATGAAATTACGAAGAAGGAGAATCTGACTGACTGACTATATCAACGCACAGCCGAAACTACTGGGACTAGGAAGGTAAAATTTTGCACAAGGCTTCCCATTATAACGTAGGCTAGCAATAAGAAGGAATTTTAGGAAAACTCAACCTGTAAGGGGGTGAGAAAGGAGAATTTAGTTTGTATGCAAAATCTTAAAACGTGGGTCACTATACTTGAAACTTAGCACAAATAGTACCCTAAATAAATAAAAAATGTTGTCATTGTTTGTTTTTCAAAACTACCCCCATAAGACATTTTAGGGTGGGTTAAAGATTGTATGGAGGATTCTTATTTCTGGGGTTTATGAATAATAAAGACTGCCATTATTATTTATTATATAATTTATTGTACACATCATAATGTGGATTTTTCTTTTTAGGTGGGAAAATCATTTAATGACAAATCTCGCTCTTGGGCGGAGCGAGAGATAGTGTCAGACTTTTACTGAATAAAAACCCACTCCTGTTCCTTCGTTGCCTTTCGTACCAGGGCCGAGTCTTCCTTTCAGAATCAGACCCTTGGCCCCAGTAGGCTTCGACCCCGCTGGGCCCTTACGGTTTGTTAACATCTCCTTGAGGCGCACGTGGAACAGTACGCGCCGTCGACGACTTGGGCTCGGTCCGGACGGTTACCGTACGGTCGGACGACGAGCTACCCATTGTTCGCCGTACGCAAGCCTGCGCCTACGGTGGCCGGAAATCGGGATCGGAATCCCGGCGGCGGTTGGGGAGTGAGGACCGTTACCTCACGCGATCGGTCGCCTCCTTTGCTAGCATTACTGCTTCGCAGGAGGCGACCGCCATTATAATGTGGATAGGATAAACATTTACTTACTTACAAAACTAAGTACCTACCATTAATAATTTTTCAAATGTACCCTCAAAATATGAAAATATACTTAATAGGTAATAATAATAATAATAATATTCCACAACTATCACACAACGCCGTCTAGTCCCAAGCTAAGCAGAGCTTGTGTTATGGGTACTAGACAACTGATAAACATACTTATATATTTCTAAATACATACATATATAGATAAATTCACACAAACATTTGTCCTGGGTGGGAATCGAACCCACGACCTCTGGCATAGCAGTCAGGGCCACTAACCACTAGACCAACAGGCCAGTCAATACTTGAAAACGAAGTCGCGGGTAAAGAGCTAGTCATAAATAAAAGATAAACTAAGTAAATGCCCCGTCTTTACCCAACTATGTGAGACTACCAGTTTAACCAGAATGCACCTGAGTGAGCTTGAACTATGCCCATTTTTAAAATGTAAAAACTTGCTCAGTAGTGTACCTACCTACATCCTGCAAAATGTATGCGAGAATTTTTTACATCTGTGTGAATTAAAACAATTTTAGTACTGTTAAGAGTACTTAAAACATTCTTTTTTAAAATGTCCAATTTAAGTACTTGGGATACAGTTTTTTTTTTTTTGAGTTATGACATCTTCCTATGAATTCTACCGCTATAGGGTGGAGCTAGTTAGACTTTTACAGACTAAACTGCCCACCTGTGTCCGTGAGATATATAATTATCATCACTGCTTACCATCAGGCGGGTTCGCAGTCAAGCACTGGTATATATCAATAACAAAAAAAAAATTGTTGTTTTTAGGGTTCCGTACCTCAAAAGAAAAAAACGGAACCCTTATAGGATCACTTTGTTGTCCGTCCGTCTGTCTGTGAAGACCGTTTATCTCGGGAACGCATAGGGGTATCGAGTTGAAATTAAAACCATAATTATACTAAGGTCTGCGGTCCCTTGTCGCTATGAAAAAATCAAACTTCTAAGTTAACGGAAAAAAAGATATGGCCGTTTATGTCGCAAAAAACGTATATTTCGAAACTCAAGGGAACCAAAATTTTAGAGTACTTTCCGTTGACCCAGAATCCTGAAATTTGGCATAAAGCAAGGTCTTATAACACAAGTATAGTAATAAATCTAAAAATCGAAAATTTGTTGTTACGTCACAATTTTTTTTTTTCAATCGGGGCGTGTGCGTCGGAATTGCATAACCTAATTCCGCCTAGCCCGTTCCATCATCGGACCACCAGGCGTACGGCGATGCGCCACCGGTACATGGTGGACATCCCACCTATACGCACGAAACGTTTTGGGAACACATTCATTGTGCGTACAGCTAAGGAGTGGAATTCCTTTCCGGAATCTGTGTTTCCTGATAGCTACAACCCGGGAATCTTTAAGTCGAGAGTGAATAGGTTACTTCTAGGTAAGCGCGCTCCATCGTCGACCGCATCGTCGCTTTCCATCAGGTGAGATAGTGTTCAAGCGCGAACCTACCAAAAATTAAAAAAAAAAATGGAAATAACTTCGAGACTCCAATAAGGAATTGAACTGTTTATATAAGTAAGTTTGTACAGAACCTTCAGGGCACGAGTCCGACTCGCATTTAGCCGGTTTTTTATGTTTCGTTTTTATGTAATTGTTTATGTGCGTTGTGTTGTGCCAAAAACAAACATTTTCTTTCTTTCTTTGCGTTAGTCAATAAATCTGACGCTTCCTCTCGTTCCACCAGAAGAAAGTATTTGAAGATTTACTCTGACAACAAAAATGCATACAATCACTAGACCAATGAATGAGTCAGTCATTTGTAGATCCTGTATCTCAAGTATATATTTTGCAATCAAACACCTACATTCACTTACAATACAAACGCGAGTAACGCCCGAAGGCAAAGGTTAGCTCACGATTGAAACAATAGACGTCAATTGTAGTTTATATACTATTAATTATTAAATGTCACAATTAGAAAGGAAGGTCATAATAATATTAATTATTATTATTCGTACGGTTTCAGTATGTTCATTATTATGTGGGGTTATTATTAGGTTAGATCGAAAAATACGGATGGGAAATATGACGAGCATCATTATCATTTCAGCCAAAAGACGTCCACTGTTGGATATAGACCTCCCTCAAGTGTCGCCATAACGACCGGTCCTGTGCGTCTCGCATCCATCGGATTACCGCGACCCTCACCTGCAGGTCATCGGGTATTATTTTTTTTATTATTTATAGGATTTCACTGCTCTCAAAACGGTGAAGGAAAACATAGTGAGGAAACCGGCATGTCCTAGAACCAAAAAATTCGAAGACTTGTGACATTCATCAACCCGCACTGGGCCCGCGTGGTGGATTACGGCCCATTCCCTCTCCTAGAGAGGAGGCCTGAGTCCCAGCAATGGGAACATTAAAAGGCTGATTATGCTTATGCTATGCTTTGATAGGATTTTGCTTAACCACTATCTTTCTAATGGTAAGCGGCGATGTGGGCGACGATGGAGCAAGCTCGAATAAAAGTCTCGTATTAACTCTTGACTTACAAACAACTAGGTTGTATCTATCTGGAAACACAGACTCTAGCAAGAACTTCCACTCCTTAGACGTACGCATAATGAACATGTTCCCAAAACATGTTGGATGTACTTGGAGAACCCAGGTACTCTCCGCGAAATGGTCAGTAACACCAAGGCGCTACTGGCCAGACCAAAGAAATTGAATTTGAGAAGTAAAATAAGAAGGAGAAGAAGGTTTATTTATCCAGAAAAGAAAGCAAGGTAGTCAAGGCTCTTAGCGCTCTACGCTGTCGGATGGTTAACCATTTTAAAAGTAAACGTTGCTCAGATACATGATCATACTTGCGAAGGTTGAAGACAAATCGAATGCAGTTATTCAGAAGGCGGTCAAGTTTATTGAGGAGATAGATTTTGGTTTAGAGAGTGAGAAGATTTTTTAGCCGATAGAGCGCTCTTAACGTTCCGGTTACTTTCTAACTGACACTGGCGACCTGCTTCCGCCAGTCGAGACAGGTGTCGACATGCAGACCCACATCCTTAACGTCGGAGCTAAATGGAATCACTGTGTTATCAAATAATACAGGTGGAACAGTTAAGCCATCAAGCTTTCTCAAATTATGGGGGCTCCCTACAATGATAGCCTGACATTTTAAAGGGTTAACTGCCACCCCAAAACGGTCAGACCAGCTTTTTATTGTTCTTAAATCCTGGCTTAGCTTCTCGATCGCATCCGATATGTTGTCAACACCTGACTGACAGTAGAGTTGCAAATCGTCGGCGTAGAGATGATACGCACACTGAAGCTCAGTGGTTATAAGATTAATAAAAACAGAAAACAAAAGAGGAGATAAAATACCGCCTTGAGGGACGCCAGCTGTAAGGTGTGTGACCTTACTCACACATTGATGAAGAGTCTCCAGCGCGAACCGACTGCTGACGACCCCGAAGATAAGAGGAAAACCACTCCAGCACCTCCGGAGAGACCATAAGATAGGACAGGATAGACAAGAGGACATCGTGACTGACGGTATTAAAAGCGTTGGAGAAGTCGATTAACACCAAAGTAGTAACTTTAGTGTCTTCTATTCCCCGCCTAAAATCGTCAGTCACTTTAAGAAGAACTATCACGGTACTGTGCCCGGGCCTGAAACCGGATTGATATGGGCTGATCAGGGAATTATGTTATATGAAGTTGGAGAATTGTTTATGAACACAGGCCTCGAGCACTTTGGAAAGGAAGGGAAGGATGGAAATTGGACGAAAGTGACTGGAAAGAGTGGGATTGGAAATCTTAGGTAAAGGACGAACATAAGCTTTAAGCCACAGGGAAGGAAACACTCCAGAGCAAAGGGAAAAGTTGACGATGTGGGATATAGCAGGAAGAAGTTGATCTAGGGAAGACACGATCATATGTCGACTGATGTTATCGCATCCCACGGTTTTGGATTTAATAGATAGGATAATATTTTTGATCTCTCCCAGATCGACCGGAGTGAAAACAAAAGGGGTAATATTGGGACGCGTCAGACCAGCAAGGTAATCAATAGTTTGACGTTTGTCTAAACAATATAAATATAAATTCACTCTTGACTTAAAGCCTATGTATATAAAGCCATGTCTATTGTTGGAGGCCTACAACGTCTTAAGATGATAATGAATTGGGTATATGAAAGAGATAGTGATATACGACTTGTATAGCTCCGTCTCTCTCTCATACTCGTATGATGGGCTAGTTCCTACATTTCATAATTTTCAAGATATTTTCATTTTCAGAAGTTTTCTGCCCCTAAAAGGCAAAAAATAGACATCTTAGTCTGTTAGGTACTCATAATGTCCATTCATAAAATTAAAAAAAAAAGTTCGACACGATAGCCCTCTGTATGTTTCCACATACCATCAAGCGATTGACCAGTCAATAATGAGCAATGACCGGCCGACTGACCGAATGAGTAATGAACTATTCTCGGCTTAGTTCCGTGTCATTGGGCATCCCTAAAGAGCATGGGTTATATAGGATGTTGGTAGAGAATTTATAAGTAACCCGCCCCAACTTCTACGGGTGTTACTAATCAATGCTGTTGATAAATTATTAAATAATGCCCCGTATCCCTTGGACAGCATTTCGGACCAACTTATCAATATTGCGAGAACCCCAAATCTCCTCGCGGTTATCGACCGAGTGTCTTCGCAAGATTCTGCAATACTTCAGTCACATTGCAAGGAAAGACGGTGGCAACCTCGAAAGACTCATCGTGACCGGTAAAGTAGATGGAAAAAGACCTCGTGGGTGCAACCCAATACGTTGGTCTGACCAGCCCCTTAGCCAAGTTACAATCGTTTCGTTGGCGCCGAACGCCTCGAGTAGGCCACGCCTCCGATTCCTTTGTTCTGACCACGTGACTGAGCGTTGAGATAACGTCAGAACAAAGAAATCGGAGGCGTGGCCTACTCGAGGCGTTCGGTGCAACCGGTACGATTGTAACTTGGCTAGGGGGGCAGATCCGCACCGCTCTTGACTCCACGGTATACAAGGCCCTTCACACCACCAGAGACATGATAGAGAAACATCATAAAAATGAAACGTAACGAAGCAGAGACGTCACGACCCTCATTATTGAGGAATGCGACGCAAGGAGGGATAATGATATTTATGCGCACCTAGCGCACGGTTCCAATTGGTCGTTTCCTATGGAGGAGAACGGGCAAGAAACTCCACTACCTAAATCAACACACGATTATTTAAATATTGACATCGAGTACAACTGTATGGATCAGAATGTTGGGCTGTGAAAAAGACGGATGAAAAAAGATTGCACGTAGCGGAGATGAGAATGTTAAGATGGATGTGTGGTGTGACGAGAATGGATAAAGTGAGAAATGAGTATATTAGGGGAAGTTTGAAAGTGGCGCCAGTGACTGAAAAGTTGAAAGGGAATCGTTTGTCTTGGTATGGTCATGTGAAGAGGAGAGATGAAACGCATGTTACTAAAAGAGTTATGAGTTTACATGTGGATGGATGGAGAGGGAGAGGGAGACCAAAGAAAAGATGGATGGATTGTGTGAAGAGTGATATGAAAGAAAAGGAAGTTAGTGATAGTATGACGAGTGACAGGGCAGAATGGAAGAAAAAAACGTGTTGCGCCGACCCCAAATAACACGGGACAAGGGCAGGAAGATGATGAGTACAACGGCAACAACATGAAATTTGTTGTATGGGAGACCCACTTACACACATTAGTAACTATTTTTGTTATAGCGGCAAAAAATACATTATCTTTGAAAATTTCAACTGTCTAGCTATCACGGTCCATGAGATACAGCTTGGTGACAGACAAACGGACAGCGGAGTTGTGGCAATAGGGTCCCGTTTTTACACCTTGGATACGGAACCCTAGAAACAAAACACCTGCACCCCTAGCCAAGTTGATAATCTGCAATCGTTAACGCTAGTCGAAAACTAATCAAATGTAGAAAATTACATCATCTCAACGTTAAGTCACGTGGTCAGAACAAACGAATAGAAAAGTCGTAGGCAAACATCGTTCAAAATGATAGAATGAATTGTTATCGTTTCTACAATGTTCAACGCTACATCCTTTGTTATTGTAGAACGACATTATAGAACGAGCGGCCGACTCAGCCCCCCTAGCCAAGTTGCAAACGATAAACGTGAACGCTTAGTAATCTCCAATCGATTTTCAACTTTATACCTAAGAGCATAAAGTTGAAAATCTATTAAAGACTACTGAGCGTTAGCGACCGGAACGAACGAAAACACTATGTAATCTTCAATAGATTTTCAGCTTTATATCATCATCTTCCTGCCCTTGTCCCGTGTTATTTGGGGTCGGCGCAACACGTTTTTTTCTTCCATTCTGCCCTGTCACTCGTCATACTATCACTAACTTCCTTTTCTTTCATATCACTCTTCACACAATCCATCCATCTTTTCTTTGGTCTCCCTCTCCCTCTCCATCCATCCACATGTAAATTCATAACTCTTTTAGTAACATGCGTTTCATCTCTCCTCTTCACATGACCATACCAAGACAAACGATTCCCTTTCAACTTTTCAGTCACTGGCGCCACTTTCAAACTTCCCCTAATATACTCATTTCTCACTTTATCCATTCTTGTCACACCACACATCCATGTTAACATTCTCATCTCCGCTACGTGCAATCTTTTTTTATCCGTCTTTTTCACAGCCCAACATTCTGATCCATACAGTATGACAGGCCTTATCACGGACTTGTAGATTTTACCCTTCAACTTTAGGGGCATCCGTGGGTCACAAGTTGTTCCCGTGACCTGTCGCCATTTCATCCATCCTGCGTTGATCCGATGTGTTACGTTCCGGTCTACCTCACCATCCCCTTGGACGAGGGACCCGAGGTACCGAAAGTCGGAGCAGATTGGTATGGGTGTTCCAGCGAGAGATAAAGGCACTGGGTTGGAGAGACCGCCGAAATCGCAGAACAAGTATTCCGTTTTGGTTCTACTCAATTTCAGGCCAACACTCTCCAGTCTGTGCCACCACACCTCCAATCTGTTCTGGACCTCTAGGCCACTCTCGGCAACCAACACAATGTCATCGGCAAACAGCATACACCAGGGAGCCTCTTCCTGAATGTCCGACGTCAGAGCATCCATTATCATCAGGAAGAGGTAAGGGCTGAGAGCCGACCCTTGTAAGCCGACAGCCACATTGAAGCTGCCAGTGGTGCCCACTGTAGACCGGACTTGGGTACTGCATCGACTGTACATCGCTCGGATCAACTGCACATACTTCCCAGGCACACCTTTCTCCTTAAGGGCCCACCACAGAACCTCACGAGGTACCCGGTCATATGCCTTTTCGAGGTCAATGAATACCATGTGCAAGTTTTTATGCGCACCTCTGTATTTCTCGCACAGCTGGCGTATAGCAAAAATGGCATCTGCTGTACCCCGACCCGGCATAAAACCGAATTGGTTCTGTGAAATTTCACTCTCTTCTCTCAGTCGCCTTTCAATAACTTTCTCCCAGGCTTTCATAGTATGTGACATTAGCTTTATTCCTCTATAATTGTTGCACTCAAGCACCTTTGTTTTTAAAAATCGGCACCAAAGAGCTATTGCACCACTCATCAGGTATGGCTTCTTCCAGCAACAACTTATTGAAGAACAAAGCTAACCACGTCCATCCATCCACTCGCAATAACTTCCACACTTCAACTGGTATTCCATCTGGACCAATGGCTTTACCATTCTTCATTCCATTTACTGCTATTCTGACTTCATCCATACTAACCATTCTCACTAATCCCACATTCACTGGTTTATTCTCTAACACCCCACTCCAATTATTTTCCTCATTCATCAATCTTTCAAAATATTCCTTCCACCTCTTTCTGATTTTTTCATCATCCGATAGAACCATTCCAGTTTCATCTCTTATACATCTTAAATGACAAACATCCCTCGCCTTTCTCTCTCTTATTCTAGTAAGCCGGTATAGCTCTTTTTGGCCTGCAGGACTGTCCAGTGCGTCATATAGTTTGTCCTGGGCTTTTGATTTTGCTATTGCCACGGCTTTCTTGGCTTTCTTCTTTAAAACGTCATACTCACTCTTTTTTTCAGCTTTTAAACTAGCGTTTCCAGGCTCTACACGCTGCCATTCCTTGAATTTTCTCTTTTTTTCTTTCAATACACTCTGAACTTCTGTCGACCACCACCATGTATCCCTATCTATTATGCCCTTTCCTCTCGTCTCTCCCAAAATATCTTTCGCTGCATGCCTGATACACTCAGCCATCTCATTCCAGCTTTCATTTATACTTCGATCATTCATATCTCCCATCTCTATCATTCTGTCCACCACTCGCTCCCTGAACTTCTTCGCACAATCATTCCTCTCTAACATATGCCATTTTATTTTAGGGGTAGGACGCTCTTTGTGTTTGGTAGACAGTATTTTAACCACTGATGTCATAACCAGGAGTCTGTGTTGTGAGACTAGGTCTTCTCCTGGCAGTACTTTGCAATCTTTGACGTGCTTTAAGTGGTTGCGCCGAACTAGAAAGTAGTCGATTTGGGTCTTATGATTACCACTTTTGTACGTGATCATGTGTTCGTCTCTTTTTTGGAACCACGTATTGGCTACTGCTAGGTCAAATGCAGTAGCGGATTGCAGCAGGGTCTCTCCTTCACTGTTCGGACTACCGAAACCCCATCCCCCATGTACTCTTTCATAAACACCTTTCATTCTTCCCACATGTCCATTAAAATCACCTCCAACTATCAATTCTTCATGAACAGGGATGTTCATTAAAGTTGTATCAAAATTCTCCCAAAACTTCTCTTTTACCGTTTCATCACATCCTACTTGTGGTGCATACACACTAACTATATTCAACATCACATTCTCTAACATAACTTTCACAACTATAAATCTATCACTAATCCTTTGTACTTCCATCACACTTTCTTTCAATTTACTGTCTAACACTATTCCTACACCATTTCTTTTTCCATTACTTCCACAGTAGTAGAACTTGTATCCCTCACCAATTTCTCTCGCTTTTGTTCCTCTCCATTTAGTTTCCTGCAAGCATGCTATATTTATCCGTCTTCTTTTCAATACATCCGCTAACTCTCTGGCCCTTCCAGTCATAGTCCCAACATTCCAACTTGCATACCTCAATCTCGTTTCCCGAGCTAGCTTCTTACGTTGCACCCGCCCGAGGTGGTGCAACAACCCTGGTCCATTTCCCACAGGAGCCGGGTGCTGCCCCTGCGCGTCGCCTGTGGGGTACGCCCTAACCCTATCGCGCATTCCATTAAAACCAAACATGTTGCAGATGGGATTTGGCTAGTTTTTTTTTAAAGTCGGCCGCCAGCCTGACACCAACCCTCCTTGGGAATGCTTTTGTTGGTAGTTTACCCGCCACCACGGGGTGACCTAAGGTGCTGTAGTATGCACAGAATCTAAATATCCCTTAGTCGCCTCTTACGACACCCACGGGAAGATATGGGATGGTGCTATTCTTTACGTCCGACACCATACAGTACTTTCAGCTTTATATCCAATAACATAAAGTTGAAAATCTATTAAAGACTACTGAGAGTTTACGTTTATCGTTTGTGACTTGGCTAGGGGGGCAGGCGCGTCACCTTGGCTACCAACCTATCGTTTTCTATAATTGCTGACACTGAGGCGTTACCGATTGGAGAACGGAATTCGACACGAAACGGTTGTAACTTGGCTAGGGGGGCAAGCCTTGATTCCTATTATATGTAGTTTCCTCACATTGCGTTAATATTATAAGTTGTGTAGATTAGAATAAATCTTATTATTAAATTTACACTTTTGATTTGGACACCTCAAACTAACCATAACACGATTTAATAAACTAGATCACCAATTTAGATTGGACCATAATTTTCATTCAATTACTTTCGAAGACAGTCCATTTTAAATTGGTCCTGTTCCCAGGCCCGTAGACGAACGACTGAGTGAATTTGAACCCTTCCTTGGTGCAAATTGTTTTATGAGACGATTCAATTTAAAATGGTGTAGTCTGTGCGGACGTGTGCAACCGAGCAAAGTTGAACCCTGCCTTGATGGGTATTCTGTTCTACGAAGGGTCAATTTAAATTGGTCCCTATCTTCGGAGGTACATAACGCTAATCATGCTTGTTGCTTGCTCAATTGGCCTGTTTTTTGTACTGACAACATGGTATTATCTTCACGGCCTTCTTTCCGTTATGAGTTAAGCAGATTTATTGGCTTGAGAAAGCGCAGTTACAAATAAGAAGGTACTTATTCCAATGCGTCCGACTGTCCGGTAATCATCCGGACTGAGCCCGAGTCGTCGACGGCGCGAAGTGTTCCACGCGCGCCTCTAAGAGATGTCAGCAAAATCGTAGGGGCCCAGCGGGGCGGTGCCCGCCTGAGAGCGAAACCGGCGTTTTAGAACGAAAAGGGCAACTGAAGTTCACATGTGGATTTTAGTCGGTAAAAGTCTGACACGCCCTCTCGTTCCACCCTAGAGTGGGAGAAGACATTGTATAATTTACTAAATAAAAAAAAAACTGGGCAAGTGCGAGTCGGACTCGTACAAACTAATTTATGTAAATAGTTCAATTCCCGAATCGAGACTCGAAAATTTTTCTGAATACAAAAAAAGTGGTTTTTTTTGTGACGTAACTACAAATTTTCAGTTTTTAGATTTATTCCTATACTTGTGCTATAAGACCTTGCTTCATGCCAAATTTCAAGGTTCTAGGTCAACGGGAAGTACTCTATGAATTTCGACTTCCTTAGGAGTGTCAAATTTACGATTTTTGCGATATAAACGGCCGTATCTTTTTTTTCGTTAACTTAGAAGTTTAATTTATTCACAGCTTCAAGGGACCGCAAACCTGAGTATATGGTTTTCATTTCAACTCGATACCACCACGCGTTCTCGAGGTAAAGGGTATTGACAGACAGACGGACGGACAACAAAATGGTCTTATATGGGTTCCGATTTTTCCTTTTGAGGTACGGAACCCTAAAAATGAAGCTTTTCTAAGCTTTCTATGTCTTGATATAAACTGAACTACAAGAGTTGAAAATTACACCACATTTTTCTGTTCTTTCACGAGATACTAAAAAGCATCGCCCCCGGGTGGGCTCGAACCACCAACCTTTCGGTTAACAGCCGAACGCGCTAGCCATTGCGCCACGGAGGCTGTGGAGATGTATCTGAAATTCATACTTCGCTCTTCTATGACAAGAACTTTTTTTATTGTTATTATTGTTTGGCTCGCATTTGACCGTTATCTCACCTGATGGTAAGCGATGATGTGGTCGACGATGAAGCACGCTTGCCTAGAAGTACCACCACATCACAACCCGCGACCTACTATTCCTAAGTCGGGGTTGTTACCACTCGGCCACCACTGCTCTTTTATTATGTGTAATTAATATTATTTTCAACACACTTGCTCAGAAAGTGACTCTTATTGCACTGCACTTAGGTATATAATGGCACTCGTTACCAAACTGTGACATTTTGCTTACCATTACGCACTAGTGCTATAATGTAGTTAAAACCTTTTTGTTCAACCTCTTTGTTCCCAAAACCAATTTTGAATTCGAATAAAATTCCCATTTAGTTATTGCGTTCAATAGTATATAAATTAGTGTCTTACTTACCTACCTACTTATTTCATCCAATGAACAAGTTAAAATGGACAAATTTAACTTGTACAAACGATTTATATAATAAAAAACATTTAGTAAATAAATCGTAAATTCAAATACAATTTGTTTTTTTTTTGTGGTCTATGGCCGCCATTTTAAGATGCGCGCGATTTTTAGCGTGATTTTTTTTATACCAGTGAAGTTCAGTGGCTGTATTAATTAAATTAAATTAAATACTACTAAATCATTAGAAAATGTTACATCCGTATTCTATTGTCACTACGAAAGACATAATCGTAAAAACTTTTCACGTAAGAAAACATAAACGTAAGACTAAGCAGTATGATCAAAATACCTTAACCTTCATCTAGGGGTAAATAAAAAAAAAATGATGCGCGCTTATGAGATGATGAACAGATTTTTACCGCCATGTCACAGAAAATTTTACTAGTTTTACTGTTGTTTTCTTCACAAGTGTATGGAAAAACGTCATATGACACACGTGAGTAATTAATGATTACCGTTTTTGGCTCTCTTAAGACCCTCGCCACGGCTCGGGTCTAAATACCGCCTCGACGGTAATCACTAACATTACACACTTATATCATATTGTACTATTATGATATTTGTACACTGACCGCCCCAAATCTATCTCCTTTCGTTCAGTCCATCCTAAGGTTGTCTGTAAGAGATTGCCCTGTGCGATAAACCACCCATTATACACTTAATTTTTGTAAATGTTTATCCTGTCTACATTATGAGGTTTAGAATAAAGTATATAATAAATAAATTAGTATCTATAAAAGTATAGATTGAAAATAATAATAAAAAAACAATAAAATTGCACAAAACAGTAACAATCTCATGCATGGCTCTCGTAACTTTACACCACTCCAGAGAATTTGTCGATACGTTCATTCAATTTCGTTCATTCAGTTAGGGTTGAACTGTTGTCAAAATTAAATAAAAAACTCTTGATTTTTTTTAAAATCGGTTGTGACCTTTATCCGAAATGGTATTTTTTTTTGGTTTGAAAGTAATTCAATGGACAACAATGTTTTTTTTATTCAGAAAATTAGTTGCAGATCGAAGGACTGGAAAAATTTGCCTGCTGCGGTCTTCCCGTCCGATTATAATTTAGGTGTCTTCAAGGCTAGAGTGAATAGGCTTTAGTAAACTATTGCGCTTCACCATCAACGATTGCCTTACTGCTTACCATCAGGTGGGATCACAGTCAAACACTAGTTTATAATTATGAATTTAAAAAAAATCGGACAAGTGCAAGTCGGACTCGCGCTCTGAGGGTTCCGTACAAACTTACCTATGAAAACTGTTTGATTCCCAAATTGAGTCACGAAGATTTTTGCTAATCGCAAAATAAGTTTTTTTTTGTGACGTAACTACAAATTTACAGTTTTCAGATTTTTTCCTGTATTTATTTATTTAATGCTTTATGCACACAAAAGTACAGAGGTGGACTTAATGCTACTACTCTATTCTACTACTACTACTACTGCTCTACTTCTTTTTCTACTCTATACTTGTGCTATAAGACCTTGTTTCATGCAAAATTTTAGGATTCTAGGTCAACGGGAAGTACCCTATGAATTTTGATTCCCTTGAGAGTGTCGAAATATACGTTTTTTCCAACATAAAGGGCCGTATCTTTTTTTTTCATTAACTCAGAAGTTTGATTTTTTTCACACCTTCAAGGGACTGCAAACTTGAGTATAAGGTTTTAAATTCAACTTGATACCTTTACGCGTTCCCGAGATAAAGGGTCTTGACAGACAGACAGACAGACGGACAACAAAGTGATCCTATAAGGGTCCCGTTTTTTCCTTTTGAGATACAGAACCCTAAAGTACATTATATAGATTGGTTTAATGTTGTCGAATGAAGTTGTTTTTATCATCTTCGTTCGTAAAATTAACACCGCTATTAAAGTTATTTTAAGACACATCGGATTGCATGTGAATTAATTATTTATTATTGCCAAAGCAGTTCGAATTCTAAGCGGGTACATCCGCTGGTTGACACGTGAGGTGCAAACTGCTATTGTTTTGGGTATATTGCTCGTAATTCTTAGGACTACTATATTAGTACCCAGCTCAGACTATTGAGAATTGCAGGTGGGCTTTTCGGAACTGCGGATGACCATAAAGGGTATTTTTTTTAGGTGGAGAGACCATCCAATGACTTTTCTCGCTCTGGTGTGAAGTGCGAGGGCGTGTCAAATTCTTACTGACTAAAACCCACTCCTGTGTTCCAGGACCCCAGGTTTTCCATTCAGAAGCCTTAAGGGTTCCCATGGCCCTAATAGGCTTCGACCCTGCTGGGCCTCTATGGTATTGCTGACATCTCCTTGAGGCGCACGTGACCATAAAGGGTGTGTGTTCCCGAAAATGATGTTTGGAGGTATGCGGAACAGAGAGTAAAGTCCCGCAAACCTCCTTTGAAAAGGGAGGATCCTCCGACCAGACGGGATGATATGTCTGGTGGGCAACTGCCCGATAGATGATTTCGGGCTGTTCTATATGTTCTAATCGCGCGGAGAACTTTGATTGCGCGATCCAGGATTAGTCCTTATGTCACGCCATAGATGTCGCTACAGATGGTAGCTCCAAAACTGAAAAAAATTGGGAATATTTCTGCGACTCAATTAACTCAGCCCATTTCAGACCACAGTTGGTCGAGAACTCAAAATTATCATTTTTATACAGAAAATATCTAGCTGACTCAACAGACGTTGTATTGGCTTAGCTATGAACTATTTAATAATATTTCAATTGTGATTTCAACTTTAGTTTCATTTTTAATTTTAGTTCCTAATGTTTTGTTCTTGTTTTAGTTTTATTAATGTTATAATATATTAAGTAGGTACTTTTAGCATGTAGTTTTTACTTTTGTTTTGTATGTTTTTTTTATTATTATTGATAGCCTCGTGTTTGACCACTATCTCACCGATGGCAAGCGATGATGTGGCCGACGATGGAGCACGCTTGCCTAGAAGTAACCTATTCACTCTTGACAAGACCCCTAGGTGGTAGCCGACGCATGTGGTGCTAACCTATAAGAAATATTGTAAAATTAACTTAGATAATATTTTTTTTTTATATATTTCAGTGTATACGATTGTTGGTAGGCCAATAAAATAAATAAATAAATAAACTGTCAAACATGCGAACTGTCAAACGTGGGAACTGTAAAACCGTAGGGCCAATGCCTACTGGGACCATGGGTTTACTTCCGAAAGAGAACCTGTGGTCCTGGAACGCAAAGAGCAAAGAAGGAACATAAGTGTGGTTTTTAGTCAATAAAAGTTTCACACGCCCTACCACTCTGCAATAGAGCGAGAGAAGTAATTAGATGATTTCCCAGCTTAAAAAAAACTTAATTCCCGAATTGAGTTACGAAGATTTTTCCGAATAGTAAAAAATATTTTTTTGTTGTGAAGTAACAACAAATTTACTATTTTCAGATTTATTCCTATATCTATGCTATAAGACCTTGCCTTATGCCAAATTTCAGGATTCTGGGTTAACGGGAAGTACTCAATGAATTTTGATTTCCTCGAGAGTGTCAAAATATACGTTTTTGCGACATAAACTTCCGTATATTTTTTATTCGATAACTTGGAAGTTTGATTGTTTCACAGCTTCAAGAGACTGCAAACTTGAGTATATGGTTTTAAATTCAACTCGATACCTCCACGCGTTCCTGAGATAAAGGGTCTTGACAGACAGACGGACAACAAAGTGATCCTATAAGGGTTCCGTTTTTTCCTTTTGAGGTACGAAACCATATAATCAGCTATTTTTAATGTTCCCACTGCTGGGACTCAGGCCTCCTCTCTCTAGGAGAGAGAAACCCTAAAAATCGCAAATTCTAGTATCTTACCTTTTATAATATAATATGTCATAGTTACCATACCTCCTACGCGCAGCTTGTAGGCGTACAAGTCGACACATTAGCGCCGTCATAGCCTGATGCATCAATAGCTGACTCATACGACCTTAGGTTATGGTGATTGTGCGAGACAATATGGCAGCGAGGCTTAGGTAGCTTTGTGGTTTAGGTGTGGCGGTTATGATGAAATGGTTAGTTATTTGTTCGGTTAAATACAGTTGCTTGTATTCTTTTTAGGGTTCCGTACCTCAAAAGGAAAAAACGGAACCCTTATAGGATCACTTTGTTGTCCGTCCGTCTGTCTGACTGTCTGTCTGTCAAGACCCTTTATCTCGGGAACGCGTGGAGGTATCGAGTTGAAATTAAAACCATATACATACTCAGGTCTACGGACTCTTGAAGCTGTAAAAAAATCAAACTTGTAAATTAATGAGAAAAAAAGATACTTCGGTCTATGTGGCAAAAAACGTACATTTCGACACTCTCGAGGAAATCAAAATTCATAGGGTACTTCCCGTTGATCCAGAATCCTGAAATTTGGCATAAAGCAAGGTCATAATAGCACAAGTATAGGAATAAATCTGAAAACTGTAAATTTGTTGTTATGTCACAATTATTTTTATTCCGGAATTGAACTATTTACATAGGTAAGTTTGTACGGAACCTTCAGAGTGCGAGTCCGTCTCGCACTTGCACCTATTTATTTTATTTTTCAAGATGTATTTATTTATTTCTATAGGTACACCGATGACTTTTTTGCAAAGTAATATGAACAATCTATACTTATAAGTAAAATTGAAGTGTCTGTTTGTAACATCTAAATATATATTTTTTTTACTAATTGCATAATGCTAAACTCTCTGTTTCTTTGTTCTGGTTAATCTCAGAAACGACTGGACTGATTTTGACAGGACTTTCGCTGGTTGATAGTTGATGTTATTAGAAGTAGCTACTTTTTAATTACATAAAGTGAAGCACCTGACCGGGTCTGAACCGGTGACATATACGACTCAATAAGTTGGGGCCGTTACCACTAAGTAAGTTAGAAGTTTGTCGTGCTCATTCAAATGTCTCACTGACGGTGGCGCGTGTGTTGGATCATTCGGTTCCCTTCAAAATGGTTGAGCTGAGTGGTGCCAATATACGCGTCATGTCCGTGAACGGGTGCTGTCAGTTGAAACTGGTCATCTCTTAGCTACCAGCGGCTTATTTTAATTTCCATTTTGTAATGTTTTTTTTTACTTTATATATTTACATTGTTCTCACATAATAGAAGCGGCATGAAGTATAGAACCACGATATTTGTAATATAAAACATGATTGGAAAGAATGTCCATGGAGTTTCTTGTACATTCTTCTCCATAGAGTCAAAATCTACACTTTAGAATGTGCAATTAGCATAATTTTTCTGACTGACTGACGTCTTGACGGTTCAAAAGTGCCTGTGGCTGTAGATAAATGGTTTATTTGAAATAAATACTATGGTTTGATTTGACTGGGCCACCACTACTTTAAAATAAATAGATATCTAAAAATATTCAACCAAAAAATTCCTCCGTGCCAACCCTAATCACGTGACCCTTCAAATCAAATAAAATTTTATACACGTCGTATTAAAAGATAAATTAATTCGCTACAACTGTCAGGGGTGTCACAAGGGTAGAGGATCTGATAACAACCCTTTTGAGTACCCCTGACTGACAGGTGTACGTGTGTATGTGTAATTGATTTATCATAAATACAGGGGTAGGTAGAGTTCATTCAAAATATATCATCTATGGAAATTGCAAAGAAATATCGAGTTGCTGACGATTCACAATGTTTTCGGATGCAGTGTCCGAATCGACACATATTATTTTCAATATTTTTTCACTGGCGATTTGGAGACCACAAATTGAAACTTAAAAAAAAATAATGATAAAAAAAAACAGATAAAAAAGTCTTAAAAAATAATGTAAAGAAATTTATTACCAGAAGTTGCCGCCTTAAATCCGGCCTAAAAAAAAGTTTGGTAACGCTTTTTTCTCCATATTTTATATTTTAAAACTTTATCTAACTTTACTAAACAATGTGTGTCCGAATCGCCAGTAAAAAAAATATTGAAATAAAAATGTTTCAATTCGGACACTTTGTCCGAATATATTGTGTCCGAATCGTCAGCAACTCGAAGAATCAGCTGCTCAGTAAATTTATCAAGTTATGCTGTGTTGTATGGGGCAGTTTTTTGTGATGTTCCCATTTTGGACCAGTAGTAAAAGTTCTTCCTAAAAATGAGTATTTACAATGTTTTTATTTAGATATTTCGGTGTTTCCTACGCATAAAGCAGTGTCTTTAAGTCGCGGCCGGCATGTTGAATTCCGAACGAAACGAAGGTTGCTAAGATTTAATCCCGAACGCCAGTGAGGGATTTACATAATTCACTCCTGACCACTGCGAGGGAGTTAATATAGAAACTTGAATGAAGCGAGGAATTCAAACCGCCCAAGACAAACACATTTTTATCCCCGTGTGGATACTCTACTTTTTACACCTTCTGTGAGATAATTAAAAGACATTATACTAAGACGCCGCGATAAAAAAGAGATGCAAGTGGGAGAAATCATGAGACACAGCTTGCTATAAACGTAAGGGTAAGTACTCGTAGAATCCATTCAAAATATATCGTAATGCATGTATGGGGTAGATTTTATCTTGTGTTTAGATGTTTAAATTGATAATGTGTTGGATAATAAATTAACTACGATTGTTTTGTGAGTGAGCAGCTGCTACAAAACTACAATTTCTATATCGATTTGCACGGGTTTACGGACGGCAAGCAATAGGTAGCTCTTATCTTATCTTATCTTGTTGTGGGGCTGGCCCTAGGCCAGAGCACTTCGACCCTTCTGAATCTTTTGTGCTATTGCCCTCCTGTCTACTCAACCCCTAGCCCTTCGTGCACCTTCTTCATGAGTCCCAGTATGGCCTTGATGGGGCTGAGCCTGTAGTCTCCTGGTCTTGGAAATGGTTGGCCAAGATAATCTAGTCTTTTGGAGCCTAGTGCTACACAGTCGCACAGCAAGTGCAGCATATTCTCCTCTGCATCTCCACAGATCGTGCAAGTCGGATCGCTTGCTAGTCCCATGTTGTGGAGCTGTTTATTGGTGGCATAGTGCCCCGTGAAGACTCCTGTGATTGTTCGGAGCTGTAATCTGCTGTACCTCCATAGTTTTTGGGTCCAGGCCTTATCTATGTTATTGAGAAATAGCTTTGCATGCTTCTGGCCTGTTGTGTTGCGCCAGTGTGTGCTGTGTATCTCCAACACAGCCCTTTTCAATGCCTGGTTGATGACCCTTGCTGAGAGTCCTATGAAGGGTTTCGGTCTATAATAGGTATAATAGGGTCAGTTTATAATAGGTAGCTCGCCGCGCTCCATGCTTGCCACAAAGAGTTGTCATCAAAACTGATGAGGCCTAGTAGGGAACAGGCCTAGGGCTGCGTGAATGTTCGAAAGAGTTGACCCCGGCTCTACAACGCAAACAAAAGGAACACAGGTGGGTTTCAGTCAGTAAAAGTTATTTGATGATGCTGTCAGAAAAATTAACGGGGCCCGCTAGGTCTGATGCCTGTCAGGGTTGCAGGATTGTTTGAAAGTGTTACCGTGGCCATGGAACGCTAAGAAAGTTGAAAACCACCCCCCTAGCCAAGTTACAACCGTTTCGTTTCGATTCTCTTTTCGTTGATCTACTCAAGTTGGCCACGCCTCCTATTCCTTTGTGCTGACCACGTGACTGAGTGTTGAGATGACGTCAGAACAAAGGAATCGGAGGCGTGGCCGACTCGAGGCGATCGACGAAAAGTGAATCGAAACGAAACGGTTGTAACTTGGCTAGGTGGGGCAGGGCACTTATCATGACGTGCCCTCGAGCGTTGATTGTACATACGTTTGTACAACTTGAATGACCTTGAAAAACGCTTAATTGTCGTACTGTACACACGGGTGTACGAAATTTATTCGGCCGAAAATTTTGGTCTCTATATCTTCGTTTTTTCCTAATATTCGCGTTAATCACTGGTAGGTACTACTGGTGAGATTGTAAATAAACACATTTTTTGCGCTTACATTGCAATTGCTGGCTGAACCCTACGAGATAGATCAAAATAATGTAGGTACTACAGTACTGTACACCTTAAAAAGTCTACAAAATAGACAGCAATGATAATATTATATCTATCTCTTAGGGATAACCCACAATAACCATTTTTTTATCCTTTACTTTTTACGAGGAATAATGGCTTATTTACGAAACGATTTTAAGCAATACAGCATTAATCCTTATCCAATTAAGTACCTTAAGTACATTGTGCATTTAATATAGAACAGTATGGCTCTTTACAGCATGTAATTTAGGTGAATATTTTCTTAGATATTACAGATTTAAAATGCAGAGTCATAGCGGCTGTGGTGGTATCAGCATTGCACCCGTGCGAAGCCGGGGCGGGTCGCTAGTGTTATGTAATTTCAAGGGGTATCGTGTTGCTCAGTAATTGGGTCATGGAGGTCAAATAGGCAGTCCCTTCGTCTTTAGTAGGAGTAATATAATGAAGACTTAGGTCTACTGTCCACGGACGCATAGCTTCATAGACGCGTATTCGTCATTATCAGGGGTCGGAATTAGGTAGAGTTATTTATGTACTTATACCGATTTCATACAGCGAAAGTATAAAATGGATATGCCTCAGTTCCCGAGATTAATTTTAAAGAGTAGATTTTTTTTATGACACTATCAGAAATATAGCAGAAAAAAATTCTTCCTGCATTAATGACGAGGAGGAGGAAGTGTATAAATTTGTTAACCTCACCTCAGTTGACATAGAGAGACATTTTTCAACGAAAAATACTAATAAAAATTGTTTTTAAATTATCTTTGTTTTATTTGTCTTATTTATCTCTGAGGTTTTTATTATTATTTATATGTATTGTTGGCCACACTGGATAAATCATTACAAATCCCGGGAAGATCCATATTAATATAAATATTTCGATGCAAGTACATGAATAACTCTACCTAATTCCGACCTCTGGTCATTATACGTTTGGTGTACGCCTGCGTGAAGCTTACATACAAAACTAAGAAATTATGTCGACGAAGCTGCAACAATACGACGGCACGACTCTATCGCTTCTTCGACAGATCGTCTATGAAGCTAGGCATCCGCAGACAGTAGGCCTTAGTAGAGACTACCACACTGGGCCCCCAAAATTATGTCGACGAAGCTGCAGCGACACGACGTCCTGACGCTGTCACTTCGTCGACCGATCGTCTATGAAGCTAGGCGTCCACAGACAGTAGGCATTAATAGAGACTACTACACTGGGCCCCAAATATTATGTCGACGAAGCTGCAATGACATGACGACGCTGACGCTTCGTCGACAGATCGTCTATGAAGCTAGGCGCCCGTGGACAGGGACCATAGGCTTAGTAGAGACTACTACACTGGGCACCAAAAATTCCGGATGAAAAAAAAAATGATAGTTTCTTAAATGCATAAGACCACATCTACAGTTTCAAAAATCCATTGTGAAACTGTAGTCTGTTGTAGTTGATAGATGAGGTTATACATCAAAGGGAAATACATTATTAATATAAATTATAAACTATTTAATTTTAATTGAATACTAATAAATCTGGGTAAGTGCGAGTCGGACTCGCGCACAGAGGGTTCCGTACAAACTTACCTATGAAAACAGTTCAATTCCCGAATTGAGTCCCCCACATTAACTATCTATGTGATAGACTAAGATCTATCCTGGGTCGAATAATTGTACTTAAACATAAAATGCCATATAAAACCTTAAGGCTATTATACCTAGCTCTAGCTGACTCCATAATTGGCTATGGTCTCAGTAGCTACGGGAGAACTTATAAAACACATTTAGACAAAATTTACAAATTACAACAACGAATTCTCAAAAATATAGTACCACTTAAAATTAAAACAAAATACAAAGACGATTGATTACTCAGAACTATTTCATTATTGCAACATATTGCCAGTTCACAACATGGTTAAACTTTCTATACTAAAAGACGAAATAATTAACATAAATAATTTAAATAAGAATACACGTCATCCAAAACTAAGAACGTTAGTGAACATGAACACCTTTACCTTGCCTAGATGGAACAACATATATGGTATGAGAACATACACGTACATACTGCCAAAAATAATTAACGAACTTCCTGTGGACATACAAAATAAATACCTCTGCAACCCTAAAAAATCAAAATGTGAATTAAAAAAGCATTTTTTGCAACTGAATGAATTAGTTTAGTCATACTAACTTATTTATAATATCTTTAAAATGTAAAACTTACAACTTCACTTACTTCCTAACTTATTTGTAATTTATCCGAACTCACTAGCCATATATAAGCCAGTAAAGGCTTTTGTGGTTTTTAGTATTAAAAAAAAAATGTATAAGTACTGCGATTTTGAACATAAATAAAAAAAAAAAAGTTACGAAGATTTTTCCGAATCGCAAAAAATGGTTTTTTTTTGACGTAACTACAAATTTACAGTTTTCAGATTTTTTCCTATAATTGTGTTATGAGACCTTGCTTCATGCCAAATTTCAGGATTCTGGGTCAACGGGAAGTACCGAGTGTCGAAATACTCGTTTTTTTGCGAAATAAACGGCCGTATCTTTTTTTCCGTTAACTTAGATGTTTGATTTTTTCACAGCTTCAAGGGATCGCAGACTTGAGTATATTATGGTTTTAATTTCAACTGGATACCTCTACGCATTCCCGATATAAATCGTCTTGACAGACCAACAGACAGACGGACGGACAACAAAGTGATCCTATAAGGGATCCGTTTTTTACTTTTGAAATACGGAACCCTAAAAAACAAATGCAGGTTATTGTTCCATGCGGGAATCGAACCTGCGTCACTCTGCACAGCTAGTCGTTCAACCACGGCGCCAACCACGCTGTTTCATAGTAATACTCTCCCTATCTCCGTCATAGTCCAATGAGTGAGCGACATTACACCTTCCACCCTTTCTCGATTACGAAATTAATGGCGACAGTTATTACAATATTATGCATTAACTCTGTAGCCGGACATGTGCCTCCCTTACCAGCAGAACACGGAATTAGGGGCTTAATAGAATTGCTACAAACATGATCAACCTTTTAATGTTCCCACTGCTGGGACTCAGGCCTCCTATATAGGAGAACGGGTTTTTTTTGGGTGGGAAAATCATCTAATGACATCCCCGCTCTTGAGCGGAGCGGGAGATAGTGTCAGACTTTTACTGACTAGAAACCCACTCCTGTTCCTTCTTTGCCATTTTTCCAGGGCCCCGGGGATCTCTTTCGCATCACACATGGCCCCAGTAGGCTTCGACCCTGCTGGGCCCCTACGGTTGTTGACATCTCCTTGAGGCGCGCGTGGAACAGTACGCACCGTCGACGACTTGGGCCTGGTCCGGACGGTTACCGGACGATCGGCCGCGTCTACGGTGGCCGGAAATCGAGATCGGAATCCCGGCGGCGGTTGGGGCATGAGGACCTTTGCCTCACGCGATCGGCCGCCTCCTTTGCTAGCATTACTGCTTCGCAGAAGGAGGCGACCGCCTGCCAGTCCTCCTCGCTCCGGACCATGGCCTGTACCAAGGCCCGGCGCAAGAGCTCTATAGGAGAGGGTATGGGCCGTAACGTAATCAACCACGCGGGCCCAGTGCGGGTTGGTGGATGTCACAATATGTGTTCGAATTTTTTGTTCTTAGACATGCCTTACGATGTTTTCCTAGCAGTGGTGATGAAATAAATGACTCAAAATAATGCGCCTTGCTGGGTTTGAACCCGTGATCTACAACTCGTAATTCGGAGCCGTTACCATTGGGCCACCGCTGCTCTCATTGCTACAAAGTTTAATATAAAAAGATACATAATACTGCTATTTTGTCATTTTTCGGCAAAAAGTCAATCCTTGTAAGATTATTTTGTTGTCCCCAGTCTGTTTCTTAAGACTTTTTATCTTAGAAACACGTGGAGGTATTAAACTAAAAGTAAAATGAAATACCCAGCCCCCTTAGCCAAGTTACAATCGTTTCGTACGCGCCGAACGCCTCGAGTAGGCCACGCCTCCGATTCCTTTGTTCTGACTACGTGACTGAGCGTTGAGATGACGTCAGAACAAAGGAATCGGAGGCGTGGCCTACTCGAGGCGTTCGGCGCGAACGATACGATTGTAACTTGACTAGGGGGGCAGGTGTATCACTCCTTGGAGCGATGAAAAAATCAAACATGTTAACACAATCTAAATATAAGGCCGTTTATGGTGCATATTTTGACGCTCGCTAAGAAATAAAAACAAAAAAAAAGGTAAAGGATACTACTTTCCGTTGCCCTAGAATCCTGAAATTTGGTAAGAGGCAAGGTCTGGAAAAAATCTAAAAACTGTAGATGTTACGTTATAAAATAATTACTTTTTTGCGATTCGGAAAAATCTTAGACTCAATTCGGGAATCGAAATACTTAATAATTATAATAATAATTGTTGTTAGGAGGTACCTTTCTCTGGAGCCCTGACCGCGGCGTAGCTTGGACCCTGTTCCCGATACCGGTGAGATACTATTTTTTATATTTTTAAATGTTTTTTTTTATTTTTTATTGAAATATTTAAAAATATAATTTATATGTATATACTAATGAATAAACGGAAATAATAATAATAAATATTTATTTCACATAAACATAGCACTTTGCACTGTAAGTATACATTTTTGAAAATAATATTTACATTATAATGCAATAATAGTAGACTCTACCTTTTAAACTAGGACTAACCTGTATCTTAAAAATAGGGTTCAGCCAGATGGATTATGTTAATATTCATATTCACAACCAAAAACAAGTAAAGTCAGAGTCAGTGATTTATACTAACAATTGTACCGAAAAAATAAAAATAAATAAAATTAAGTAAAAAAAACTTACATAAGTAACAGACAGAAATCCCCAATAATACTTTACTCGATCCGGGAATGAAACAAGGACCTCTTACTCGGCAGTAGCGCTCGTGACCACTACACCAACTAGGCAAGACACAAACAAGTCGAGACAAAATCATATCAATCAATTTTCATGCTGTAGGTAATCAAAGAAAACCATAACCGTAGCCTGTCACCGAAATTGTGAGAAACTGCCAGCTAAATGGATCATACCGACGATCGTGAACGAAGTCGGTACACCACAGATAATCTGTGAAACAAACCAATATAAAAACTCGTGCATTCCCGAAATTCAATTTAAGAAATTAGTCTACTCGTGACTACCTTCAAACAGCGGAACACATTCTGTCCAATCAGCGGCCCGTGACGTATCTCTTCTTTATTTTCTTTCAAAAATCGAACGCGACCCGTCACGATGTCAAATTCTCACGGGTCAGACGTCATAGGTTCATTGTCACGAACGGACGAAGGAGGTCGCACTGTTTTATCCAGAATATTGTTTTTTTTCTTAAATACTCGAAGAAATGAAAATTCTTTAGAACGTCCCAAATTGTTATTGAAGGGACATTCGAAGTTCAGTGTTTTGTTATTTGTCTTCGCATTTTTTCTTTGATAGATACTTTCTCAGGATATCATTGAAGCTGTAAGGGTCTATCCATAAATTCCGTTACAATATAATGAGAAAGATGGGAGGACAAGGTCGACGAAATGCGAGATTGTGTGACAAATCATCTAATGACTTCTCGCGCCCTTCGTGTCAGACTTTTACTGACAAAAACCACACCAATGTTCCTTCAGTTGCTCTTTGAGATCTAGGGCCATGGGTAAACTTTTCAGAAGTCATCCGTTGGCCTTACGGTAGGTTTCGGCCCCGCTGGTCCCTTACGGTTTTGCTGACATCTCTTTGAGGTGCTGTACCTTCATAGCCTTGGACTTGTGCAGGGCCACCTCGAGTCCTAACTGGTGTGACAAGGGTTAAGTCAAAGTTTCGTGACGTTACATTTCATAATCTATATCTAAGTGTATAAACGCGTAATTTAAACTGTTAATAAAAACTTACAAATATATCTGACTATCAATATAGGTATAAATTGTGTTAGTGAATTCGAAAATTAGTTTCAAAACTAAAGTTTTAATTTAACAGTCCCTATGAAAAATTGCAAAATAAATGATGTCACACTAGGAAGAGGAAATGTCACAAATTTGACCAGTTATGACAAGAACGTGAAAAAGTAAAAAATTATAATTCCGTGTAACGTAATTTGTAGATGGCCCCTAAGCATTAAAGAGTTTGACATCACGATGACTTTTAGTGACAAATTCTTTGAAGACTTCCTATTTTATGATGAGCTTTACTTACAATGTCTTATAGTTGTTTATTTAAACTTCATGTGCAGTAGCACATAGGTGGACTTAATGCAATAAGACATTCTCTACCTGTCAACCTTTGGGTTAAAAAAAAGAACGCGATCACTAACGCGTTTGTGTGTGTGTGTGCGTAGATAGTGTAGATAGCAATACCGATGTGGTATATTGGTAATGGTAGTGCGTCGATGCCCATATAATTTGCCTACTCCTGGAAAGTAAAAAAAAAAAGAAAAAATAATTAAAAATAAAAATAAAAAAAAGACAAAAAAAGAAGAATAAAGATAAAAGAATAAAGTTGTAATTGCAGAGGAACTCCTCAATAAATGGCTGCCCTGGACTTTTTTCTGAGATGGGAAATCGTCGTAGGACTTCATGGAGCGGCAAGGCGTGTAAGACTTAAATCGACTAAAACCACACCTATCAGACGCCTTTTGTATTCTCAAAGAGTATGCAGCTATTTTTTGTTTTTACTTTGAAAATAATCAAATAACTTCTCCCGCTCCAGGTGGAGTGAGAGCGAGTGTCAGAGTTTTATTAACTGAAACCTAGTGGTTCATCAGTTGCCCTTTGCGAGGGCGGTGTTCACTCCTTCAAACAATTTGAGGTTCTGGCAGGCATCAGCATGGTCCCGTCAACTTATGCGGAACAAATTCCACCGTCTACTCGTGCTTGGTCCTTATCGGACAGTCGTACGGTGCTACCTATTGCTCGCCGTCCGTAAACTCACTTCTTTGGCCGGGAACCGCTCTGACACCCGACGCCAGGGGCGTCTCCGGTGCGCATTGATCCTGTGGGGGAAGGGTATGCAGATAAAGTCCACCCTGGCACACCCTCGTTTCACCAACTTTAGTCATATTTCATGTTATTTGGGTATTTTATCTATTCGTACATAACTTATCTATATTATATATATATAAAAGGAGAAACTGACTGACCGCCATATCAACACACAGCCGAAACTATTGGGACTAAGAGCGTGAAATTTTACACAAGTGTTCCTTTTATGACGTAGGTGAGCAAGGTGCTATAAATGGTTTTAGCATTATTAGCATTATCAGCCTTATTAATGTTTCCACTGCTGGGACTCAGGCCTCCTCTCTAGGAGAGGAAAAGGGCCGTAATCCACCACGCGGGCCCAGTGCGGGTTGGTGAATGTCACATGTCTTCGAATTTTTGGTTCTAGGACATGCCGGTTTCCTCACGATGTTTTCCTTTACCGTTTTGAGAGCAGTGGTGATGAAATAAATTACACAAAGTAATGCGCCTGGCTGGGTTTGAACCCGCGACCTACAACTCGTAAGTCGGGGCCGTTACCACTTGGCCACCACTGCTCACCCTCAACATAAATGGTTTAAATTTGAAATAAAATGCTTTGAATCATGGAGAAATCAATTTTTACGCGGGCGAGGTCGCTGTCAGAAGATAGTTGGTAAATATAATATATCTTGGTCATTACCTATATTTGACTTTCGTAATAATTCCGTGGGTAATCCCATTACTTGTATTACATTAATAATAAATGTAATACATTACAAATGTATATCTAATTTGCGTGGACCTTGAACTTTGGAGATACACTAGTGTGTGTGTGATACACTTTTCCAATTCAATTTTCAATAGGAAAAGCCAATCTCAAATCAAGATGGTTTTTTTGTCTCGCTCTTGGGTGGAGTGGGAGGGGGTGTCAGACAGAGGCGCGTGTGGAACAATACGCGCCGTCCATGACTTAGGCTCGGTCCGGACGGTTACCGGACGATCGGAATGCGAAATACCCATTGTTCGCCGTCCACAAGCCCGCGGCTACGGTGGCCGGAAATCGGGATCGAGATCCCAGCGGCTGGGGCGTGAGGGCCACGCCCACGCGCGTGCACGTGCAGCCAACTCCTTATTGCTTAACATTACTGCTTCGCAGAAGGAGGCGACCGCCTGCCACTCCTCCTCGCTCCGGACCATAGCCTGTACCAAGGCCCGGCGCGAGAGATCGTTGCCGCCAATCTCCCCCACGAGGACACGGCAGTGCTCTGCCCAAGCGGGGCATACCTCTACCGTGTGCTCCACAGTGTCTTCCGGGCGGTCTACACAATGGTGACACCCTGGCGTTACTTCCACACGGCTCCGGTGCAGGAACTTCCCGAACTGACCATGTTCGGTGAGAACCTGCGTCAAAATCAAGATGGATGGATTGTGTGAAGAGTGATAGCATGACGAGTGACAGGGCAGAATGGAAGAAAAAAACGTGTTGCGCCGACCCCAAATAACACGAGACAAAGGCAGGAAAACGAGGATGATGATGGCAATCTCGAATCAAAAATCAAAGAAGGAAGGAACAATGGAAATAATAAGAAATCTAAGGACTGGACTAGACTGTTTTTTTAAGGTGGGAAATCATCTAATAACTTCTCTCGTTCTTGGGTAGAGCGGTAGGTGTCAGACTTTTGTTGAATAAAACCGCACCTGTGTCCTTTAGTTGCCCTTTGCGTTTTTGGATCACAGGTTTCCTTTTAAGAAAATCCCCACGATCCTAGCGGGCATCGGCCCTAAAAAGCCTCTACGGTTTGCTGACATCTCTTTGAGGCGCGCGTGGACGCATTACGCGCTGTCAACGACTTATGATCTCAGTCCGGATGATTACCGGACGGCCGAACGGCGAGCTATCCATTGCTCGTCATCCGTATGCCCACGCTTACCATGGCTATTATTCAGGGTTGAGATCGCGGCGGCTGGGGCGTGAAGATGTTCGTTCCTTTACGCGTGCCGCCTCTTTCGCTAGCATTAGGTACTGCTTTTCAAAAGGAGAGGACCACCAGCCTTTCCCCCTCGCTCCGGACCACGGCCTGTACCAGGGCCTGTCGCGAGAAGTCGTTGCCGCCGATCACCCCCATAAGGACATGACGTGGTTAGAGTTCATCATTTCTCGAGCTTTTCAATTTCTTGGATGTCGAAAATTCTGGAGGGTAATTTCTTGGGTTTTCTCGGGTTGTCGAGAACTTTTCATTAGTGTATTGTTTTGTAAATCTTTTCGGTTCAAATAATGGAAAATATTGTTTTCTAAGTGTTACCTCGTTAGAGCAGTGGTGGCCGAGTGGTAACGGCCCCGACTTACGAGTTGTAGATCGCGGGTTCAAACCCAGCCAGGCACATTAGTTTGTGTAATTTATTTCATCACCACAGCTCTCAAAACAGTGAAGGAAAACATCGTGAGGAAACCGGCATATCCTAGAACCAAAAAATTCGAATTAAAAGTTTTTGGAAAAAGAATAGAATAGAATAGAATAGAATAGAATAGAATAGAATAGAATAGAATAGAATAGAATAGAAATATATAAAAATATACTATTCCCGCTCTAGGTAGAGCGAGAGCGCGGTTGCGTCGCCACAATGCCTAACACGTCGAAACTCTGTTTGCAGCATTGTGTTCCTTACGCTTATCGTTCCAGGGTCTGCCCCCTAGCCAAGTTACAATCGTATCGTTCTCAACGCTCAGTCACGTGGACAGAACAAAGGAATTGGAGGCGTGGCCTACTCGAGGCGTTCGGCGCGAACGAAACGATTGTAACTTGGCTAGGGGGGCTGGTTTGTGTTCGATATTGACAATATTCATCTATAACATTGTACATAAAACACAACTGAGTTCAACGTTAAAATTCCACACTACAAAAGTTATATTTATAAAGATTTATCACCCGGTACAATGCACACTATATTTTTTATGACACATGTCTTGAGTCATAAAATGGGTTTTTTTTTACTTATGATTGCTTTATTTTTCCGTCGTAATGTCCGTATTTGCGGGTCACTGGTTTTATTTGTATGATCAAGCTTATAGCTTTAGGGAGGCGAGCAAAATTTTAAGTAGCGGTATCATGGAATAATACTGTCTGGCTATTTTTAAAAGATCATTGTACCCTTTAGGGTTTCTGTAAGTATGTTTGCACTGCCAGTATATAGATAATAAGGAACCCCAGGATATCAGGATGGTAACAAACCGGTTAACATTCTAAACTAAACTGCGAGAGCTAATTCGTAAGATGTTGGCAGTAGTATCATCACAGCGTTAATGTTTTCCAATTGTCGATTAGGATCACTTGTTTGACTTTGTAGGTATCAACAAGAATCGCTGCGGCATAGCACCTGCAACTCCTAGCGTAGGACTGCGTGCTGCTCAGCCGAACACTCCCGTGTACATCTCCCGCCTGCATCACACCACAAGGGTGGAAGACATCGTGGAGTACGTGCGCCACAAGACGAAGTTCGCACTGAGGGTACAGCTTCTGGAATCGCACCGTAACGTCAATTTCAAGGCGTTCGAGGTGCGAGTCCCGAACACTTTTCTGCCCCTCATGTTGAAGGAAGACTTTTGGCCGCAGGGCGTGGTGTTCCGTCGCTTCCGCGGACAAGTACCACAGAACAGCACAAAGTGAACAAGTGCAGTGAAGTGTTACTAACATAGTCATAAGTCGTATTTATTAACAATAAATTGTATTTAATTTACTTTATATATATGTTAGTCTGTAAGATATTTATCTATGAGCCGAGATGCCTGAAAATAAATGATTTATTATTATTTATTGTATATATCTGATGATATCTTTATTGTATGTAGTGTAATTATGTGTATTTGTAATTGTGTTATACGAGTATCTATGCTTCATTAGTATATCTATTCTTGCATTCGTCTTCTCTCAATTTTATTGCACCCACCACTATTATTTTCTGCAACACTCAAAGGTTGACTGGCCGCCTAAAGCTAAATATGCCTAAGGCATTTAAGTCAACCTCTGTAATTTTGTTTTCATAAAGCATTATTTTAATAAATAAATATATAAATTATGCTTGCGTGTTTTCTGGTGGGTAGGTCATATCAAACATGGCATATGGTTATAATACAGTTCGTTTATTAGACACACTTTAGCACTGGTTACAATGAGGGATTCATACAAGATTACTTAACAACCTACGTCGGAAATATCCGACACTCTCGCGTTTATTTCGCAAGGGTCGCATATCCACGAACAAATACTCCATCACGTCAGCTCTTCTGTCACCTATGGGGATTGAAGAGCTAAACGAGATTTTTTTTTCGTTGGGAAAATCATCCAATGACATCCCCTGTTCTTGGGCGGAGCGGGAGATAGTGTCAGACTTTTATTGACTAAAAACCCACTCCTGTTTCTAAGTTGCCTTTCGTACCGGGGCCGAGTCTTCCTTTCAGAATCAAACCCTTGGCCGTGCTGGGCCCCTACGGTTGCTGACATCTCCTTGAGGCGCGCGTGGAACACTACGTGCCGTCGACTTCTTGGACTCGGTCCGGACGGTTACCGAACGGTCGGACGGCGAGCTACCCATTGCTCGCCATCCGCAAGCCCAGAGCTAAACGAGATGGAGCACCCAGTCGCAAAGGCACGACTGTAGAATAGGACACGAAAAAACTTGTCGGACCAATACGATGCAAGACGCGGTTAAAGGGATAACATGCGTGGTTACAATTTGTCCGGACTTGATTGCGGGCGCGGAGCGACTGGCTGGCGCCTTGAAAGAATATACCTCGTAGGTGTAAAGCTGGAACTACACTGCGCACACGTTTGCCTCACACGCCGATCTGGGCGTATCGGTTTCGGCAGCTGAAGTTTTTTCAGTAAAAGTCTGACGCTCTCTCTCTCTCGATCCATGCTAGAGCGAGAGAACTTATTTTTTATTATTGATTGGTTCGCGTTTGACCACTATCTCACCTGATGGTAAGCGATGATGATATTTGATAATTTCTTTATGTAAGATCATTGAGCCTGGTGATAGAAACAGTGGCTAACCTTTATTATTTTTCAGTGGCGTCTCAGCTTCCCATGGAGCAATGGCTAGTACGCAGAGTTCTGATAGTTCGCCTCCCGCAGATAGGCGCGACAAGACTTAGGTTGTTTTTGATATCATGGGGTTTTGATCACGCATGCGGGATTGTCCCGCGCGCGTAACCCCCACAAATGTCCATTTCATACAAGTATTTATTGTAATGCGTGGGATACGCGCGCGGGACACGTTTTTTTGCATTATGAAATTTTCTGCATGCGGGGAATTTCATGCAGTGTGTTACACGCTAACCTACGATCTAGTTTTCTGCGGGCTGTTGTGCGTTGTGGTTGTGTACAATGGACGACAAACACGCGGGAGCTCTGCATCCCTGCAGTCCGGGATCACGCCCCGCGTCCCGCGTACGTATTACACGCATTACAATAAATACTTTTATGAAAAGGACATTTGCGGGGGTTACGCGTGCTGGGCAATCCCGCATGCGTTATCAACACCGCACGATATTTAAAAACACCCTAAGGGCGGGTTTCTGAGTTAAAACCGTATCATACTAAAATGCCAAATTTTTGACAGGTTTTCAAGGTAAAGTAAGGTAGGTAGTTTGAGTAATTCTCAACTTCTCACACGCATATACAAGCAGAGCGCTGGTGGTCCTCGACGCCAGGATGCAGGCAGGCCAAGGAGGTCCTGCCACATCTCAATAAAGCCCTCACCAAAAAACTCATAAGACTGGACAGAGGCGGCCTGTGCCTGGTGACGGGGACCATCACCGGACACTGCACACTGAATAAGCACCTCCATACAATAGGGCATCGCAGACAGTCTCCTGTGCAGAGCATGCTTGGAGGGAGAGGAGACAATTGCACATGTGCTCCTAGACTGCACAGGTGTCACTGAAATACGCACATGAACCTTAGGATCCCCGAACTCGCTTATTGATGCCCTGAAAAACCTGAGAGGCGTAATCTGTTTTTGGAGAGAGGTGGGCTGGTTGGAATGAGCCCACCTCAGGTTATGGCCGCCATGGCCCACGTACAATGGTCCACATAGGACTAAGACTAAGTGCGGAAACCATACCTAAATAGATAGAAATATAATTCTCAACTTAAAATGCTAATAAGAAATCGGGGTTCAGCGCGACATGAGTTGACTCGCATCGTTGACGCACTGTCACGTTGTGCCTGTCCGCGTTAGTCTTCATTTGAAAACGGTTTCGTACCTACGGTGTACTCACAATAAGGTATTTCTTTGCTACCAAGAATTGAAACAATGAATGACAAACAATCATTACTCATAAGTATTTTCCAGGTCATTTATTTATGAAGCACGTCTGTGGTTTTAGCTGTTTTACAAGCATACATAAGTAGGTTTATTTGTTTATTTAACTTCATGTACAGTGTAGTGGTACATAGGCGGACTTAATGAAACAAGGCATTCTCTACCAGTCAACCTTTGGGTTAAAAAGACAACACTGTGGTAGGTGTGCACAATAAATAAATAACAGATATTATATCAAGTAGAATGTAATATCATTAAATTAAGTTACTTTGAAATACTTATTTACGCTAATATTAGAAACTAATAAATACTTTGATGAATATCAAATAATTATTATTAGGAGAACTTAAAATAAAACAATTATGACGAAGACCGAACTAACTTACATACGTTTTTTTATTTTTAATATCAGGTTTTTCAATACACTTACACGAAAACCCGTCGTTATCCCTACCGCTTTTAGGTAAGTAATTTACTGTTATTTGCACTAGTGCAGAAAAGTGCACAAGCTCGCCCCGCCACAATTTGTTACATTTATCGTATCAGGCTGGGCGCTATGCGACCTCACAAGTCGCACTTCAATCCACGTTCATTTATTTCTACGTAAGTATATTGAAAAACGTCGTTTGATACACGTGGAAATTTGTCACGGCCGAGCCGAGTGCCGCAACTCGGCTCCTTAACACCTTCGCCAGCGGTTTGGGCGAATTCCGCCATGACAAACTTTCTACTACTGGGACTCAGACCTCTTCTCTAAACCACCGTAGGCGTAGGCGTAGGCTTGCGGATGGCGAGCAATGGATACCACGCCGTCCGGTGTCCGGTAATCGTCCGGACCGAGCTCAAGTCGTCGACGGCGCGTAGTGTTCCACGGGCGCCTCAAGAAGTAAGTAAGTAAGTAAGTCCAAACTACAAAGCCTCGAGCACAGGCGCAGGGTAGCCAGCCTATCGGTATTCTACAGGTTGCATTTTGGAGAGTGTGCGCGGGAATTGCATGACTTGATTCCGCCATCTCATTTCTACCATCGGACAACCCGACGTACGGCGAGTATCCACCCTTACGTTGTTGAAACTTCAACGGTCCGGACTAAGCGTTTCGCTTCGTCGTTTATACCGCGTACATCAAAGGACTGGAACAATTTGCCTGCTGCGGTCTTCCCATCCAACTATAATTTAGGTGCCTTCAAGGCTAGAGTGAATATAGGCTCTTAATAAACTAGTGCGCCTCACCATCAATGATTGCATCACTGCTTACCATCAGGTGGGATCGCAGACAAGCACTGGTTTATATCAAATTAAAAAAAAAAAAAGATGTCAGCAAATCGTAGGGGCCCAGCAGGGTCCTACTGGGGCCACAGGTTAAGTGAAAATGAACCCCAGGCCCTGGAACACAAGGCAAACAAGGAACATAGGAGTGGGTTTTAGTCAGTAAAAGTCTGACACGCCCTCCAGCTCCACCCAAGAGCGGGAGAAGTCATTGGATGAATTGCCACCTAAAATAAGGCCTCTTCTCTAGAAATGGGAATGGGCTGCAATCTTCTACGTGAGCCCACTGCGGATTGGGATGTTATAAAAAATGTTTATTAAAGTTTTCGTGTCAGCCATTGTGCGTACAGTTAAGGGTTTTTTTTTTTTTATAGGTGGGAAAATCATCTTATGACAAATCCCGCTCTTGGGCGGAGCGAGAGATAGTGTCAGATTTTTACTGACTAAAAACCCACTCCTGTTCCTTCGTTGCCTTCGTCCCAGGGCCACGGTTTCGTTTTCACACTACCCATGGCCCCAGTAGGCTTCGACCCTGCTGGGCCCCTACGATTTGCTGAGGAATTCCCTGCTGGAGTCTATGTTTCTTGATAGCTACAATCTTTAAGTCATTTTTTATTTTAAAAGGAATACTTATTCAGATTCATTATGCATTAGGTTACAAACCGTTATTTTGATACAGATACTTCAATTTTATTTATTTATATGTTGGTAAGTAGGTACGTACGTAAGGTGTATAGATTTTTATATTTGTTTGTGACCTTACTTTTAAATGACTGGCCAACTTACATATTTACGAGTATATTCATAGTTAGTTGACTAAAAATGTATCTCAATGTTAGTCATTGACGGAGACACGATTTTAGTATTTCCCATTGTTTAGTCATGTGACAGTGACATTACATTAACTTTTGGTACAATGTCTTACAAGTAGACCTAATCTAAGTTTGTTTAAATGCTGAACTACATTGCTGTGTTCCAAATTGAAGGGTACATCTACTTATATACCGAAACATAAGCTGGAGTAGTTACTGGCGCATGAGACATTACAGCTTGGTTCTTTGTATGATAATGCGGTACTACAGATGTCATGTAAAGAGGAGGGATGCATGTTACTAAAAGAGTTATGAGTATACAGGTGGATGGGTGGAGAGGGAGAGGGAGGCCAAAGAAAAGATGGATGGATTGTGTGAAGAGTGATATGAAAGAAAAGGAAGTTAGTGATAGCATGACGGGTGACAGGATAGAATGGAAGAAAAAAACGTGTTGTGCCGACCCCAATTATGACGGGACAAGGGCAGGAAGATGATGATGAATGCGGTACTACACAAAATAAATGTTCTTCAGCTATATGAAGAACATTTATTTAAAAGAGCCACGGTAGCCCGAAAATTCAATGTAACTTATATTTTTTGCGATCATCATAGGTATGCGGGACAATGTGTGACAAGCTCCACATGACTCCGTTGAAAAGGGAGGATCTTCTAATCAGACGGATATTTTGTCTGATCTTGGCAACTGCCCGATAGATGATTTCGGGCTGTTGTTGATTTAGTTAGGTTTAGTTACATAAAATCTTAGGAATAATAATTACAAAGGTACGCCTGTATCACAGGCGGTAGAAGCTCTTACACTATGGTTTTGTAGGACAATAAAATTCATAACAATATTTAACATTCAGTCTCTATATAGGGAAAAATATAATTAAATTATTTATACCTAGCTTACTTAAACACTAAAAGTCACAATTATATTATTTCGTATTTTATTTAAAACTGTTTCTTGCACTTTATTTATAGATATGGTCAATTGACGTGGAGAACTGTAATTGCGCGATGCAGGATATCGTAGTTTAGTTCTTATGTGACGCCATAGATGTCGCTACAATCGATACAACCTTCACACTTCAGTCGCCGCTTCGTCTACTTAATTTCATAGTTTTGTATGTAAGCTTCACGCAGGCGTACACTAAGCGTATAATGACGAACACGCGTCTATGAAGCTATGCGTCCGTGGCCTTAGTTATACAAACGCTGATGAATAGGAAATATGTTATGCTACCTATAGTTTCGGACCCATATGTCATCACTGGCAACACGCACTGGTCATAGACTTTCGTCTTGAGACACTGTGCTATATTGGACGAGAAGATACCGCGCAGCTCGTGGTCGCTTACAATAGGCCTCATCAGAAGACTTAAAGTCACCCAAAGGGCAATGGAAAGGGCTATGCTCGGAGTTTCCTTGCTTGATCGAATCAGGAATGAGGATATCCGCAGGAGAACCAAGGTTACCGACATAGCACGAAGAGTCGCCAAACTTAAGTGGCAATGGGCAGGGCACATTGCTCGCAGAACGGATGGCTGTTGGGGCCGAAAGGTTCTGGAATGGCGACCACGTACCGGAAGACGTAGCGTTGGAAGGCCTCCTACAAGGTGGACCGATGACTTGGTAACGGTTGCGGGAGTCCGATGGATGCGAGACGCACAGGACCGTTCATTGTGGCGACACTTGGGGGAGGCCTATGTCCAGCAGTGGACGTCTTGCGGCTGAAATGATGATGATGATGATGACATATAGTTTTAAGCTAGGCCGAAGGTCGGTCGTCAGCTTTAGCAGGAACCCCGAATTCATTATCTTGACATTACTCGCAAATCACGTCGAGCTCAGCATGCGCCGTGTACAACAATGAAACATCTCAGCGTTGATTCTGTGAACTCATGTGATAGTGTCGATGTGTGTATGTGTGGTTGTATGTGTCATGCAGCGCAAGTGTGGGTGTACGCGGTAAGGTTGGTGTATTGGACGCTCTATTTCGTTTTGTCACTAGTTTCGCTTTTCTCGTGGTCTTTCTCTACATAAGACTTTATTTGTTTATTTACTAGCTTTTGCCCGCGGCTTCGCTCCCGTCAACTGACTACTCTACCCTACTCTACCCTACTCTACCCTACTTAAAAACCATCCTTGAACTTCAACGAACATTAAAAAAAAAGAATTGGCCAAATTGGTCCAGGCGTTGTTGAGTTATGCGCTTACCAACACATTTTGCGATTCATTTTTATATTATAGATTTATGTTTAATGCACAAAAAAGTACAGAGGCGGACTTAATGCCTTATGGCATTTTCTACCAGTCAACCTTTGGATTGTAGATATTGTCAGTGCAGATAATTACGTCAGTTTGTGAGATACGACGGTTAGCGGGGAGGGTGACAATATGACACACAAAAATCTCACTAATATTACAAAGGTAAAAGTTTATGAGTGTGTGTGTGCGTATGTTTGGTACTTCTTCACGCTCGAACGGCTGAAGAGATTTCGAAGAAAATTGGCACATGAGTAGACCATGTCCTGGAATATCAAATACTTTTTATTCCAGAAGTATGTTCCCTTGGGATAATTTTCTACTATCATTCGAGCGAAGCCACTGACAGCAGCTAGCATAGGTATATAAATAAAACAAACCAGGCAAGTGCGATTCGGACTCGCGCACTGAGGGTTCTGTACAAACTTACTTATGAAAACAGTTCCATTCCTGAATGGAGTCTCGAAGATTTTTCCGAATTAAACAATAATATATTCTACAATTATCACACAATGCCGTCTAGTCCCAAGCTAAGCAGAGCTTGTGTTATGAGTACTAGACAACTGATAAACATACTTATATATTTCTAAATACATACATATTATAGATAAATTACACCCAGGCACAAAACAAATGATCGTGCTCATCACACAAACATTTGTCCATGGCATAGCAGCCACTAGACCAACAGGCCAGTCTATAGAAAATTCTCAACTTGTGATGATAATAAATGGTATCAAAAGCACTAACCTTACCGGGTGACCCGTCATACCGACTCGTGTCCGGACCGGACCGATATCCTCTCAAATATTGATTATTTGTTTAAAATAATGTTACAAGCGCACACGACATCAAACAGTCCCGCCTGGGAAGTTAAGTGTAGGCACTTAGTCAGAATAAATAGTTGGAGGTAAGTTACTGTTGCCGAGGTATGGAATTGGATGGGTGACCCAGTGCGATGGTATTTAGTTAGGCACCAGGTGTTTTTAAGAATGATCTTATTACTTGACTGTTGATCAAACATAAACTGGCAATATAATTAACGACACTTTCACTGTTTAAAATTCAAGTAAAAGAGCACTATCTTAAAAAAATAAATGATTTTCTTTCTTTTTATCTTTCTTTCTCTCTTGTGTGATAATCGTATCAGTATTAAGGTATATTAGTTATACACCCCTAGTTTTTAATTAGTAAAAAAAAAATAGGGCTCTAACCGTACCCGTTACTGATCATATTTGTGTAGTCAAAAGTAAAAAAATAAAATCCTAAAATTGTCCACGGAGTTTTTTCGTAATTGGTAAATTCATAATAGAATCAATTGCTACTAGAAAATACTACGCGCAGTGTTTTTCCATTTTAATCGTCATTTATTCATTCATAAATCAATAGCCTGTACAATATTTTTATAAGTTGAGTGACATTTTGGGATATAAAAAAAACGCTAATAACTTTGCTGTTTATGAACATCATTTTTTGAGACTTTTGTTTAATGTACTTATGTTGTACTAATTAAAAACTAGGAGTGTCTAAGTATACATATTTAAATGTATATATAAGGTGTAAAAAAATTAACTTTAAGAATTTCGAGGGGACATTGTAATCCTCATTATGAACAACTTTTACTATGGGACCAAACCTGAAATCGCGAAAAAAAAATCAGCTGTTCCCTACGTTTATGTTCGCATAACTCGTCAAAACGTATGGAGCAGCTGATTTTTTTTTCGCTATTTCAGGTTTGGTCCCATAGTAAAAGTTGTTCATAATGAGGAGTACAATGTCCCCTCGAAATTCTTAAAGTTAATTTTTTTACACCATAGATAGCTATATAAGCATTTACTAATATTTAAATTATATGTGTTATTTGTTACTTTTCATTTAAGATTTCACAAACTTATTTTCTTGTTTCTACACACTATTGTCTACATTTTTTCTAATCTCTCCTTTCGCAGCTGGTCTGCCGGAAGAAATTTCTTTTGAAATAAACAGTAGCATAGTCGGTCTTATAATGTTCCCACTGTTGGGACTCAGGCCTCCTCTCTAGGAGAGGGAATGGGCTGTAATCCACCACGCGGGCCCAGTGCAGGTTGGTGGATGTCACATGTCTTCGAATTTTTGGTTCTAGGACATGCCGGTTTCGTCACGATGTTTTCCTTCACCGTTTTGAGAGCAGTGGTGATGAAATAAATTACACAAAATAATGCGCCTGGCTGGGTTTGAACCCGCGACCCACTACTCGTAAGTCGGAGCCGTTACCACTCGGCCACCACTGCTCTAAAATATATAAACAGTACCTTTGTACAATTTTTTATGATTAACCGTCTTCTTTTGTTATATGTGTGTACATAAATGACAAAATAAATAAATAGACAGTGGTTTTTACACTTTGATGAGAAATTCTTTATAGCATAGCATAAGCATAATCAGCCTTTTTAATGTTCCCACTGCTGGGACTCAGGCCTCCTCTCTAGGAGATGGAATGGGCCGTAATCCACCACGCGGGCCCAGTGCGGGTTGGTGGATGTCACATGTCTTCGGATTTTTAGTTCTAGGACATGCCGGTTTCCTCACGATGTTTTCCTTCACCGTTTTGAGAGCAGTGGTGATGAAATAAATTACACAAAGTAATGCGCCTGGTTGGGTTTGAACCCGCGACCTACAACACGTAAATCGGGGCCGTTACGACGCGGCCACCACTGCTGTAAAAAATAATAATAATTCTAATACTATTTTGACGACTGCGAAAATCTCACTGATACACACTCGATAATGTACTGCGCAGCTGTAGCGGTATGTCGTGTAGCTCACGTCAAGTTTCCAAACTGTGACGTAGCTACACGACCGAAACCAGCCGTGCCAGCTTGGCAGTGCAGAATCGAGCGTCGTATTGGTGGGGCCAGAGCACTCATCGGCAAACTAATCTGCTTCAGGAAGGGCAACACTCGTCCTAGAGTGATGCGCTTTGTGAGGCGGGCGTTTTCGGGGACTGACATCAGTCCCCGAGACTATATGTCCCGTGTCACGGAGCGCATCGACTTCCTGAAGCAGAAGATGTATGCATGGGCAAACCGTATCCGCAGGTATAAGCGGCGGGTGGAGCGATACACCCAGAATCGCACATTCCGGAGTAATGAAAGGTGGGTTTATAGGGATTGGGAGCGACCGGACCAAGGTGTGGCTGACGCGCGCCTCCCGGATGATGACGCCATGAGTTCATTCTGGCACAGCATCTGGTCGGTGCCTGTCAGCCACACCGAGGGTGACTGGACTCGGGAGGTCGAGCGTGCGTGCGATCCAATACCACAAATGGGGGCAATTGACATCAGCCCCCAAGATGTAGCTCGTGCAGTCCGTCCGTTGCCAAACTGGAAATCTCCAGGGCCGGATGGGCTGCACAATTTCTGGATTAAGTGGTTTACAAGATCGCATGCTCTCTTGGCATATCAATTTCAGTCTGCCTTAGAGTCAGGGTCGCTGCCCCAGTTCCTAACAACAGGAATAACCCACCTGCTCCATAAGTCAGGTAGTACTGCGGAGCCTAAAAATTATAGACCGATCACGTGTTTGCCGACGGTCTATAAAGTTCTTACATCCATACTGAGAAGCAAAATTAATAGTCATATTGACAAAAATTTGATCATGTCACCTTCTCAGAAGTGATGTAGGAACGGGTCCCGCGGTACTAAGGAGCTGCTCCTCATTGATATGACCATTAGCCAACAGGTTCGACGTTCCCGAAAGGATCTGTCGACATGTTGGATAGATTATAAAAAGGCTTATGACTCTGTTCCTCATACATGGCTCATGAGGGTGCTGGAATTGTATAAAATTGATACAACACTGCGCACCTTCCCGATGTCGTGTATGAGGCAATGGAGTACGGTCCTTTGCTATCCAGGATGTCGACATATCCAGAGGAATAGTGAACCTGTAAGGATCGAGCGAGGTATATTCCAGGGTGATAGTTTGAGTCCACTTTGGTTTTGCCTAGCCTTAAATCCTCTAAGCACACTGCTGGAGAATTCAGGTCTAGGCTATCGATTGAAGAGAGGTGGTCAGGTAATATCTCACCTATTTTACATGGATGACCTGAAACTTTTTGCCCCCAACAATCTGCAACTGATGGAACTACTGAAGGTAACTGAAACCTTCAGTAGTGCCATCAGGATGGAGTTTGGTGTGGACAAATGTGCGGTCATGCATGTAAAGCGAGGGGAGGTTGTGGAATCCGTGGGCACTCAACTCACGGATTCCATAAACCTGAGATCCCTCTCTCCAACCGAAACCTATAAGTATTTGGGTATGTCGGAAGCTCTAGGCATCGATACCACTGACATGAAGCAATCATTGAAGGAGCGTTTCTTTGGACGCCTGAAGAAGGTACTCAATAGCCTTCTTTCAGGCGGAAACAAGGTGCGCGCCTTCAATGGTTGGGTCATGCCGGTATTGATGTACTCTTTCGGTGTACTCAAATGGACTCAAACGGAACTTGACGCCCTGGATAGGAGGGTCCGCACTCTGCTGACTGCATACCGAATGCATCACCCACGATCGTCGGTGATGAGACTGTATATCCCGCGGAAGTGTGGGGGGCGAGGTTTTTTAAATGCTAAGACCCTACACAACCGCGAGGTATGCAGTCTCAGGGAATATTTCCTAGCTGCCGACGTGGGTATGCATCGAGATGTAGTGTTAATGGACAAGGGACTCACTCCGCTCTCCCTGGCTAACGGGAACTGGCGCAAACCGGTAGTGCTTGACACTAACGATCGCAGGGAAGTATGGCAGAGCAAGGAACTTCACGGACGCTTCTTTCGGGCCCTTCACGGGCCCGATGTAGACCAAGTGGCGTCCGTAGCCTGGCTGCGTTTCGGTGACCTCTTTGGTGAAACCGAAGGTTTTGTCTGTGCAATTATGGACGAAGTTATCATGACGAATAACTACCGGAGATTTATTGTGAAGGACGGCACGGTTGACATCTGTCGGGCATGTCACCGTCCGGGAATCAATTCGTCACATTATCTCTGATTGTTCTCGTCTAGCTAACGGAGAGTACTTGCATAGGCACAACCTAGTAGCCAGGATAATCCACCAGCAACTTGCTCTGAAATACTCTCTTGTGGAATCGGAGGTGCCGTACTACAGGTATGAGCTCGACCCACTTCTTGATAATGGTCATATCACTTTGTACTGGGATCGGCCCATCAGCACTGACAGGACTATTGTAGCCAATAAGCCTGATATAGTGGTGGTGGACCGAAGCGAGAGGCGTGCAATGATTGTCGACTGTTCCACATGACGAGAACCTCGTGAAAGCCGAGAAAGATAAACAAATTAAGTATATTGACTTGGCTCGCGAGGTTGTCGACATGTGGGATGTGGACTCGGCGATTATTGTACCGATAGTCGTGTCGGGCAATGGCTTAATAGCCAAGAGCCTCGACCAACACCTTAGGAGGCTCGCGTTAGGTAGCTGGAGCAAGGGCTTGATTCAGAAAGCGGTACTCCTGGACACGGCTCGTATAGTTAGGAGGTTCCTTTCTCTGGAGCCCTGACCGCCGGTAGCTTGGACCCTGTGCCCGATACCGGTGGGATACTGTTTTTTATATTTTTAAATGTTTTATTTTTTATTTTTGAAATATTTAAAAATGTAACTAATATGTTTATGTAAATGAAATAAAGAAAATTCTATATAATAGCGGATAACTATTACATAAATTTTGTTCCACATAATTCCGTTAAGCCATGCGCTTTAATGTCCATTTGCGACCTACACATACCAAAAAGTCGATCCATATATAAAATATTGATAAAACAACAAAATATCCATAATGAGATAGAAATAATGTAAAAACCCACACAACATCAGACGACGCCGCGTGGGAAACTTCAGTAGGTTAATATAAATAAAACAGATAATTAATTTTGATTAGGTTATGTTCATAATAAATTTTGTTATCAGTTTAACATGATATGCGCTACTAACAACACATATGGTGAACATCCCACCCATATGCGCAAAACGATTTAAGAATATCAATCAATATAATTTTTTTTATAAGCGTCACCCTATAATGTTTCCGGGCCCTGGTACAGGCCATGGTCCGGAGTGAGGAGGAATGGCAGGCGGTCGCCTCCTTCTGTGAAACAGTAATGCTAGCGAAGGAGGCGGCCACACGCGTGAGTTAACGGCCTTCCTCACGCCCCAGCCGGGGTTCTGACCCCAATTTCCAGCCACCGTAGACGTGAGCTTGCGGACGGCGAGCAATGGGTAGCTTGTCGTCCGAACCGGGCCCGAGTCGTCGAAGGCGGAGATATCAGCAAACCGTAGGGGCCCAGCAGGGTCGAAGCCTACTGGGGCCATGGTTTGTGCAAAAGAGAAACCCGGGGCCATGAAACGAAGGCAAAGAAGGAACTTAGGAGGGGATTTTAGTCAGTAAAAGTCTGACACGCCCTGCTGCTCCGCCCTAGAGTGGAAAAATAATTGGATGATTTCACACTATAAAAAACCCTATATTTACAAGAAATCAGGTAGGTACTCTTGCATTCCCCGCCGTGGGTGCGTTTGCCCTCATTATAGCTTACCGTAAGCCCAAATTATCTTGATAAATATTTTTAAAATATAACGCCTACATGACCAGATAGTTTAGGCAGAACTATAATCTATATCTCACCCACTTTCTGTAATGACTCTTCAGGTTGGTATCAAAATAAAAATACTTTATTTCAGACCATGGTCCAAATTACGTTAGTAATCACACACCTTATTAAAAGATACAAGTAAGTATGTAGGAAGGGCCCTCGCCCACAGCGGCTTTTTGTAGCGAAGCTGTCGCGCGTTTCGTAAGCGCGCGACAGCATCGCTACTAATGCGCGTTAGACGCAATTGCAAGCGCTATAGAAAAGATGCCAACGCGTTACTAACGCGATACAGTATCGCGACTGTATCGACGCGAACGCGCTACAGCATCGCTACAAAAAGTCGCCGTGGGCGAGGCTCCTAAGAGAGAGATCTTAATTGAAATATCTTTTGTGTATACCTGACACAGGGTACATGTACATTTACCTACATGCACCCAGTGTGCCAAAGTGGTGCAACACGGAACACGGCTTATCACTAATGACCCTCAGAATGCTGTTGCGGCTCCCACGCACCCTGCGCATCATGGACGCTACCCGCTTTCTTATGATGGCTATAAAACCAACCATATGTGCGTCGGCAAACATTCCTGATGCACTGCAGTAACGTGGGAGCCCCAACAATATCCTGAAGCATAGCATAGTCGGCCTTATAATGTTCCCACTGTTGGGACTCAGGCCTCCTCTCTAGGAGAGGGAATGGGCCGTAATCCACCACGCGGGCCCAGTGCGGGTTGGTGAATGAAATCAGAAATCAGAAACGTTTATTTCAAATAGACCAATTACAGGCACTTTTGAATTGTCAAAATGTCAGTCAGTCAAAAAAAAAACAAGTGAAGCTAAATTGCACGTTCCAAAGCGTAGATCTCTATGGAGAAGAACGTGCAAGAAACTCCATGGATACTCTTTTAAATCATGTTATGAGTTACATAAATCTTGGTTACATATTTCTTGTCGCTTCTAATATGTGAGCACAATGTAGATAAGTAATAATAAATAAAATAAAAAAATATACTTAAAAAAGACTAATTAAAAAAAAAATAGAAATTGAATTAAGTCACTGGCAGCTAAGAGATGACCAGTCTCAACTGACGGCACCCGTTCACGAGCATGACGCGTGCATCAGCCCCACTCAGCTCAACCATTTTTAAGGGAACTGAATGACCCAATAACACGTGCCACCATCAGCGAGACATTTGAGTGAGCATGACAAACTCTCAACTGCCATGCTCGTAATGTCAAACAAGTTGTAACCTAATAAAAATGCTCCATGGTACTTCACATTCACAAAACTTGAAAAACAAAGTGCTTCTACATTATACAATGCTACTGTTTCCAAATACAAAAGATAATAAATTATCATAAGCTCTATTGAAATAAAATAAAATAAAAAAAAAAAAACATTTCTAAAACAACAATACAAAAAGGGGAACAGTATCTCTTCCAAAATTATAAAAAAACTAATTTGAAGGTAAAAGTGGCTGTGGCTGCGGAGCAGGACCGGCATTTAGCCAAGCGCTTTTATCAAGGATATAATCTTCCAGTTTATAATACGCTTGTCTACATAGTGTGCGTTTAATGCATGCTTTAAATTTGGACTCATTTAGTTGTAGAATCTCAACTGGTATTTTATTATAAAATTTTACACAGTACCCCATGAAAGAACTATGTACTTTAGCCAATCTGAACCGAGGTTGATCTAATTTGTTCCTGTTCCTAGTATTAAAATTGTGCCTGTCACTTATCTTAGTAAAAAGATGAATATTTTTCCGAACATACATAATGTTTTCATAAATGTATTGACAAGGGACCGTCAGGATGTTTATTTCCTTAAATAGTTCCCTAAGAGAATCGCGTCTGCGAAGATTATATATAGCTCTGATAGCTCTTTTCTGCAGAATAAAAATAGACTCTATATCTGCAGCCCGTCCCCATAGCAAAATACCGTAAGACATGATACTATGAAAGTAACTAAAATAAACTAGTCGCGCAGTATCCACATCAGTAAATTGACGGATTTTTCTGACAGCATATGCTGCTGAACTAAGCCGACCTGCCAGAGATGTTAAATGAGGACCCCATTGTAGCCTCGAGTCAAGCGTGATCCCTAGGAAAACCGTATTCTCGACGAATTCAAGTTTCTCCTTGTTCAATACTATGTCGGAGTAATTACTTTTAACATTCGGTAACGCAAATCTTATGCACTTAGTTTTTTTTTCCATTTAACACTAAATTATTAACAGTAAACCAGTTTTGGACTTGCTGTAAAGCATCGTTTAGGTCATCAAGATTAGTGGAACGTCTATTGATCTTAAAAATTAACGACGTATCGTCAGCAAACAATACAATATGTGGTTGTTTTTTTAATAGATGCGGTAGATCATTTATATATACTAAAAAGAGGAAAGGACCTAATATTGAGCCTTGTGGTACACCCATTTTGACTTTCAAACCCGGAGAATTGACACCGTTTATCTGAACTTGCTGTTGCCTGTCAATTAAATAAGATTTCACCAAGCTGAGTGCAAGTTTACCTAGTCCATAATGTTCTAGCTTTAAAAGCAAGGTTTCGTGATTAACACAATCAAAAGCCTTTGAGAGGTCACAAAAAATTCCTATCGCATCTTGGGCTTCTTCCCACGCTGCAAATATATGTTTTAATAAAGTGACACTAGCGTCAGTCGTACAACGTCCTTTGGTGAAACCATACTGCTGATCATGAAAGATTTTATTGCTGTTAAAATGGTAAAGCATTTGATTAAGCATAACTTTTTCAAACACCTTACTGAAAACCGGCAATACTGATACAGGTCTGTAATTATTAGTGTCATTATGGTCACCGGATTTAAAAAGTGGTATAACCTTCCTGTACTTCATTATATCTGGAAAGACTCCTTGGTCCACACACAAATTAAATATTAAAGCTAAGTACGGTGCTATGGTCTCAATTATAGATGTGCATACTTTAACAGACATTCCCCATAGGTCTTCGGTTAATTTGACTTTTATTTGCCGGAAAGCCTTTATGACTGTCAAAGGGTTTATATGTTTGAATTGAAATTCAACCGGACAGCCTGGCAAGTTTGCTTTCAATAAAGCAACTGAATCTTCAGGGGAGGAATTTAGAGCTTCCGTTGTCCTAAGAGGTGTGAATGTCACATGTCTTCGAATTTTTGATTCTAGGACATGCCGGTTTCCTCACGATGTTTTCCTTCACTGTTTTGAGAGCAGTGGTGATGAAATAAATTACACAAAGTAATGCACCTGGCTGGGTTTGAACCCGCAACCTACAACTCGTAAGTCGGGGCCGTTACCACTCGGCCACCACTGCTCCACACTCGGCCACCACTGCTCCACAAGAATATCCTGAAGGCATTGTTATATATACTAAATTTTGAGCGCGTTGTATCCTGCTAATACTGAACCCACAGAATGCACGTGTCCAAAGTTTGGCAAAATGCCTTAAAAAGAAATCGTGTGAGGGCATAAAATAATCGCCTCCGGGTGGGCTCGAACCAACCTTTCGGTTAACAGCCGAACGCGCTAGCCATTTCGCCACGGAGGCTATGGGGATCTCACTGAAATTTAAGGCTTTGTCATTTCAGCTTGAAGGGCACCAACGCCGAGTTGCTAGTCTGTAGGTTTTCTAGCGGTTGCATTTCGGGGAGTATACTACGTTGGAATTGCATAATTTAATTCCACCAAATCCGTTCCATCATCAGAACATCTGCCCCCCTAGCCAAGTTACAACCGTTTCGTATCGAATTCCATTCTCCCATCGGTAATGCCTCCGTGTCAGCAATTGTAGAAAACGATAAGTTGGTAGCCATGTTGACGCGCCTGAGTCGGCCGCTCGTTCTACAATGTAGCGTTTGAATAACAAAGGATGAAGCGTTGAACATTGTAGAAACGATAACAATTAATTCTATCATTTTGAATGATGTGAACTTGGCTACGAATTTTCTATTCGTTTGTTCTGACCACATGACTTAACGTTCAGATGATGTCATTCCCATACATTTGATTAATTTTCGACTAGCGTTAACGATTGCAGATTATCAACTTGGCTAGGGAAGGGAAGACGTACGTTGATGCGCCACCGGTGCATGGTGGACATGGTATGGGTGGGACCATACACACTAAACGGTTTGGGATTACATCCATTGTGCGTACAGTTGAGTGAAGAGTCAAGAGTGAATAGGTTACTTCTAGGCAAGCGTGTTCTACCGTCGACCACTTCATCACTTATCATCAGGTGAGATAGCGGTTAAGCGCGAGCCTATATACAGGGTGTCTTTGACATCGACGTACAAACGAATAGCACGGATCCAGTACATGATTCTGGACCTCCCAGTGATGGAATTTTTTGTCGGCTTTTTCCTAGTTTAAAAAAGAAAATCTATATATTTATTTTTTAATTTAAACTGTTTAAAATCGTTATTCTAACGAACCCCGATGATATTTTTAGTAATAAAAAAACAAAAAAATATTTTTTTTTAATTAAAAATGAATTAATTAAAAATTCGTCGGGCTATTAATATATTGTTACATAATTGTTGATTTTGACAAGTTTGGTAATCTACTAATATAATGGCGTCATTATGACTTTCCAATGGTCAACCACTGACACTCCATTGAAAGAAGTGGCATAGAAAGGTAATCTCGTAGAAGAAAGAAGAAAAGAAAGAAAGAAAGAAAGAAAACATGTTTATTCTGCCTGAATAGACGCACAATTCGTTTCAAAAATACAAAAAACAAGTACATATTGACAAATGAATGTCTGACGTATGCGGTAATCTGCTAAAATTTTGACAGTTCCTTTGATCAGTGATCTACCATTAGAACGTCATTATGCAGTCATTGCTTTTAATAAGCTCGATATTGTCATTCTACCACAACTCTATTACGGGACCATTGACCGATCAATGATCGATCATTATGAATTAGCAGATTACGAATTTTTAGCAAAATGACAATGGGATCGTGTTGGAATGACGAATTTACTTACAAAAATAGCAGACTTGGGCCCCATGTAGAAACTTGAGATTCAAATGTACACCAATTTCACATCACAACATCCACTAAAAATAAATTTGCGAATAATTGAAGCAGCCACGGAACTTCACTCGAAAACAAAACCCGCCAAAAATTTCAGTTTCCAAGATAACACGCCATTGACATAATATTGGTTTAGCATAATAGCATAATCAGCCTTTTATTGTTCCCACTGCTGGGACCCAGGCCTCCTCTCTCTAGGAGAGGGAATGGGCCGTAATCCACCACACGGGCCCAGTGCGGATTGGTGAATGTCACATGTCTACGAATTTTTGGTTCTAGGACATGTCGGTTTGATTTTCCTTCACCGTTTTGAGAGCAGTGGTGATGAAATAAATTACACAAAGTAATGCGCCTGGCTGGGTTTGAACCCGCGACCCTACAACAACTCGTAAGTCGGAGCCGTTACCACTCGGCTACCACTGCTCTCAATATTGGTTTAAGTAATTTTTTTTTATGTAGATAGTTAAAAGACAGCTAATATTTCTTTTTATTTCTAAAAAATCAATAACATCATAGACAAACTCTTAAGTAGTGATGTTCTAACACAAATTGATGTTCAACAACTTTTTTAAATATATATTTTTAACCATAGACATTATTATAGAAAACCGGTATTGCTAAACAAGAACCGAAATATGTTAATTAGGCATTTTATTTATTACATATGTTATTTTAATTCATTTAGGTAAAGAAATATTGGAATAGAGAAATCGTTCTTTATTTTTTTTAAACATCCGTTGAAAATAATACGTTTAAATCTATCTAATATAATATATATAAAATTTCGTGTCTCAGTGTTTGTTGTCAAATTACTCCGAAACGGATATTATGAATTTTTTTTTTGTGTTTATTTGGTAAGTCTTTGGTAGGTAGGTAGGGTTTTTTTTCCCCCAACCCGTAGACACCCCATTTTATTCTTTAGTCATTTATGTAAGAGAACTACATTAATGTATGTAAATTATGGCAGCTAGTAATTATAAATCAATTGCTGTTCGTTAGTCTCGCAAAAACTCAAAAACGTACAACCGTAAAGGTGGGTCTACATTAGAGGAGCCGAGCGCAAGTGGAGCTCAATTTCGTGTAGTGTCGTTCGTGCTCGACTCCTGTAGAGTCGGTCCACACTACACGAACTTGAGCTCGGCTCGTGCTCCGCTTGTGCTCGGCTCTTCTATCTTCTTCCTTGTCGGTATCGTTCTTGACAAAGTGATCGTGGTCATCATTTCAGGTGTTGGTGGCAAGTTTCACAACACGCCGCCACTCCTCTCTTATAGCCGCTTTCCTCATGTATTCGTGCAGTGTTGATGAGCTATTTACTGCCGCTTTAATCTGGTCAGTCCATCTCATAGGCGATCTTCCTCGTGACCCTCAACCTTTCCGTGGACTACAAGTTGCTCAATAGCCACTTCAAAAAAGGTGGGAATACGAGACTGTACCAAAGATGATAAACACTGCTTGATGCCGAGTTCTCGAAGTATAGACTCGTAGGTACGGAATTCAGTCCACGATACTCCGAGCATCTCTGAGGCTCTTCTATAGACCCACCTAAATAGATGTGAGCTTTCCGACGGCGAGTAACAGGTAGTTCATTGTCCGATAAGAAACAAAGCCGAATCGAAAACGCGTCGTGTTCCACAAGCTCCTCAAAAAGATATCAACAAATGGACTGGGCCCACGAGGCCAATTCCTGCTAGAAAGAGTTACTTTACCCCTTGAACGCTTAGGTAACTGAAGTAACACAGTGGATTTTAGTCAGTAAAAGTCTGGCACTCCTTTTCGCTCCACCTAGAGCAGAAGAAGAAGTTATTTTCCACCAAACAATAAAATCTATACATTCTTTATATACATATAATAAATCTGTAGAAGTTTTTAGTTGTGCGCGCATCACGTAAAATGTCATCATTATCATTTCAGCCGAAAGACGTCCACTGTTGGACATAGGCCTCCCCCAAATGTCGCCATAATGACCGGTCCTGTGCGTCTCATATTTATTTATTTATTTAGGTTAACCAACAATTGTTTACACATATACATTTCAAAATTAATTATTAGGGTAACATTAACAAGTGCAACAATTAATTAAATGTACGAGTACCACATGCACAAAAAAAAAAAATAAACGGCTTCACATAACTAACATATTTATAATATCTTATTTGAAACTAGAAGTTATTATAGGTATAATAACCTCTAATTTCAAATAAGTTAATATACTTACAAAAAAATAATTAACAATAATAATTAGGAAAAAAAATGGCATAAAAATTACTGATTAAATTATATAATTATAATTGATTAATTAAACTATGAATAAAATTAAAATGATTATAAATAAATAAGAAGATTAAATTAAAATAATAAACTGAATACATTGAGAATTATTGAAAAACATAATAAAATTAAATCATTGGATTATTTACAAAAGCTCGTATGAATTTATTTATACTATCGTGGTGCACATCTACTATGTCACTGCGGCTATTAATGATTTTGCACAATCTAGGCATCGGAGAGTTCGCACCAAGCACAGACTTTCGAAGTGGCGGACACAGGGGTGTTATCCTATTCCTAGGATATCTTGAGGGCGCATGGAATCTGATAAGCTTTAATAAACTGGGGCAGTCGATCTTATTGCGCAACAGTTTATAAAGAAATAAAGAATCGGTTATATCTCTACGCATGGACAACGATTGCATCTTGAAATGACACAGACGGACTTTGTAAGAGGACAGATGCTTAGATTTTCCCTCACTAAAGGCTAAGTGCCATACAAAACGTTTCTGTACCCTTTCTAGACGCAACATGTGAGTGGCATAGTGAGGTCTCCACACAACACTGCAATATTCCATAACACCGCGTACGAGACTGTTATACAACATTATTTTGGTGCTACTTTTACGAAAGCCTTTAATGTTACGAAGTAGGAACTCTAACATTTTTGATGACTTTTTAATAATAGGTAGGTATATTCAATATGGGGCACAAAAGTGACCTTTTTGTCAAAAAGTACTCCTAGATCCCTTATTGTTTCGACTTCTTGGACCGCTCCTGGTCTATGAAGTCACATCCATCGGATTCCCGCGACCCTCGCCAGGTCATCGGTCCACCTTGTGGGAGGCCTTCCAACGCTGCGCCTTCCGGTACGTGGTCGCCATTCCAGAACCTTACGTCCCCATCGACCATCTGTTCTGCGAGCAATGTGCCCTGCCCACTGCCACTTAAGTTTGGCGATTCTTCGGGCTATGTCTGTAACCTTGGTTCTCCTGCGGATTAATTCATTTCTGACGCGATATTATATGACGTAAAATGTACGACATCGATATAGATAACTTTTATACATTAAAATTGTGTGAAACTTGATATATTACTTAGGCTTTGTTTCATCAAAATCGGTTGCCTATATCAAAAGATATACTCCATTCATTGACTGTTAGGCGGTACGAAGTTCGCTGGGTAGGAAAAATAAGCGTGAAACGTATCCGAGCACCACTTTATGCAGCAAGCACATTGATCAGAACCACGTGTCCATTTAAAAACTAAAATTAATAATAATGACACTCAACGAAAGATATGTCAAAGCCAATTACATAAAAATAATGACTCTATATTCCATGTTAGGCTAGACCTTAGACAGGTAATTTAAAAACCTGTTTCTATAGAGTATTTGGAACGGTTTGATAAACAGCTGATCTTTATCGAGTTCTTTATGTACGGGTCGGTACATAAAATTAATGTAAATGGTTGCCAACATTATTCTGTAGTAGCAAGAAATCTGATAGCGTTTGGAAAAAGTTAAATATAAAAAAAAATGAGATTTTAATTAAAGTGAATGAGATTTATACATGTGTGTAACAAAATATTACACTTTTGTCATGTTGGCACGAGCTAAAGGACAAAATATGTCTCTTTTAATAATCCTATACATATAGAATAGAATAGAATAAACTTTATTGTACACGAAATTAGTAACAAAACATATAATATATATGTATACATATAATACATATATATACATATAATATATATATGACCCCCCTCGCGGTGTCACGGTGAACAGACGTGTTTTTTTGCTCTCGTAGTGCTTAAATTACAAATCAGTGAAAAAAGTAATTATTCATACGAGCAAAATATAACTTCATAAACCTTAGTGAGCAAGTGACAAACTGTGCGAAAATTATAGTGAAATAACAATTATATCTATTCCAAAACACAAGTTAAACTTTTAAACAAACACCAACATTGTTAAAAAGTGCTCAGTTTGAACTTTGGACTCATTATTAAACACAAAGGATACGGACTACAGCACCTACTACGCCTCGCTTGGGATCGTAATTTTTGCGTGCGTTAGTATAATTACGTCGTAGCACTGCGGTATTGGCAGCGCATTGCCGTTCGCACTGTCTCGAGTTCGAATCTAAGACTGGAGTTTTTGCACTTTTTGTAGTTTTATTTTTTTGGTATTTTAAAACTATATGAATGAAAGTTTGAATACATCTTAATTTTATTTAAGATTGTTTATTGATTGTTTATATATAAATACATAATAAAAACTGACGAAAACTAAATCGTAGCATTGCTCTCCATAAAATGATGTCATTAAAACGCACTCCTCCCGCATCTCCGGCCGTGATAAATAGACAGTCTCCTGTTCTTCATCAATCTGAGCCGAACATATGTACGCTCGGGGAATCGAATGATGCCTGCATGGATGCAAATATAACCTCGCGTAATAAACGGAAGTGGGATGATCAACAAAATGTTTTCAAAATGAACGAGTTCAAGGACGAAATTTCCAACTTAATCAAAGACCTTAGAAAGGAGCAAACATTGCATCACTCGAACACTGCGGCGTCGTTGCTGGAAATCAAGAATCAATGCAGTAAACTTCAAGACTACGTAGATTTTTCTGTTGCGAAATACGACGAGATGTTGAAAAAAATGCATGATTTTGAAGTTGAGAGAAAAGAAAATCGGGATTATATTTGTAAACTTGAGGAAAGAATCGATCAGCTGGAAAAACACTCAAGAATATCCAGTCTTGAAATTAAAACATCCCTAAAATTGCTAATGAATCGAAACTGGATCTGGCAAACGCAGTGAGAAATGTCGGTAACGTCCTTGACACCACCATCGTTGAATCTGATATAAAGGATGTATATAGAATAAACTCCCAGAGTTCCATGAATAACACCATTATTGTCGATTTTACTACGGTTTTGCTTAAAACAAAAGTACTTCAGTCAGTCAGGACCTTCAATAAAAACAACATTAACAACAAGCTCAATACAACGCACTTGCGACTCAACGGTCCCAAGGTACCTATCTATATATGTGATAACCTGCCCTCAAAAACCCGAAAGATACACTTTCTGGCAAGAGATTTCGCAGCTCAGCATAAATACAAACACTGCTGGACGGCATACGGTAAAGTTTACCTACGAAAAGAAGACGGAGCGCAACGTATCGTAGTGAATTCTGAGAAAGACTTAGCCAAGATATCTCAAAGTTGACTGTACACATATTACGTCATAGTTACAAAACCCTGCATGCCCATTTTTTATATTTTTAATTGTTCCTTGTGTTATTACTTTGTTTTAATCAAAAAACTTGGAATACCTAATTCGAACTGTTGTAATAATTTTTGTCACTTAATGTTAAAAAAAATTGATTTTTATAAAATACTAATCCACACACACACTTTCATACAATTACACTTTCTCAAAAATACACACTTTATACCCTACACACATTTACGATCAAGACAGGTAGTAGTTTTTAGTGGTGGCTCTTGCATTTCCTTGGAATACTGGCGTGACTCATATGTCACTCGAAAAATAGTAAATTTAAAAATTCTGTACTTTGTCCCCAATTAGTTTCAAACCGTACCATTCGATAATTCAAATAATATAAATGATATGCTGGAAAATTTGGATAACATTACTTTCTCAAATGCGACAACATGCAACCCTGATCAGTGTTCCAAGCTGATACCCGTTAACACCTGTTTAACTATTTTGTCACAAAACATACGCAGTTTAAAGGCTAATTACGCGGGGCTCTTAACTCTTTTACAAAGAATTGCAGTGCCTAGTGATGTTGTTGTTCTTTCAGAATGTTGGCTGTCCCGCAACCCCGCAATTCCCATTCTGGATGGATATACTTCCCATAAGTCATCAAAAACCTTCAATCAGAATGATGGAGTGGTTGTATATGTCAATAATTCATTAGCAAATGTGATAGTTAAAGAACCGGTCCTGTCCGAAGTAAACTGTCTGACAGTCATGATTGGATCTGATGTAGCCATAATTGCTATCTACAGACCTTATGCATTTAAAGATCTCTCAAAATTCATACAATCTTTGGACAGTGTACTATGTGAAGTTAAATCATTTAGAAACATTGTAATTATGGGAGATATAAATATTGATATTACCCACAATAATAAAGATTCGTACTCGCTAGATTATTTGGACTTATTATCTCACCATGGACTTATTCCTGGACACACGTTGCCTACTCACGGATCTACTTGTCTCGACCATGCCAATATAAAAACAACTTTCGCTAGCACAGTCTTGGTGCTAGAGTCTACTGTCACAGATCACTCTGCAGTTATACTTTCTTTGTCATTCAATGGAATCAAAACACTAAACTCTAACCAAAGCACGAAAATAAATGACGATGAGCTTGCTAATGACATTTGCAATATTAGTTTTGATTCAGTCTATGCAACGAGGGACCCTAATTTGGCTACTGAATATTTAATTGAACCAATTCGCCTGGCTCTATCTAAGAACACTAAAACTATCTCTATCTCACGTAGACGCAGGCCGATTAAGCCCTGGATAACTCAAGGTTTACTGAAATGTATGCGCCACAGAGACAATCTATACAAGAAGTTAAAAAAAGATCCATCAAACGAAATCCTCGTGGTGTCCTACAGAAGGTATCGTAGTTTCTGTACAAATCTACTTCGAAAAGCAAAAAGAGACTATGAGAGACTGGAATTTGAAAAAGCAGGTAGAAATTCTAAACAGCTTTGGCGAGTAATTAAGAATGTCACAAGCATAGGTCAATTAAAGTCTTCAGCCCATGATCTCTTAGCGGATAATAACGATAAGCAAAGCACTATAAATGAAATCAATTACTATTTTGCAAACGTAGGGAAACGCCTAGCCGATAAAATAAATAGAGACCCACAGTCTTTCTCGCTGCCCAGCCCTCAGAAGGAATCGTTTGTCCTACTTAGGACAAATGAGCTGGAAGTGGAACGCTTAATCGTTTCACTCAAGAATGATTGTGCGGTCGGCTGGGATGGTATTTCTTCTAGTTTTTTAAAACGGCATAAAAATGTTATTATACCTCCGCTGACATATGTTTGTAACCTGTGCCTTGATACTGGTGTCTTCCCTGACTTGTTCAAAAAGGCACTTCTTCACCCTATTTTTAAATCTGGTGATCGTGACCGTGTCGAAAATTACAGACCCATATCTGTACTACCTGCAATGTCCAAGATTCTGGAAAGAATAATAAATTCAAGGCTGGTTGCATATTTAGAGGCACGCAAACTATTGTCGATCAACCAATTTGGCTTTCGAAAGAATCTGTCTACTGCCGATGCCGTTCATAAATTGGTTAATCACATAGCTCAAAAACTTGATAATGGTAAGAAATGCGTTGCGCTGTTCCTAGATCTCGCAAAGGCATTCGACACGGTCTCAATTCCAATCTTAATAACTAAGCTCGAGTGTCTAGGTATACGAGGTACCCAACTCTCACTATTTCAGAGCTATCTTACGAATAGAACACAATGTGTTAAAATTGGAACCTGTTTTAGCACTGACTTAAACATTACTTTTGGTGTACCACAGGGTAGTATTCTCGGTCCCAGTTTATTTTTAATCTACATGAATGACCTGTGTAGCCTCAGCCTAGAATGCGGTTCAATATTTTCGTATGCGGACGATACAGCTCTAGTATTTGCATCGGATAGTTGGGAGGACACATATCTTCATGCACAGAAGGGTTTCAACACAGTCAGTGAATGGCTTACTAACAACTTGCTCACACTGAATATCGCAAAAACGAAGATGTTGGATTTTTCTATTCGTTATACCAATGTTCCAGCCTCAAGTGCACTGTATGTTGCTGCCCAGTTGAATCAGTCAAATAGTAATGGCGACGGAAATAGCAATCATGATCACAACATCTGCAAGGTTGAACGAGTCCCTTTGGTTAGGTATCTTGGGATTGTAATTGACTGCAACCTTACTTTTAGGGATCACATAATACACCTCTCGAACAGAGTGCGCAAGTTGATCTACATTTTTAAACAACTACGCCAGTCGGCGGATGCTACCATAATGAAAATGACCTATCAAGCATTGTGCCAATCAGTTCTGGTTTATTGTATCTCTTCCTGGGGTGGTGCAGCAAAATCTCACTGTATTCAGATAGAACGCGCACAGAGAGCCGTTCTTAAGGTGTGCTGTTTCAAGCCAAGACTTTATCCCACCACTGAGCTCTATGAATATTGTCAAGTTCTAACGGTTAGGCAATTATTCGTATTGGCCACTGCTATCAAACAACATGCTATTACCAACTATTCACAGGAAACAAATCGCCGCAACCATCTAGTAGCTAAAGCTACTCCTCTTAAAACATATTTTAGTCATAGGTTCTTTATTTTCCTTGGTCCTCATCTTTACAATAAATTACACCGAATTCTTTCCTTGCACTCATTAAACAAACATAATTTTAAACTCACTCTACAAGGCTGGCTTCAAGGCCAAACATACGCTGCCACAGAAACTCTCTTGGACGTATTAGTCTAATCACACAAATTCCAAAACACACACAACACACATCATAACACTCTCATACACAAACATACTTACATTAACACCTCCCCATACATACCTACACATACTTACTTTTATTATTTTATCTTATTTTCTTACTGTCTTTAGTCATTTACTCCTGAGGTTATTAAACTCACTATATATTTGTAATTTGTCTTACTTGCTGAATTGATATGTAAGCTACTAACTATGTAACTCGGAACAGGTGGGGACCTGGTGACCTGTATTACAGGTGTTACTACCTACCACAGGCACCAGCGATCCACAACCAAAATTTGCTAGCAATGTTTCTTATTGTAAGATTATCTGTATATTTTGGCTTGTGGTGAGAAATAAACGTTATTATTATTATTATATTATTATTATTATTATATATATATATATATATATATATATATATATATATATATATATATATATATATGTGATATATTATGTACATACATCATTTCGTGTGATATAAACTAGTGCTTGACTGCGATCCCACCTGATGATAAGTAGTAATGCAATCGTTGATGATGAGGCGCACTAATTTATTAAGAGCCTATTCAGTCTAGCTTTGAAGACACCTAAATTATAATCGGACGGGAAGACCGCAGCAGGAAAGTTGTTCCAGTCCGTCGATGTACGCTACGCGGTATAAACGACAAGGCGAAACGCTTGGTCCGGACCGGTGTTTAAAAGTTGGTAATTTATATCCTTGAATATCTATTATGGTCATACTAGTAGCCAACATCACAATGTCTGATATCCTAAAATGTAAAAAGAACTCAAAACTTTATTTTAAATATGTACAATCTTTAACCCTAGTATGTTGGAAAGACCTCACGGCGTCCTCACCTTCCGCATGACGCAGGTTCTCACCGAACACGGTAAGATCGGGAAGTTCCTGCACTGGATTCGTGCGGAAGCGACGCCCGGGTGTCGCCACTGTGTGGAACGCCCGGAGGATACGGTGGAGCATACGGTGGAGGTGTGCCCCGCTTGGGCAGAGCAACGCCGTGTCCTCGTGGGGGCGATCGGCGGCGGCGATCTCTCGCGCCGGGCCTTGGTACAGGCCATGGTCCGGAGCGAGGAGGAGTGGCAGGCTGTCGCCTCCTTCTGCGAAGCAGTAATGCTAGCAAAGGAGGCGGCCTTCGCGTGAGGCAACGGTCTTCACGCCCCAACCGCCGCCGGGATTCCGATCCTGATTTCCGGCCACCGTAGACGCGGGCTTGCGGACGGCGAGCAATGGGTAGCCTGCCGTCCAACCGTCCGGTAACCGTCCGGACCGAGCCCAAGTCGTCGACGGCACGTATTGTTCCACGCGCGCCTCAGGGAGAATGTCAGCAAATCGTATGGGCCCAGCAGGGTCGAAGCCTACTGGGGCCATGGGTAGTGTGAAAACGAAACCCGGGGCCCTGGGACGAAGGCAACGAAGGAACAGGAGTGGGTTTCTAGTCAGTAAAAGTCTGACACTATCTCCCGCTCCGCCCAAGGGCGGGATTTTTGAAGAGATGATTTTCCCTACTACCCTTCGCCTGTGCTCCAGGCTTTGTCGATGAAATGCAACAATGGTTTCGATTACCGGGTTTGACAAATAGGTTTTTTCATCTCCATCACTTAAGGTGGGTGGTGCAATACCGTAAGTCTAGTGGTTCGATGATGGAACGGGCTAAGCGGAATTACATTGTGTAATTCCAATGCACACCGACTTTATCGACAATGACAGTCTCTCGTAATAAAATTACTAAAGACATAAGAAATCTTTTATTGCACTATCAAAACTAAAGAAACTAATTATTTAGTAAAACACAGACACAATTAATTGTAAACCATCGAACTCAGTACTCGTTGATCGCATGCAAAACTATTAACTTTTTTGTTTTAAAACCTTTAACGGTTTGTGAATGCAACTTCGATTAAAGAAATCTGGAAATGCAATCGTTACTTTGCGTATTGTGAAATCTTATACCTTTTTTCTTGTAATTTAATTGCCTCCTTGATACCGTGGTCGCAAGCAAGATTGTTGAGTCTTAGGTTCGATTCCCGGATCGGGCAAAGATTGTTAATGATTTTTTTTCTGGTAAGAAACTTTTGGACTTTAGGAGTTGGTGGCGTAACATCCCCGTGCCTCGGAAAGCACGTAATGCCGTTGGTCCTGCGCCTGATCTGTCTCCAGTCATCCATGAGATTAAATGAAAAGAGAGTGTTACAAGGTAACGTCAGCCGCATGAACAGTGACCACTGGGCAAAGGTCTTCACGCAGTGGATTCCTGCAGATGGAACTTGCCTTCGAGGCCAAGAAAAAGGTGGTGAGATAATTTAGACGCGTGGCTCGCCGTCCGACCGTCCGGTAACCGTCCGGACCGAGCCCAAGTCGTCGACGGCACGTATTGTTCCACGCGCGCCTCAGGGAGATGGCAAATCGGTGTGGCAAATCGTAGGGGCCCAGCAGGGTCGAAGCCTACTGGGGCCGTGGGTAGTGTGGAAACGAAACCCGGGGCCCTGGGACGAAGGAAACGAAGGAACAGGAGTGGGTTTTTAGGCAGTAAAAGTCTGACACTATCTCCCGCTCCGCCCAAGAGCGAGATTTGTCATTAGATGCTACGAGGACTGGTACGAGAAAGTACGGGAGAAGAATGTCTGGAAGGACTTGGGGGAAGCCCTTGCCTTTGAAAAAAAAAAAACAATAAATAATTTAAAATCATACAAAATAGAATAAAATTAAAAATACTACAAACATAATTATAGTAGTCTATTATATGTGACACTATGTAACTTGTCTGTCACAGCAGTGTCACACAAGGACAATCCAACCTACTATCTCTGTCAGATCAATTTTTAGAACGGTATTGGAGCCGGCCCGCACGCCGCGTACAAGACACGCTTAACATTTCCACATGGCCAAATCGGGCATGAATAATAAATAATAATAATAGTCTTATTATTCTGAATTAATTCTCTTTTCTTCTTATCTTTTTCTTCTTTTATATAATATCTCTTAATTCAGTATGCCTCCTGGCAAAGACCTCCTCTAGCTGATGACACCGTACTCTACTGCGAGCCACTCTCCTCCAGTTGGGGCCCGCTGTCCGTTTCAACTCACCCTCCCATCTCAACAGTTGTTTTCCCCTACTCCGTTTCCCATCTAACTATTTGTACCAATCTTCCACTATTTGACTCCACTTTTCCTGGTTATCTCTCATCGTGTCATGCGCACGGATAAACTCACACGTAAAAAAGTTAGATTCAATAATTTCTTATCCTGTCTTCACAAATCTGAGCTCATTACCTTACATTGCGAGCCAAGAAAACCAGTCCCATCTCCTTTTTTTAACCGACTATCAAAAGAGGATATTGTTAATTTCATGATTATTCTATGATTTTTTGCTTGTAAACGGACCTAAATGATTGTGTTAATTACTAAAGGGCATCCAGGATTTCCATATTAATCTGGAATGTATGAAAAAGCAACGATTTATTAGGTGCTATAAACACTAGTTTTGAGAATCGGCGTAGGGTAATGAGCTAAGCACCATGATCGTTTACGATGAAGAATGGTAGAACCGGAATATTGCATACCCTTATACACCCTATTTTTTTTTTTCATAATATGAATGTGAGAACACTGTAGACTCCGCGAATTCTTAGGTTACTTCCTGTTACGACTCACTTTTTATTATGATTATTATATTTTTATTATGATCTATTGTACTTTTTAGTACAATATTGACCGGTCTACACTGTCCTTACATAATATCTACTTATACTGTATTATGGAAATATTGTGAGAACAACATTTTTTTAAAAGAGTAACCATGGAGTTTCTTGCCGGTTCTTCTCCATAGGAAACGACCAATTTGGAACCGTGCACTAGCTTCTGACGTTTTTATAAGTGCCCATGTGAAATAGGCCTATGTGAAATAAAAAGCTTTTGATTTTTTTTTTACTATATTTTTTTTTAACCAATACAATCATAACTATTTACAAACATCTAAATTAATAATTATAATAGTTTAATAGGTATATACACAAATTGAAAATTATAAAAACTTTTTAGAAAAAAAAAAAATAACCGACTTCACTAAAAAAAAACACTAAAAGTATCAAAATAACTTTAATTTCGGAAGTCGGTGTTTCTCTGTATTGTTTGTTTCTTATTTAACACCGACTTCCGAAATTAAAGTTATTTTGATCCTTTTAGTGTTTTTTTTTAGTGAAGTCGGTTATTTTTTTTTTCTAAAAAGTTTTTATTTCACACTTTTTAGTTGCGATACACTTATAACCAGAGTGCCTATTTCTCATGACAATTCCAATTAACCCAAATACTGCTAGGTTACATTGTTTTATTATAAAGTTCCTGTGTCTACCTTCCTCCTTCCGGCTCCATCATCAGATCAGTTCGATAGTACCTTATAGGCAAAGAGCATCTCACGACAATTCTAATAAGCCCAAACACGGCTAGGATACATTGATTAATTACGGAGTTCCTGTGCCTACCTTCCGGCTCCACCATCAGATCAGTTCGATAGTACCCTATAGCCAAAGAGCATCTCACGACAATTCTAATAAGTCCAAACACGGCTAGGTTACATTGATTAATTACGGAGTTCCAGTGCCTACCTTCCGGCTCCATCATCATCATCAGATCACTTCGATGATACCATTTTCAACGTAACTATTCAGAATCATTCATTTATTTGTATTGTCATAGTCGCTTAACTATATCTACACTGTGATATCTATTTGAGTATGAAGTTCCGTCGACCATTTCTGGTCTTCTTCATCAGTTCCACTTCATCAAATGTTACTTTTTGACTGTAAATGCATGCATGTGTATGTTCTTGATGAAAATACTAAAATTACCATAGGGTTGCCTATAATTTTTGAGGAGTTCCCTTGATTCCTCATGGATTCCATCATCAGTACTGGATTTTGAAAAAAATGGGACCAATCTGGAAGTATATCCTACAGAGGGAAAAAAAAATTTTGCAAATCGGTCCATAAACGACGGAGTTCTGAGGTAACAAACATAAAAAAATAAAAAAAATAAAAATGATGATAAAAAAAAAAAAAAAAAAATACAACCGAATTGATAACCTCCTCCTTTTTTTTGAAGTCGGTTCATAATATGTACTAACGGGTAGAAAAATAATTCATACGGCATCAAAGAATTTATCCACATGGATGTAAATGGAAAAATTGCCCAGAACGCTGGCAGCATTATATTGCCACGTTGGATAGCAATGCTGTTAATTCAATTATCAAATTAAGTTACAATGATAAACCACCGTAATTTTAATTAATGCATGTAAGTAGGTAGTGTTTTTTAAGAAATTAGTTGTCTTAATTGTAGGCAGATATTATGGGCATTTTGTAGCTCGCCGTCCAATCGTCCGGTTACCGTCCGGACCAAGCCCAAGTCGTCGACGGCGCGTAGTGTTCCATGCGCGCCTCAAGGTGATGTCAGCAACCGTAGGGGCCCAGCAGGGACGAAGCCTACTGGGGCCATGGGTGATGCGAAAGAGATCCCCGGGGCTCTGGAAAAATGGCAAAGGAGGAACAGAAGCCCACTTCTGTTCTTTGTTGTATTTGATTTTCCCACCCGAAAAAAACAAAAAAATGGGCATTACAATAAAAAACTGTCTATTTCAAAAACAGCTGAAATGATTCAATAGCTGATTCAGAACATAGTACACACGAGAGCACCGGATTTGTGCGGAAGAAACGTCCGGGTGTCACCATTGTGTGGACCACCCGGAAGACACGGTGGAGCATAAGATGGAGGTGTGCCTCACTTGGGTGGAGCACCGCCGTGTCCTCGTGGGGGCGATCGGTAGCAACGACCTCTCGCGCCGGGCCCTGGTACAGGCCATGATCCGACAGGGAATGACAGGCGCTCGCCTCCTTCTGCAAAGCAGTAATGCTAGCATAGGAAGCGGCCGATCGCGTGAGGCAACGGTCCTCATGCCCCACCCGCCGCCGGGATTCCGATCCCGATTTCCGGCCACCGTACAAAATACAAACAAATACAAATACAAATATGTTTATTGTTCCAAAAGGCGCGGGCTTGCGGACGGCGAGCAATGGGTAGCTCGCCGTCTGACCGTCCGGTAACCATCCGGACCGAGCCCAAGTCGTCGACGGCGCGTTCCACGCGCGCCTCAAGGAGATGTCAGCAAACCGTAGGGGCCCAGCAGGGTCGAAGCCTACTGGGGCCAAGGGTAGTGTGAAAACGAAACCCGGGGCCCTGGGACGAAGGACAGGAGTGGGTTTTTAGTCAGTAAAAGTCTGACACTATCTCTCGCTCCGCCCAAGAGCGAGATTTGCCATTAGATGATTTTCCCACCTAAAAAAAACCCATCTATAGGCTGACCTCATCAAGAACTTCTTTCCTTGAAAATCGAACCATGCAACAGTCATTGCTACAATTTAAACAATCGATCAAAATCAGTTACAATCACTAAAACAAACGATTACAATCTAACAAGACCATTAGAAAGTGCAGCCAATGCCAATTGTGCAACTACAACAACCATTTTGACTTGACCGTTCAGCGTGGCGCTGCTTGCTTAGTAAGAGATCGATCCTGTACCGAATTCGGTTAGTTTTCATTTTAGCCGGGTGTCAATTTAAGCTGGATGATTTAGTATTGTTTACATGGATAAGTAAATGCCTTGTTCATTGTGTACTTTCGAGTATCATTGTTGTAATCAAATGTTTTGGGATTGCAAAACATACTGGTTTTCGCATTGGCTAAGTATTTCTGGAGTTAGGCCTCTCTAGACACGGGTTGGTCTGGTGGTCGTAGATGCTACCGCTGAGCATGTGGTCGTGGGTTCGATTCCCGGATCGGGTAAAGTGTTTTTGTGTTTTTCAGTAGCAGCCCGGATTCTGGGTTAGTGCCCGGATTAAGACATAAAACTGTCTTTAAAAAAACAAATAAACAAGCAGCACCTTTGTGCTTATAGTGTATTGATTTTCAAGTGTTTGTGTGTACCTGTAGACTATATTTAGGTATATATTATTATTTTAGAAAGAAATCATGATTTTTATGTGAATGTTAAAATTATTGAATTTGAAAATTATTTATTTATCAAAATTATTAAAAATGTTAATGTAAATGAAATTTTAAATTAGGTATATTAAGGAAGATATTAATAAAGGCTATAATAATAATTATTTTATTTTAATATATCATAAAGAAAAAATAAATTTATTGAATTTGATTAGATTTGAATATTATTAAAATTGCATGATGAATTATTTATTTGATTTGCACTGTTGCATGGAATAAAAGGTTTTTTTTATTTTTTTTATTTTATTTTATATCATAAAGAGATAAAGTTTGCGAGTTTGTAGGAAGTAAATCTTTATTAGGTTTAAAAAAATAGGTTGCCCCACATTAGGAATTACACCAGACACCAAAACCCAGATCAACTATCAATTATAAGTCATACAAATATTAGATCCGTGTAGGAATCGAACCCTGCACCCGTAGTGCAGTAGCCAATCGCTTAACCACTACACCAACCGATTTTAAAAATTCTTTCACCAGCAGGAAACTCAATTATTGCTAAGAATAATTTACCTAGAATAGAATAAAACTTTATTGTACACCAAAATAGTAACAAAACTTTTAAAGTAACGTAATAGGAAACAATGGCGGTCTTATCGCTAACTGCTATATCTACCAGACAGCCTTAGGATGGAATGTAAGAACTTAACATAAAAAAGGCGGTAGTCTGCGGTGTACTGCAAATTTTACATTAAAAATATACACCCCTAGTTTTTAATTAGTACAAAAAAAATAGGGCTCTATTCGTACCCGTTACTGATCATATTTGTGTAGTCAAAAGTAAAAAAATAAAATCCTAAAATTGTCCACGGAGTTTTTTCATAACTGGTAAATTCATAATAGATTCAATATTCATAACAATTGCTACTAGAAAATACTACGTGCAGTGTTTTTCAATTTTAATCGTCATTTATACATTCATAAATCAATAGCCTGTAATATATTTTCGTAAGTTGAGTGACATTTTGGGATATAAAAAAAACGTTAATAACTTTGCTGTTTATGAACATAATTTTTTGTGACTTTTCTTAAATAATAATAAGACCATTTCTAAGCGCTTAAATTATTTGTACTAATTAAAAACTAGGGGTGTATATTAGACTATACATAGATTTAAAGTTATATTATATAGCTATTAAATATAACAGACTAAAAACAAACTCATGAATAATATATAATATATAATATATATATACATATATGCTACACAATTTCAAAATTTCAAAGAAAGAAATAGACAAAAACAAGAAAAATACGAAAAGGTGGGTTAGTGATGAAATAACTGAATTTGGGTAGAAGCAGAATTATTACAGTGAAATTAAATGAAATGAAATCTTTGACTAGATTTTTGAAAGAAGCTAGTGACTGGGCTTGCTTAATTGGCATCAGCAACGCGTTCCACAATCGCACTGCTTGGACCGTGAACGATTTGTCATTGAACTTGATGGAATGTGAGGGTATTAAAAGTTTCAAATTCTCCGATTCCTAGGTAACCAGCGAAGCAGGTACGGAACAGCTAAATAGTAAATTAATGAATAAATACGTAAATTAACATTATTGACCCCTCTACGATCCGAATTAAGCGTTTCGTCTCGTCGTTTATACCGGGCACATCGAAGGACTGGAACCATTTGCTTGCTGCGGTCTTCCTGTCCGATTATAATTTAGGTGTCTTCAGGGCTAGAATGAATAGGCTCTAATAAACCAATGTGCCTCATCATTTCAGCCGAAAAACGTCCACTGTTGGACATAGGCCTCCCCCAAGCGTCTCCACAACGACCGATCCTGTGCGGCTCGCATCCACCGCATTCCCGCAACTCTCACCAGATCGTCGGTCCACCTTGTGGGAGGCCTTCCAACGCTGCGATTTCCGGTGCGCGGTCGCCACTCTAGAACCTTTCGGCATCCGTTCTACGAGCAATGTGCCCTGCCCTCTGCCACTTTAGTTTGGCGATTCTTCGGGCTATGTCGGCGACCTTGGTTCTCCTGCGGATATCTTCATTATTTATGCGATCACGCAAGGAAACTCCGAGCTTAGCTCTTTCCATTGCCCTTTGGGTGACTGTAAGCCTTCTGATGAGGCCCATTGTAAGCGACCATGTTTCAGTGCCATATGTCATCACTGGCAACACGCACTGGTCATAGACTTTCGTCTTGAGACACTGTGGTATGTTGGACGAGAAGATACCGCGCAGCTTCCCGAACGCTGCCCAGCCGAGTCGGATTCGACGATTGACCTCTTTCTCAAAGTCAGACCTACCCAACTGGATTGTCTGTCCTAGGTAAACGTAATCGTCTACAACTTCGAGTGCAGAGTCTCCGATCTTGATCGGAGTGGGTGCTACATGGTTATTTACAATGTGCCTCACCATCAACGATTGCATCACCGCTTACCATCAGGTTGGATCGCAGTCAAGCATTAGTTTATGTTATTAAAAAAAAAACTAGAGACACGCCCTTAATAATTTTGACTTAAAACTGGTGAAATGTCTTTAAACTAAGTAGCTGCTTAACTCCTTGAGGCATGTCAGCGTGATGTTATGTATCACCCAATTTACAAGCGTCAAAGCAAATTGTAATATGTTTAATATCACCTGTCACTACCATAGGACAGGTACCTGATATTATATTACCCTCCTTTCTGATATCTTTGATATTACCAATATTGTTCCTAGTGACATTAATTAGTTGTCCTATATTATAGTTAGAGCAGTGGTAGCCGAGTGGTAACGGCCCCGACTTACGAGTTGCAGGTCGCGGGTTCAAACCTAGCCAGGCGCATTACTTTGTGTAACTTATTTCATCACCACTGCTCTCAAAACGGTGAAGGAAAACATCGTGAGGAAACCGGCATGTCCTAGAACCAAAAATTCGAAGACATGTGACATTCATCAACCCGCACTGGGCCTGCGTGCCTTACGGCCCATTCCCTCTCCTAGAGAGAGGGGGCCTGAGTCCCAATTTGAGGTACAACCTAGTGGATTCTGAGGTACTGTATTACAAAATTGTATCCCAAAGTGCAATGTCGCAGCAGCAAGGCAAATGGAGGGATCGCAACATTTCACGTAAAACCAAAACTAAACACACACAGACCGGCCTGTTGGTCTAGTGGTTAGTGGTCCTGACTGCTATGCCGGAGGTCGTCGGTTCGATTCCTACCCAGGACAAATGTTTGTGTGATGAGCACGATCATTTGTTCTGTGTCTGGATGTAATTTATCTAAGTATAATATGTATGTATTTAGAAATATTTAAGTATGTTTATCAGTTGTCTAGTACTCATAACACAAGCTCTGATTAGCTAGGGGCTAGATGGCGTTGTGTGATAGTTGTGGAATATTGTTCACTTATTCACTTCACTTATACTGGTCAAATGTCTAGTCTTCTCCATATTCAGCTACGGGTCTAAGACTTGAACTTTGAAAAATGCAGACCGCGTCCGCATTGATGCCTTCGAGATGTGGGGCTGGAGGAAAATGCTTCAAATTCCCTGGATTGGTTTCCGTACAAACCTATCTTACGTGAACTGAACATCAAGATCAGACTGTCGACTACCTGCATGCGCAGAGTACTGGAGTTCTTTGGCCACATTGCCAGGAAAAATGGCCACAACCTTGAACAGCTCATCGTAACTGGCATGGTTTTTGGCAAAAGAGGCCGCAGCCCAAACAACTCGGCAGATCAGGTCCACTCCACACTGGACACCCAATTGCACGTCGCACTTCATGACACTAAGAACCGTCACAGATGGCGAGATACCATCAATAAGAAGCTAATCCAGCGGGAACTTTACGACCCTCAGTAATGAGGAATACGACTCGAGGTGGAGGAGAAGGATCCGACTCAGTTCTCGAAAATTACCATGTCGCGTTAGAGTTGCTGATGATTCGAACACAATATGTTCGGACACAGTATTCGAATGGCACTTTTTTTTTTATCTAACTATAATTATAGAATATATTGTGTCCGAATCATCAGTTTGCCTTACGTTGTACTGGGATCGGTCTATCAATACTGGATTTCTTTACTCTTAAGATAGTGAAAGGATTTGTAAGAAATTACCAGAACAGCGCCAGGATTATCCAGAAACAAGAAGCCTTGGTCAGAAGATAGTTCTATAATAATATCATTGATTGATTCCTATATCATCATCATCTTCCTGCAGTTCCTGCCCTTGTTCCATATTACTTGGGGTCGGCGCAAAGCGGTTTTTTCTTCCATTCTATCCTATCAGCCTCCCTTATCCCTGTCACTGTCTCCCTTCTCCTACATACATATTACTCTTCACACAATCCTCCAGCTATCCGATTGAATTCTCTTTATGAATCTCAATATTACATTTTTTTAGGGTTCCGTACCTCAAAAGGAAAAACGTAACCCTTATAGACTTTGTTGTCCGTCTGTCTGTCAAGACCCTTTATCTCGGGAACACGTGGAGGTATCGAGTTGAAATTAAAACCATATATTCAAATCTGCGTTTCCTTGAAGCTGTGAAAAAATCAAACTTTTAAGTTAACGAATAAAAAACATACGGCCGTATTATTATATAATATACGTTTATTTATTATTATAATATACTTTTTTTGGGACATAAATCGCAAAAAACGTATAATAATATTTCGATACTCTCAAAGGAATCAAAATTCATATGGTACTTCCCGTTGACCCAGAATCCTGAAATTTGGCGTAAAGCAAAGGCTTATAGCACAGGTAGGTATAGGAATACATCTGAAAACTGTAAATTTGTTGTTACCTACGTCACAAAAAAAATAACTTTTTTTGCAATTTGGAAAAATCTTCGAGACTCCATTCGGGAATTATGGTTTGTACGGAACCCTCAGTGCGCGAGTCCGACTCGCACTCACCCAGTTTTTTTTTTAATCTTTATTTAAAGAATTTTTTCACCAACTGTGTTCCTTCAGTTGTCATTTGTGTTCCAGAGATGCGGTGACTCCTTCGAACAAATACCTGAACATTGAAATATGTATAACCTAGATGAGTCATTAGATCTGGTCTAGATTTTCAGATTTATGAGTGACGTTTAGATTAGTATTGTTCTAGGTTTGTAATAAAGTGGATACTAGGTGCTGCTACCCGCGTGATAGTAGATAATGATCCCAAAGGTACATACTCCCAGGATATATAGGATAGGTTTCAGTCAGTAAGAGTTTAACTCTCCTCGCTCCAGCTAAAGAGATGCTGGCCTGTCGGTTTTCTATCGTTTACATTTCGGGGATTCCGCCAAGTCCGTTCCATCATCGGACCACTAGACGTACGGCGTTGCGCCACCGGTACATAGTAGACATCCCACCCATACGCACAAAACGTTTTAAGAACACATTTATTATGCGTACAGCCAAGGAGTGGAATTCCTTGCCGGAGTCTGTGTTTCCAGATAGCTACAACTTAGGGGTCTTTAAGTCAAGAGTGAATAGGCTACTTCTAGGCAAGCGTGCTCCATCGTCGACCACATCATCGCTTACCATCAGGTGAGATGGTGGTCAAACGCGAGCCTATCATTAATAAAAAAAAAATAAAAAAAGATTTTAAAGGATCAAGTAATGATATTGTTCCCTGCACTGCGTGTGCAGTACAACAATGCTTTTGGGATACTGTTGGGGCTTCCACGGTTTTGTAGTGCTTCGACTATGTTTGCTGAGGCGCGGACGGATGATTTTTTCGCAGGCATAAGGAAGCGGAGCGCCTCACTATTAAGTCGCCTGCGAAGCAGCTCAAACAGTCTCCTGAGGGTGTTGTCCAAGCGGTGGGACCTGTCCCTGTTGCAGAGGTGGATACAGCTTCATATTAGCGCTTCTCCTCGTATTGTTTGACCGTATTGTTTTTGACTGTGTGTATTAATTATTGTGTTTGTCTGATTTGGTATCTTAATGTATATTATTTCTAATTATATAAATGACATTTTGTATTTAATTTTAATTGTATCTATGATATTGTGTATTTAATTTAATGTCTATTTTTGTAATGTTTTATTTGGCTTGATTTTAATTTTGTGTGGGACCATGTCTGAAATAAAATAAAAAGAAATGTTTATATACTGGGTGTGTACATTGTGATATAGCTGATGTGCCCTAATAGTTGGGAGTATGCTCACTCAAAAGTCTTTAATGGTGACGCATGTTCATTCGGTTCCCTTGAAAATGGTTGAACTGAATGCTACTTAGGCATAACTTATGTCTGTGAGTGGACGCCCGATAGGACCAGTATTTATTAGTTCTTTATCTTTGTCCAACCCTCTTCCCAGTTTTGCTTGGGTCAGGTCTCCTTGTACTTCTGTGCTTGAGCTTCTGTTCTGGCTTATCTGTGTACTCAAACTCACTTAATGGATCTCTTTTGGCATATTTGACCACCAGATGGCGGATGGTCGACCTCTTCCTCGTAGTCGGTCGGGGATATTTAGGGCCTTTTTGACTGGGTGATCGTCTAAGGATATGACCGTACATCACCATGCAACATTCTTTCAGTTTTACGATAACCGGTGCTACCTTATACGATTCTCTGACCAAATCTGTGTGGTTCTTTCCTTAAAAGATCATCTCACACACTAATCTGCATGGTGTTGATTTTGCAGACAGCCAGACCCGGAACAACGATCTATAGGGCATGATGATTCCGCATAGACCTGCATGGTGCACATATGAGTTGACCATTACATGTTTGCTATATTGACTTCAAAAGAGACTTTGACCTCTGAGTTTGTTTCGGTGTTTCTAGACTATTCAGCTAGGACACGCCTCATCTAGTTTAAATTGACGAAAAAATTTACGTGTAAAAAAATATTTTCAAAACCTTCATTCTTAATCATTTATCATTCGTGTCTAGCCATATTGGCCATCTGTCAGCTACCACGGTTTATTATGATTTTAGCATAGCATAGCATAATCAACCTTTTAATGTTCCTACTGCTGGGACTCAGGCCTCCTCTCTTTAGAAGAGGGAATGGGCCGTAATCCACCACGCGGGCCCAGTGCGGATTGGTGAATGTCACATAAATGTCTTCGAATTTTTGGTTCTAGGACATGCCGGTTTCCTCACGATGTTTTCCTTCACCGTTTTGAGAGCAGTGGTGATGAAATAAATTACACAAAGTAATGCGCCTGGCTGGGTTTGAACCGGCGACCTACAACTCGTAAGTCGGGGCCGTTACCACTCGGCCACCACTGCTCTTATATCTCTTGTATTATGATTTTAATTATTTGTTATTAAAGATATTTTCAAAACAATAGACCAGCTAACATCCTCATCAAATTAACTCTCGATAACTGCCCTGCCAGCCTATGAATGATTCATGACACATTTCACGGTGCCCACCAGTTTTTGATCTCCAAACATTAATGTTAATTATACAACCCTCGTATTTCTTCACGTTTAACTTACCAATTTTAATTCTGTCAGTTTTTGTTAAGTACTGCTTAGCAACAGCATTAGAAACTGCAGATTTTGGTATTTGAAACTGGCTTGTTAAAGAGAAGCGAGCCAAGACCATCGGCAAGGAGTGGCAGGCGATCGCCTCCTTCTGCGAAGCAGTAATGCTAGCAAAGAAGGCGGCCGCACGCGCGAGGCAATGGCCCTCACGCCCCAGCCGCCGGGATTCCGATCCCAATTTCTGGCCATCGTAGGCGCGGGCTTTCGCATGGCAAGCAATGTGTAGCTCGCTGTCCGACCGTCCGGACCGAGCCCAAGTCGTCGACGGCGCGTAGTGTTCCACGCGCGCCTCAAGGAGATGTCAGCAACTGTAGGGGCCCAGCAGGGTCGAAGCCAGGAGTGGGTTTTAGTCAATAAAAACCTGACACGTAATAACAGGTGATGTCATTGGATGTGTTCCTTAAAAAAAAAGACCATCGGCAATAACCATAATGATATATCCCACGACTCGATGATAAGTGTCATGGTGGCCGAGTGGTTAAGGTACCAACGTCTCATGCATGAGATTGCGGGTTCGAAACCGGGCACCAAGCAATGTGACTAACTTTTAAATTCATATGTACTTTTATTACTTTATCTAGGACATTGCTGACCACCCATGCCTCAGAAAGCACGTAAGCCGTTGGTCCCGGTTGTCATTCGTAAATCTTTGACAGTCGTTACAGATAGTCAGATGCCAGAAAGTCTGACCATCAGTCTATTCAAAGAGTATCATGTAGCCCAGTAACTAGGTTATGAAGGTTTGATAGGCAGTCGCTTAAGGGGATACAAATAAAAAGAACTGTTGCCTTTCTAAATTATTAGGCACTTCTTCGTACAAATATTAATAAAATCTATATTTTTTTACCTAATGTATGTACGAAGCTCAAACTAAAATTCGTGAAAGTAGCAATTAGTAAGCAATTATTGATACAACAAACTTTTAGAAATTCTCCGTCCTTCATGCTGAACTCGGAGGCCACCATCCATCCTGACGTCAGAATGGGGCTGGTCAAAAAAAAATTCATATTTCTCTGAATGTATCTTATGTAGCAATTCTTGAATATACTTTCAGAGCCGCTTGCCATAGGCAACCAGCCATTCTGACGCTAACTACATTTTCACTGTTTTTCATACAACCGCTCTTACGTGATTATGACGTTATTACACATTTTTCATTAGATATTTTGGAAGCACAGGATCTTGTGGATATTATCTAGGCTTCTATTGAAATTAATTTGTAAATTTGTGTAAAACTAATCCAGTAAAGACCTCTGAAAATCTGCTATTTTGCATGAACATCATATACTCAAAAATTAAAAAAGTCAAAAAAATATAACAATAAAACCCTTGCAAATTTAATCAAAATTCTGAATGATAACAATTTTCTTCAAAAACTTTTAAGAGTTAAAAAAAAAACATGTATATCCTGGAACAAGTTTTGTGAAATATTCGAGTAAATCACGGAATTACCGAATGCTAACAGAGTTATCAGGCGTTATCTCTCTTTTTTAACGTTGCCTCTTCATCAAACATCGCGTTGGATTGCGTTAGATGAAGTAACAAGCTTTGAAACCATGCTCGATGTTGACCACTTGCCTATAGTGGAAAAGGACCCTCTTAATTTAAAACACAGGTATTCACCCGCATTTGGCTAGACTGGTAACCGACCTTGGGGTCGGCTAGTTGGAAAAGGGCTAGAAAGGTGGTGATGATTCCACACAACTCAATGTTCCACTCCTTGAATCATAACTCCAAAGTCTTGAGCATTAGACTTGCGGACGTCGAGCAATGGGTAGCTTGCCGTCCGGCCGTCCTGTAATTGATCGGACCGAGCCCAGTCGTCAAGAGCGCGTAGTGATCCACGCGCTCCTCAAGGAGATGTCAGCAAACCGTAGGGGCCCAGCAGGGCCGATGCCCGCTAGCTAGGACCGCGGAGATTTTCTGAAAAGGAAACCCGTAGTTCTAGAACGCAAAGGGCAACTGAAGGACACAGGTGTGGTTTTAGTCAGTATAAGTCTGACACGTCCTCACGTTCCGCCCAGAGCGCGAGAAGTCATTAGATAATTTCCACACTAAAAAAAGTCTTGTGCATCGACGTCAAGTTGCTAGGCTTACGGTTTTCTATCGTTTACATTTCGGGAACTGTCCATTAGAATTGCACAATTTAATTCCGCCAAGCCCATTCTATCATCGGACCATCGGACACATCAGACGTACGGCGTTGTGGAAATCCCATCCATACGTTCAAGGTGTTTTGGGAGCACATTTATTGTGCGTACAGATAAGGAGTGAATTCCCTTGCAGAGTTTGTGTTTCCTGATAGCTATAACCTAGGAGTCTTTTAGTAAAGAGTGAATAGGTTACTTCTAGGCAAACGCGCTCCATTGTAGACCACATCATCGCTTACCATCAGGTGAGATAGTGGTTGGACGCGACCCTACCAATAATAAAATTTAATTCATTTTTTCATGTATTTTAATACAACACTTTGTAGCTCTGGCTTTATTTTTCTAAATATCTTAAACTTTGCTGTCACAAAGATATTTTTTTTTTTTTATAAAATTTATTTCTTGCTTTCTCCGGCCATATCTGTCTCTGTATCTGCCATGGCTCTTGTCATCTCATAAAACCAAATCTCAGCGCTCTTTTTTTAAATTTTTTCGTACCCAAATATCATTTTCAGATATCCTACACATGTTTGTATTTGTATAAACCCCGTTTCACGTTAAACACGAGTGAATAGGTTACTTCTAGGCAAGCGAGCTCCATCAGCTTAACATCAGGTGATATAGTATAATATAATAATATATAATATAATATAATATAATATAATATAATATAATATAATATAATATAATATAATATAATATAATATAATATAATATAATATAATATAATATAATATAATATAATATAATATAATATAATATAATATTCACACAACTATCACACAACGCCGTCTAGTCCCAAGCTAAGCAGAGCTTGTGTTATGAGTACTAGACAACTGATAAACAGTGGTGATAAATAGTGGTCAACAGTAAATAAAAACACACCCAGAAAATCGAAATAAAACAAAAAACATAGTTCTCTCCAACATTTATTGGTCGAAAAATAAATTAAAAACTTTGGATTTCAACAAAGGCCCGAAATCGTATAAATAAATACCTACAGGGACTACGCTTACTTTAACAACATATTTACAATTTATTAATTACCAAATACTTAGAAGGTACAGTTATTTTTCGAACCTCCAGTACTATTTATACAAATCTCATTTTGACCACAGACTCGAAAACATTGTGCTTAAAGTCCCCCTACTATGACATGCCAATCCCGTTATGACTTCTCTATGAGAGAGAGAGAGACGGCTATACAAGACGTATAGCACTATCTCTTTTTCACAGCGCAATTCATGATAGCAATGACAAATCATAGTAGGGGGGCAGACTGTAAAACCCACAGAATACGAAAAGGCCTTAGCGGTCACTGCTACAGATGAATTGACGAAAACAAGGTTATCAATGACAGCAACAACCCAACAATACCAAACCCAACAATCAACAGTTAGGTCTATGGTAAAAACAGCCGAACCTTATTTTCAGTGCACATTACACTGGAATGACATATACCCGAAAAATCGCCAAACTTAAGTGGCAGTGGGCAGGTCACATTGCTTGCAGATCAATGATCGATGGAACCGAAAGGTTCTGGAGTGGTGAAGACGCAGCGTTGGACGGCCTCTCACAAGGTGGACTGATGACCTGATGAAGGTTGTAAAAATCCGCTTTCTTTTGGCGATTCCGTGTTCTATGTTTGAACTCAACACATTTACTAACATAAAACTTAAAAGTGCTTTAGGCCTCATGTCTATACACTTCAAGTGATAAATACCTATATTTAATAATATCGAGTCATAATATCTACGTCGTGGACTGGACCTACAAGTACAGCAAGTCAAATAATTGATAAGTGAGAAAAAGACAGCACATTCTATCTCTTTCTAACCAGTGAATATTTGACGTGTAGTGCGATGGAGGCCATTTCTAACAACATTGTTCTCGAGTCTGTGGCTTCACAATTTCGCAAGGCTTAAACCCATATACCAATTGAATGTGCTCAAAGTAGTTTTCTTTACAATAGTTACTAAAATATTGCAGTATAAAAGCATCGAGCGTAATGCTATTACAGTGGAAAGCGCAAAAAAATGCAGTTTTTTTTTTTCAATATGGCCACTGTTTTGACAGTTCATTCAATTGTTAATATTTGTTGGCCTTGCGAAAGTTTTAATCAATTTCGATAACAATTTTCTTTTATTTCTATTCGTCCCATATTCAGGCAGTCAGGCAGGGATGTTTAAAAAAAATAATTACAAACATTTTTACAAAATGTTTTTAAACAAGAAATACATATTTTTTTACAGGATTTTTATGACGTCATGAACTTAAATAACATTATTTTGGACAAATTAATTACATATTTTAGTAATACTTTATACAAATTAAATATTTAATTAAAATTAAGTACATATAAAGGAGTAAAATCCTCTGCCTCTACCGAGAAAATTTACATTTTTGTTCCAAATCAAACCAGAGACATTATGGCCGCGATTTTTAATTAATTACAGCATTAACTAACAATACAGCTGCAAAATATATTGTACAGTACACTAACGGTATTTACCGTCGCCCTACAACCTATTAAGTATTTTTAAGGTCCCGTAGGTATTAGAGGAACAAACAAAAAACATATCCCAATATAATACAATTTCATTTCAGGTTTATCTTTTTTGAGCAAAAAAATATTAGTTATCTTTTCAAAGTTATCTGACAAAAATGTTTATTCCAAAAATATCTACAGAACCCTCTTTCACGTGACAATTCACGCAATCATTTTATTAATATCCATTTTTAGGAAAAGTGTGGATTTTGAATCTTTTTTTTTTCATTTTAGGAAATCGCAATGACCGATCTAGTAACTCAAGGTTTTAGCTTATTTTACTAATGCTAAGATTAGTTATTTTGTACAAAAATACCTTTAGAACAGTTTAAAGAGGTAGCTGAAGCTTTTTTATATTTCTAAAATTTTCTCGCTAATAAAAACGTTAAAAAATTAAGTACATTGAAAAAAGTCTATAAAATGTGAAATAAGTACAAAATATCAATAAATTAAAATGTAAAACCTATATTAGCGATCGCTAGTAGCACCAATGCGAATATTTCTTAATAAAAATGGAACTTTTTTCATTAAAAATAGTAAAAAGATTAAATAGTAAGAGCAATAATCTACTAGTAAAGTAACTATACTTAATTTGGATATCTTTAGCTCTGTAGAACACAAAATTTTGCATAAAATACAGAAATAGTAATATCGATCCATTTTATTCAGTTTTCGATGAAATTATTCACATATTTGAACTTATTAATAGAAAACGGCTAGTTATAGTTCATTGCTCTTGCTTTTCGTATAAAACAAGATTATAAATACAGAATTGGGTCATGAAACATTTAGATTTTACAACCTTTACTGAGCAAACAAACGTTTTACCAAACTACTTCGTTGAAGCTTTCGTTTTTTAAAATAAAAGATTGATTAACGAGAAAAGATAAAGTGTATCTTTTTTTGCAAAAAAAATCTTATAAAGCTTCAACGAAATTGTGATAAAACCAGGCACAAGTTATAGGATTGTTGCTTTGAACTTGAGTTACTAGACCAATTATTCATTTTAGTATGAACTAACAATTAGCGTAAAAGGAAATTTGTCACAGACAATATAATTTTAGGCTTACACAATATCAATTATTTTTAAAACCTTTCCCAGATAGAAATCTATTGACATCTTACGTCAAGACTTGTAATGGTTGGTCAATTTTTTTGTTGTTTTTTCTGCCGTTACATAAATAAGACTCTGTAACTTAGAAAAAAATTTCTCAATAAAATTGAGATTGTACCGGTTTTTTTTAATAGTATTTTAACAAAGAATATTTTTCGAAAAGGTAATAAATATTTTTCAATTTGATTAATCAAAAGAGGTAAAAAAGTTTATGTTTCATTTTAAAACAAATTAAAATAAATTAGCACGATTAATACTGACAGATATTGTCTTAACAACCATTATAATAACAAATGCTGTCGCAACCAATTAATATATAAATACCACGGGCATGTAAAATTGCCTAGCACGAGCTAGATTTTTAGTTTTTTTTTCGACATAGTTTATGTAAAAAGAGACAATTCTGATTCTATCTTCATTAATAAAAAAAGAAACATGCGATTTTTTTTTTAATTTGGAGCGCATAATTTAAATTTCTATCTGGGAAACATTTCAGCGTTAAATATAAAAATTATGTTGTTTTTTTTCATTATAATCTAGCGGACTGATTTTCTTTCGAGATTCTGCAAATGAGGTCATCATTTTAATAATTAATAACAATAATCAGGCAATAATTATTATTTCTAAGTACACAGCACAACTAATCAAAACTAATTAGAGAGATTACTAAGAAAACTTGTTTGTTCGTCACGTCTGAGTTTCAAATTGTATTGAGATTTTTAAATGCATTGTCATCTTGTAAAGTCATATTGCTTCACTACTCAAGTTTTATGGCGTTACTGTTTCAAGTTCTTTGTTATTAACCGACTTCAAAAAGGAAGAGGTTATATATCTTCGGCTATATGTATTTTTTTAAATACCTATATTTAACTTCATAATTATCCAGCAGTAGCAGCAACATTTTTGTAATAAAACTCCTGTATCAGAAGTGAAAAAAATGTCTTAGTCACCAGAAGACCTTGACAAAATTACATTCTACAATTATGATAGTCAAAAAGCCAAAGTATAAGGGATTTGATCATGCGACATTGCTGTACCGTATATCAATCCCATACGTTCTGGGCTTTTGAAAATAATCATTGTTAATAGAATATCAAGTCTGGTAACCTATTTCATTACAATTGACATTAAAATAGATGGTATATTTGTTTGGCTATCAAAACTGTCAGTTGTTATTTTGAAAACTTTACAACACTGGGAAAGTACAGACGTGTTTCCATAAAGAGTAATAAGGCATTTTGTTGTAGATTCATTTCTTTAAGAATGTGAGTGAAACGTCATAATGTCCGTATTGGCTGTCGGAAAGACATAAAAGTCTTCATGTTTAATTAATAATGTTAATGCTGATCTTCAAAGGGTTGTCGCAGTACCGAGTTGAATACCTTCAATTTTTCTCATTTTAGCGTTTAGTCCTTGTAGATTATTCAGTGGGAATCGTTCTTTACAAGCATCATTGAATAGATACGTTATAGTCTTAAGAGGTCCTAAACGAAGTTAGTGAAAAAAATTGTTCCAGGAACACATTCATTTTCCGTACAGCTTAGGAGTGGTATTCCTTGCCGGAGTCTGTGTTTTCTGATAGTTACAATCTTAGAGTCCTTAAGTCAAAAATGAATAGGTTACTTCTAAGTAAGCGTGCTTTATCGTCGACCACTGCATTGCTTATTTATCTGATGAGACAGTGGTCAAGGGTGAGCCTATCAATAATGTAAAAAACAACTGTCTACAATCTAAAATGTTAAGGGTTGATCACGTGACGTTTTGGTAGATCGTGTCAATCCTCTATATACATTTCAAATTTTTGACAAACATTTTGGAAATAGATTGTTACTTTCGCTTAGACTATAAGTTGCTAAAGACACATTAACTTTGTTAGAAATAACAAATGAAGGACGGAACTAAAGGATTGATTGCATACCAGAAACAAATGAGGCATTATCAATTTTTCACATTATTTTTCTAAAATCTTTAGAATTGAAGACTGACATTCATATGTTCTTTATGTGATGAGACTTTGAATAGAGTATTAAACAACTCTCAATAACTCAAAGCAAAATCTACACCACCCCTATATCACAAATATGTACATTCATAATTGCTGCAAATCTCAGTACACCAATTAGTACCGATCATAAAATGGTTAGAAAGAGATAGTCTTACCAGTCATAGAACAAAAAGAGACAACACTATTGCATTTGGACCGTCCTCAACCAAGGCATCGACTTAACTATCGAGATTGATATATACTGGGATTGCAACCCTTTGAAACCCAATTCACGGGGTTTATGTGGTCATTATGGGGTATTAGCCTCTCCCCTCTTTCCATGGCTTTCATTTATTAATTAGTTTGCAACAGTCAAAACAATAGGTTGCGAATTAAATAAAGGAAATCTCTTTAATTGTTGTCAAATTATAATTACGGAATTTACGAAACGGTTATTAAAATAAAATAAGATAGTTAAAATAATTACGATGGTAAAGTTGTTGAAATAACATCAGTTATTAGGGACATCAATAACTTTAATTACTTAGTTGCAACAGATAAATGAATTTAAAGACAAAACAGTAACCAGACAGAAAATAATATGGCAAAAGATGAATCTTTAATACATTAAGACAAAAGTATAATATGCATAGAAGATATTATAAAAAGTGAGTATGGTTCAAAAATAATTATCAAAACCATCTGCATACACAAAATTCTCGCTAACACCATTCTCAAAATCAACACAATAGCCATAAAGAATCATTTAGCGAGCAAAAACGATCAAGAAAAGAATATCTTAGATATCTAAGAGATATACCATCGAACCGATGCAACGATTTTTCGCTTATACTGGGAATGAACTCAATCAAGGCCAGCCATTTTTTATTGAACACAAAAACTTTTTAAAACCTTGTCGTGCAACGGATTACCTGGAAAACTTTAGGCACATTAAAAATCCGAATTGAATTGTGTGAGATTATAAAAGCGGGAACAGTTTTGACGAAGCTTGCAGAATTTCATAAAGATGAAGGCTTGTACGTAATAAAAGTATTAATTGATTGGCCTCATAACGGATTGGAATTAAACTTGTAATTCGATTCGATACGTGCAAAAGTTTTGGGTATGAATCATCTGGGAACTTCAAAATATGATCAGAATGGTTTCGTTAAAGATGAGAACGGCACATTTTAAGGAAATTGTAAAAATCATGGATGTCAATATTCAAAATGATCTGGTTAGACTGGAAATCGACCTTAACCTAGTTGGGTGAAAACTAGGAACATAATAATGATCACGAAAGGTTTAGAATTACCTACAGACAAAATATAAATGTCAAAATGCTGTGAGCATCATCCAAGTGGAAGATGTTTATTACAAAGACCAGTTCAGCTGCCAAATGAGGTGATTAAAGCCGTATCTCAGGGCTTTCGACTTTTACTGGCTGGCGCGAATCGAAATAATAATCCGAATTAAATTCTTAATACCCAGATCCACCACAAAACAGTTCAAGAATAAACCTTTTGTTTTGAAACGAATCCAATAAATAAGTCCACGTAAGATTCAAGACTTAAAATTCAGAAACATTATGAAATAAAAATAGCCGGCCACCATATTTTCGTGACAAACTGACGGGGGCATCAATCGCTTGCTTTGATGTCAGTATCCAGTGAATCGGCTCATTTCTTTAAAGAAATGTGCGTTGAAATTGAAAAATTGTGTCCCTTTAATGTTTTTAGAATAAGCCCTTGAAATAGAAATGTAGACAATTATAGTAGTAGTAAAGAAAATATATTATAATATTTTCTTTACAGTAAACTTCAAGAGAGTCGCAGTTAGAGACAAGCTTAAACAACTTGATTACTTGGATGACCTCATTACAGATGAGGAAATCTAAGAAAAAAGTATTTACTAGCAGTAAAATTGATGTTATAAGAAATACTCAAAATCATCTAAAACCAAAATTCAGTACAAAATCTTTTGTTGGACTCCATAGACAAAGTTAAAGACTTAAAAACGGCAAAAAACTCAATAATCACGTGACTGGCAAGAAAAATAAAAGAATTTTATTCTTGCCAGAACAAAAAGTAATCAATAACAGTACGCCAATGACAGGATTAGTTCCAAATATAAAAGAAATGAAGGCCATAAAACTAAGACAGGCTGGTACAAAAGGCCGCTCTTAAAAAGTTAAGTTTTTAATTGCCATTTTTATTAGAACCGTTTTATTATAATTATAATTTTTATCTTTTAGCAAGCCATTGATGCTATCGGTATCTTAATTGTATACTTACATTAAGTTTTAAGACTTAATTATTAGTTAATTTTCGAAACAAATTAGCCAGCGGATCTAAAATTGTTTATGATTCTATTAATGTTGCCATTTTTATTATTATTCATCATAACTGTACTATCTCTAATTTCAATTTAAACATTTTTTTTATTTCATAATATAGCCATAAGTAGTTTGGTTTCTATAATATAGCCAAACAAACATTTCTTTCATTTTACTTTACACTATTACATATTTGCTTGAATTGTACGTCAATCGGATCGATATTTTCTTGTATTACATTCAACTTAGCTCTTCATTTGCAAATTCTAACCAACGATTAAATTACTTCATTCAGAATTTGCATTTCAAACCGTGTAAATTCAAGATCCGTCGCCATTTTCCGTTACTAAAGAGGGGCGTCAACAAAATTTTGAGCATCGCTGTTCCAAAAATAACAAACGAACGGATGAGGTCGTTTGATTCTCAAGATTAATGCGTTCCTATGATTTATCATCTAGTTTTGCGTATAATTTACTGCCATTTCTTGTTCATCCTCTTTTTTATAATAACAGACTGTTTTTTGTTTTGTTTTGTGTTCAAACAATGCTGTCTACAACTTCATGATGGTTATATTTTAGTAACTATTATATATTATTTCTTTATGATTTTTTATTGACGACAGCTGAACAAAATTTGCTATCTTTGTATCGATTCCAGTCGTTTTTTTCCGAAGATTTTGTAAGAATGAGATATAATTACTATTCGTTCAGAAAAGTATTTTCTTCTATGATAAAATTAATGTTGCTTTGATTAAATGTATTGAATACGGACTGGCAATTATATTACTTGTAATTGATGCTTCAATATTTCTTACTTTATCTATTATTAATGGTTGTAGTCTGTATCTAATACGACGTATGTCTACTCGCATTGATTGCTTCGGAGTCCATAATGTGACTTATAAATAATTAATTAATGTCACTGGAGTCACCTTCCATTACAATAAATCAAATGACAATATTGTATGTTAACTTTTACCTAATCTTCGAAATTAAAAGAATCTTATGAGCAATAATAACCCTAAAACAAGATTGGTGCCTCGTTAAAGTCAATGGGCTTATCCTTTGCTACTTCCATAGGATCGAAAATTTTAAAAAAAGTTGCCCTACTCTAGGACTTACAACCAAAACTACATTACTATATTTTGGCCACATAAATATTTGTTTTTTTACAGGAATCGAACCCTTGGCACGCGGTGCAGTAGCCAATTGCTCAACTACTGCGCCAATCTTGTTCTCTGTCAATGTGAGTGTAATTTACACGTCTGTATAGCCCTTAGCTGATATCAGGCATGATGTTATATAAAGTTACCCAATAAAAATCAATATAACTGAACCAGTTACTGCACACGTTACGCAACTCAATCAGAGATCAATAATATAATGCATTCGCTGACGGCTGAAGTATTAAATGAAATGCTGTTCAAAGTCATAAATAGGAACATAAAGACACAGGCCCTGGTACAGGCCATGGTCCGGAGCGAGGAAGAGTGGCAGGCGGTCGCCTCCTTCTGTGAAGCAGTAATGCTAGCAAAGGAGGCGGCCGATCGCGTGAGGCAACGGTCCTCACGCCCTTACCGCCGCCGGGATTCCGATCCCGATTTCCGGCCACCGTAGGCGCGGGCTTGCGGACGGCGAGCAATGGGTGGCTCGCCGTCGGACCGTCCGGTAACCGTCCGGACCGAGCCAAGTCGTCGACGGCGCGTATTGTTCCACGCGCGCCTCAGGGAGATGTCAGCAAATCGTAGGGGCCCAGCAGGGTCGAAGCCTACTGGGGCCATGGGTAGTGTGAAAACGAAACCCGGGGCCCTGGGACGAAGGCAACGAAGGAACAGGAGTGGGTTTTTAGTCAGTAAAAGTCTGACACTATCTCTCGCTCCGCCCAAGAGCGAGATTTGTCATTAGATGATTTTCCCACCGAAAAAAAAAAAAAAAAAAAAAAAAAAAAGACATGGTCGCAAAAGATATTATCATTACTAGGACGTGAATTTCATTGGAAAGATACTAAAGGATGGAAATTGCTTTTTATGGTTTCGAAATAAGAGATGGTGTCGAGATAACTGAAGTTATTGAAGATAGAAATAGTATTCCTTGTTTTAAAATAACAAAAAAGACAAATTAAAGAATATTTTTTACAAAATAAAAACAGTTGCAATAGTAATAATTCATAAAAAGGTCGAATATATAAGGAACAACCACAAAGTAAACAAAACACTATCGAAATCCCAAAAAATCTTAGTTGAAAAACAAATATTTTCAAATATCCATCTTCATATCCGATAAATCATTTCACGAAGACGTGTCTACGTTGATACAAGATTCATTTGCATTTATGTTGTTCGAACAAGAAGAAAAATGGCCGCCGTTCAAGTTTTAGCGAATATATCAGAGGAGATAGATCGTTCTTTATTTTCCTTCGACTACTCGTAGCTACGGTCAACAACCCGTTTGGCCGGCGAGGTGGCTATGGATATTACTTTCCTTTTTAGGAGAGGGCCGTGTCTGCCATTAACTTTAAGTATTGCTCTAGCGAACATTTTTCAAGCTTTTGACCCTTTCAGAATTTATTCCCGTATTTATTTGGCCATTTGTATATCATTCTTTGGAATGTCGTCTACATATTAAAGTACACCCACAATTACACCTCTGCTCTCCGGAAAAGATAACCAAGATATTATATGTTATGCTTTAGTAGTTACCATTATTTCGGAATCGAATATTTGAAACGAAATTCTGTTGCTTACTGTTGTAAGTATGGGTAATAAAACTAACGACCCATCACCAGATTAAAAAAAGATTTAATGGACCGAGCTATCTCCATTGATTCTTATTATAATGATAGTTAAAAGTTGGCTATAGAAAAAGACAAGATAATTATCGAGAAGAAAAGGCCCAGATAAATCTTCAATTTCTAATTGTAAAGTTTAAGATAATTACAATGTTAAACAGAAGAGAGATTTATTTTCCTCAAACGGCTTTTAAAATCTGTTGAACAATTAACACACATACAAAGTGAAGAGAAAGAACCTCATATAGACATACTAAAACTAACAGAAGAAGTGTATTAAATAAAAATTAATGGGAAATAATTAAATTTTATTGCAACACGACCGATCGCATAAACATTTTTAGATAAAACGCTTGTAAGATTTATAGCAGATCAACCAATAGTAGCAAAAGTAGCAGTGTACGTCGTAAAATGGGAACCAGTTCAAATATTGTTAGAAATTCTTGGAAATAACAACGAATTTAATGGTAACTGAGTTATGGAGGTTAGATAGACCATCACTACATGTAAAATATTGGTATTCAGCTACATCCGGTTAGACTGGAAGTCGACCTCAACATAACTAAGAACTCTAAATTGTAACTTTGTTATTTGGTAGTCAATAGTAACAGCAATGACAAAATCGGTGATGCAATTCATCTAAAAGAACTAATAAAACCAAACGGAACTCGTATTGATAATAATAATACACTAGCAAATGAAGAAACAGTTCTAACAACTATTACTACACCTATAGCAGTCAATGTGATAGATACTGACAATTACTACAACATGATTTTAGACTAAGCAAGCAGTGCCGCAGGCTAAAACAATAACTTGGTACAATATCTTTGTCAAACAATTTGAAATAGGTGTGCCCTAAGACACGCCTAGTAATTGTAATAACATAAGTTCATAATGTTAAGGTTGGGTAAAATCTAGATAAAGTAGGTAGAATTGAAGCTAGACCGACTGAAATTGCAGGAACGTAACTAAGTTCCTGCAATTTTTAGGTTTTAAAGTCTCACAGCTATATTTGATAAGAAACAATAACTAACCTGGAGTAATACCTAATTAAAATAAGCCTGAAATCGTCAACACGCACTAACAAACAAGGTGAATAATGCACGTGGCTTTTCTGAATGAAAAGGACAATTTGCTATGAAGTGGGACAGTAGCTGGCTAATATTATTTTATGCTCTACAAAGAGACGAACTTTATCTAATATAAATTATACTATATGTGTCCCATTTGAGAAACCAAAATTCAAGGGCAAATATTGTTTTATGATGAAGAACCGGCATCACGAAAACTTTTGTAATTGTTAAGACACGTTTCAGATTTGTTGTGACATTCTCTTGTCAAAAGTTATGTTATTATATTAAAGTGTATTTGGTTTGTTACTTAATTTTGATGATCACTCAAATTTGTTATAGGATCAATAAATTGAGAATACATTTGTCGGTTTTTCACAGTGAATTCCTTAGTACCAGCTCGTAGTTAAGATTTGCGTTTGATTTAATGCTTGTTTTCTTTTTGTTGGTAAACTATGTGTGATTCTAGATCCCTACCGATTCTTTCGTAAAATACAGGCGTGATATTATATCGAGACACATTTATAAGTGGGATATATCGTTGTAAGTAACATTGTGTTCTCGCAATGAACTAGCTAACTATATCATTTAGCTGGATCTATTTTTAAATCCAGTGCGTTATGTAGGTACTGAACCGGTTACCGTGGGCCTTTGAGGAGTACAATCAACTTAAAACTGGCTAACAGTGCCGTTTTAAAATTCTTTGTAAACCATAAAAAAGATATTTAATTATGTAGGATTGAAACTATAGAAGTTAGATATAAAGTAGTTCAGTATATTGTTAATATTACAAAAAATATTTGTCAAATTTTCTTTAACTAAAGAATCTTACTAGCAATAACGTGATAGAAACAAGGAAGTCCATATGAATATACCATAGATTACAATTTCAATGGCCATCGTTGGATTGTAGTGATAGTAAGATCTACACTAATATTATAAAGAGGTAAAGTATGTTTTTTTTTTTGTTTTTATGTATATCTGTAATCTCTGGAAGTACTGGTCCGATTGCTTTTTTCACCGATAGAAAGCTGCTTTATTCTTGAGTGGCATAGGCTATATTTTATGTACGCAGGCAAAAACTAGTGTTAATTAATTGGACTAAGAGCCAATCAGAGCATAGTTGGGAAAAGGCTGAGCAGAAAACCAGATCTCTAAGCTTTATTAGTTGCTACTAAAACAAGTCCAAAATCTTAAAGATTTTCCTTTTCAAATACCAAAATTTAAAATATCTTTAATACTTCATAACTATGTCCACGATCATATTATATCCATCATAAGTCCATTTCTAAACCCATATATTTTAAATAATTTAATTAGCTTAACTGAACATAAAATTTAATGAGTTGATATATTTATTGTTATTGTGATGATATAGGACGGTTTGGATGTGGTATTTCATTTTGGAGATTTTATTATTTATAAAATAGTTAGAAAGGTGTTTTTTGCTGATGTTGCTATGAACTAAAACTGTGTTACTTTTTCAATGATCCAAAGTTAGAACACAATGCAACTGAAATTTACGATATTGAATTAGATTTTTGATATTAGAAAGTCCGTTTTTAAATTTAGTAAAAAAATATAATAATCCATTACAATTTTGAAATCTGTGACTGAAATATATAAAAACTTTTATACTGTTAGAGATTTAAATGCTTGGTACAGTTATACTTTGGCAATTTGCAATGATAGTTGTAACGAAATTGATTCCTTTTCATCAAAAAACCAAGAGTAATTATTTCATTAAGTACAGCTACAAATCGATTTGGCAAGGTACATATAGCATTGATATGGACATATAAAATTCATTCATCATAATTGCAGAAACTAGTTACCTACAATTAAAATCATCAAAGCAAATTCTCCGTTTTTGCGCTATTTCATTCATAAATGAGTCTTTATCAAATAGTATCTTTAAAACAAGAAATACTGTTAACTACTCGACTTCCTTTAGTCAGAGAAGACAGTGAATTTATTCTTTAATGACAGATATTCAACAGTTCCCAATTTGAAATAAAGATTTCCATTTATTTATTATCTTATCAATCCGACTACCAAAAGGTGCTGACTCTATCATTTTTAATCATTCTTTGCCGTAGACTAGTCGATGCTCTTATTCAATGGCAGCATATTTACGAGCTGACATAATGAATAAACTATTTATTTACACAAAGACCTTTGCTAGACATTAACGAACTAATGACGAACGAACCCTTTTCCAAAAACATCTCTATATTATGCCACCAAAAAGACAAGTTGAAAAAAGAAGACTGCGACGTTTTAACAAGTCTAAAAACATCAAAAAGGTATGTACAAAAAAACTTCACGTCTAAATTATTACAAACACGCCAGGGAGATTGGTTCGTCCACAATCCCTTCAGGAACTGAAAATAGCTTAAGACAAGTTTAAACAAACGAGCTGTACCCAGAAATGCTAAGTAGACGTTTAACTGTTTGGTTTAAAATAAAAATAGAAGCACTCAAAGTCAGTTGAGACTTGGTTACTTCGTATACCTGTGCTTCAGATTATATTCTCGCCTATAAAAGCTTTACTGCCTCATGTATATTGAAAAAAGTACGATGGAAATTTATGCTTACATATGCTTCTAAAAACATGCCCTGCGGGACCCCCAAGAAAATTTTATATAATTTTTAATGTGAAAATTAATTTCAAAGCAAGTTTTCAAAATTATTTTGAGTATTTGACAGTCATATTTAGTCTTACCAGGAGATTTCTTCGGTAATTTAACTAAAAAGCGCTTTCAAAAGATGAAATGGCTACTATAGTAAACTATATGGGTTACGCTTCGTTATGGGCAAAGATACGGCTCTTAGTTCCGACTAAGACATATGCAGGAATCAGGCATAAGGCTATTGTTCTCTATAATTTATTGCCTCACGCTCTCTCCAAAGGTTTGAGCAATACTCCAGACGTTCTAATGTTAATTACGTTAGCACAAGTCGAGACTACGCTTAGAATTGCGTACTTGAAATTAAATGGGAATATTTAGACAGACATAATGAAATGGAGGCCGTGGATTCAAAAGGAAAATATGAATTACGGTTTAGTTCTTTATGTGGAAAAATAAACTGATTAAGTACATCGCGTTACAGCCAAACATGGAAAGCTTTAACGTTCTCTATCGTCGACTACATCATAGCTTACCATCAGGTGAGATAGTGGTCAGCCGTAAGCAATAACAAAAAAGCAAAGGCATTATACCATTCATGAATAATCTGATCAAGAAACTTAAAAAAAAACTTGACAATCACCGAACATCTACAATTTCAACAATCCACTTCAGTAACATCAATATGCTCTTCGAAATCATCTTAAATGGATAGATTTTTTACAACGATATTGATATTATCATTTTGAAAAGATCAGCTATGTTAAAATCTGGTAAAAGTCAGGTCATGATGTACTGAACGTTGGTATTTTTAACTTCTAATGGTTTCTCTGACTTTGTTATCATTGCTACTGATTTAAATCGTGTAGAAATGGTAGCAACAGAGTTACTAGTAAGAGCGTCATCAGGTACTGTTTTCTCGGATTCGGGGTTGTGAGAACAGTAGGTATTTGCATAACCTTACGAGTTTTCAGTACCATGACGCATTGTGTTATATCTATCTACGTCAGGTGTGTACGCTATTTTCCTGGACTAAGGTGTGGTAAAAATGTATTGTTTAAACCATCGGAGTGTTTGGGGCGTATCTTCCGGTTGAAACGTGTGAAATGTATATATGCTTTAGTAGATTTGTAACGATACCGATATCCGTTGACATTGTCAAGGAATTTATAATGGATCCTTGATTTTTCTCAGGAGAGGAAAAGGGCTCTTTTTTACAGGAGTAAAGAAGAGACCTCTAACCAAGCAAAGTGAGCATTGTAGGCTGCTTGTACTGATGAATCATCGAGTTTTTGAATAGATTAGGTTCCACAGAGTATATTCTCAGGCCCATGAAAAGTTATTTGCTAAAAAAAATCGTAGATAATATATGAAAAGGTATAAGGAAATGAAGTACATTTGCCGTAAAACTCATCTTTCAACGCTTCAGTGTCACCTAAGAGTGGTCACATTTCTCAAGTTAACATTTGAGGAGAAACCATTACTCGATTATTTCTGTTTCTAGTAAAGTATGGCTCTCAAGATCCGAGATTGTAAAAGTCACGATCGAATGAGACCTCATTACCTACTATTGACTTTTAACGCTCGAATATGCATAATCTGAAATCGATTTTCCGTTACAATTTTAGTTTTGTGGTCATCAAAAAACTGGGTGATGGAAATTGTTAACCAGTACTTGCTGCATTGTCACCTGCTTGAGAAGCTTGTTTTTTGGCCAATATAAAGCAAAATGCGAATAATTTATAAAGATAAATGTTTATATAGATGACTATATTGTGAACTGGATTTTGTTAAAGACGATAGATAACTATTGAGATGATTGATAAAATTTGATGGAAGTAAAAGAGATTCTGTATCAAACTAAAACTAACTTGAGTTATGACGAGAAAAACAGTTAAGAATATAATCTTTAAATACAAAATTAAGTTATTTTCAACAGTGTGTGTTCAACTTAACATCATAAACGATCATGCACGGTCGGAGTTCTATATTTAAACTCACATTTGTTTAGAAAACAATGCATGACCAAAGTCACTGTTAAAACCGTTTTGTTTTTAAAAGAGAATAAAACCTTTTTATGTGTCACGTTCGTTTTATCTTTAATTATCTTTATTTTTGGAACGATAAAACGATTTTCTTAACTGTTGTTGCCAGATGTTGTAGTTTTAAAATTTGTTGTCTGGTATCTTGTCGTTTTGAAGCTACCTCAACTGTGCAAATGATCACTGGCATTTTTCTTATTACTCCATTCAGTTATTTATTGTGTATAAATCTCAGAGAATTGAGATGAATAGCTTGGCGTGTCACATTCGGTATGAATTATAGGCTCATCGTGGCTAGGTCGAATATCATTTCTATGTCATGACTCATTATAATGAGTTCCTTGCTCAAACCCTTGGAATATGCAAACTGATACTTGTTCTGCTGTATTTTTGGAACAATAATTAGCATATATTTTCTCGGGTACACTTTTATCTTGTACAATTTTCCTAAAAAACTTATCTGAGAGATTGGGCTGTGTATGTATAGCTTCACGTTAAATTGCGTCACGTTTTGTGGGTCATGCTTAAGACATTTCGTTGTTTCTTTCACGGAAATGTTTATCTCATTTACGTGTTTTCTCAATACAATTTGAAACTCATTCGCTTTCTTCTTAAAAACTACCTAAAATATATCAACTGTCTCTATTGAGTTATGGCTAACAGAAAACCGGTCTATTTCGTCTACTATTTAACTATTTGACTATTTTGTTATATTGTTAAACATGATTTTCACACGTTTTAGTAATGGCACCACTGTGCTTAATCCGTATTTTGAAAAATATGAAATTTTCATTGTCTTTAAACAGTTTTGAAAATTCCATCTTTTCTTATAGGTGTAGGTCGCAGAATAATTATTTATTTACCTATAAATGCATGTTACTATCTTTGTTATTTAATCTTGCTATTTAGTAATAAAATAATGGCGGAATTTCTGACATTGCATTGATTTTTTTAACCGCCATTTACAAAGATAGTGACGTGCGTATTCGATCAATATTTTTCGTTAAATAAAAGAAAAAAGCTGAAATGCAAAAATCAGTCAAGAAAAATGAGGTGAAAAGGCTTCACTTTTAATACATAAAATGTAAATATATCACATAATAAAAGCATATTATAAAGAGAAAAAATACTAAAACCAAAATCACAGTTTTCTAGACAAGATTCGCAACTTGTCCAAAGTTTTTCATTTATAATATAAATAAATTCTAATTAATGCATTATTCATTGTGAAAATAATAAAAAAAACTTGTCTTTTGAACTAAAAATTAAAAAAGCTACCTAATTTTTTATATACGTTTTCCTATATCTGCATTTGATCCGTTATGAACCCTAAGTCTTATTCAAATATCCTTTGCATAATGAAAAATATAAAAAATCGTTAATTCCTAAATGGTTTAAGAAACCTAATTTTATCATACATGTTAACATTTCTTTATATATAAATATATTTAACTGATCGTAGACTACAGTTTGATGTCCTCTAATGAAATTAACTTCACATATTAGTTCGATTACTCAGTAGGCCCATTACACTTAGATAAAAATTAGGCTTTCGTGTTCCTTATAGACTAAACTGTCAAATTGGAACTTGAGTTTTGCACATCCCTTTATCACCATTCGGTTACTTACAACTCGATAAGATCCACAATCCTTAGGGCACGTCACTAATGCAGTACACCACTTTAGTTTTTTTTTTTTTATTATCACACAACGCACAGATTCACGTGTAAATTAGAGTGTCAGGACGTAAATGTAGCGTGTGTAAAGTTTGTGTGGTGTGTGGGCCGGGTTTGTCGGCGAGGTCGGGACGCGGGGGTCGCGCCGCCCGGGCGCACATTCACCGAGCCAGCGGGGCCAGCACAGCACTCGCGGCCAGGGCCAGGGCGAGCGACGAAGCCAGCGCCGCCCCGCGAGAGTGAGACAGCTCCTCACTCTTGATCACCTCATTGGGCGTCTTGTCGTACTTGTGCGTCTTTTTAGTCACCGGCTTCATTGTTGTGGTCGTGGTGGTGGTCGTTGGGGTCGTTGGTGGCGGCGGCGGCGGCGGGGGTGTTGGCTGAGGAATTGGCGCCGGGGACTGCTCCTCAGGCTTGCAACACACCCGGAACACCAGCTTCATATTGTGACTCAAACATCGACCCCCAATACGTCTGTGCAAGTCATCTTTACTGGACGTCGATATGAAGTAGTAGTCCTTCCCCGGAAGGAACTCTAGACCACCCGGCTGCGGAGTGAACGGCCGGAAGGTGATGGTGAAAAACATTAGTTTGTGCGGTTTATCGCATATAGCGATTATTCTGGGGTTCGGATTAGTTATTCTACACGTATCATATTCTTCTTTGCTCACATTATAAATTATATACTTTTCTGTGTCCTCGTCAAAAGTCCCTGGAGTGTACACTGGACAAATTATATTCACTTGGTCGTATTCGAACTGAGCGTTTCCTTTATTCAAGTCAAATACATGATCGGTATTATCTATTCTGAATATGCTGTTTGTTGTATTCCAATGTATGTAGAAGGACTTCGCATAGTTCCCCATCACGCTTTCGATGAAGAAAATGAGCACAAGGACGGTCCACGGCGTATGACGGAGCCCAAAGTAAGTTAGCGACACCATCCTGACTGGTTTACTCGACTCGCATTATTCGACGAAGATGCTACGAAGTCGTTGTTCGCTACACACTATCGCACATACACCAATCCATATTTATATTCCACGATCACTATACATCACTGAACGTCCACAGTTTCACATATAAAACACGATCAATCCATTCAGAGGCGACGCGATGGGTCCTCCATGTTACTCCGTCCGCTAGATTCTATTCAACGATAAATGTGGAATTTCATAGGACGTGGCCCGTTCAAAACGCGTTGAAAACGACGCTTTCGTTGAATCTATCACTGGTGTGAACTTCACAGTTGTTGTAGACGGCTATTAGAGTGAGGATAAAGTTGAAATTAATCAATACATCACAGATTTTTTACAATACAGAGGTGTTCTTTGTATTGGGAACGGGCGACGCGGACTGGGTCGGGCACGTAAGCGCCGCGCGGTGCTCGGCCGAACTACTGGAATGCGACCCGCGGCCACGGTACGCATGCTCGCCCCGCCCGCGCCCCGCACCCCCTGCCTTACCGACGCGTTCCGAGCTTTGCCGAGCTTTCGCCTCGTCGCCATTTTAGTTCTTGCCCTGTACGAAAATATCAAACGTTATTAAACATACGATTTATTTAACAAAATTATAATTTTCCGAATAGTTGTCATAATTTTCTTTCTAAATTTTGGAATAATATATAATTTTTATTCAAAAGTTTAAATAAAGAGCTTTTTGGTTTGACACGAACGCACCCGTTAGCGGCCATTGAAAAAAGTCCACAACTGGTTTATACAGTCGTAAAAGGGTATGACGCCGAAACATTACTGCGACGATATTGCACACAATAATCATTTATAATTTTATGCTAATTATGCCAAATGATTTTATTTCGCATAAATTTTTTCTTTTTTGCCTGTCGATGTTATTAATGAAGCTTTTAGTATTCGATTTGAGGATTCCATTGACAATTAAGAATCGATTATAATGGCCAGAAACAATAATGATTGGGATCTGTATAATTTTTTTTATTGGTTCAAATAAGATTTGGGTTTTGATTGATTGTTAATTTATTCTGATAATTATTAGATTATGAGTTTTTTATTACAATGCGGTATATCGTAGGTTGCATAGAATCGAATATATTGCTTATTTATACAATGTGTTGTTTTTGATATCCCATAACTCAAGGTTTATATTCTATAAGGAAAAATAATGCTAAAAGTCTTAGAATGTGTGGTCGAAAAATGTATGGTTTCGAAGATATCATAAATCATAATTAATTTAGGTCAAAAATTTACACCCGTATGACAAATCTTTACTTTTGTGACGTTCCCAGTCATCGATGAAATCGTAAATTAGTTTGCAAATAAACAAATGACATTACATATTTACGCTGTCATATTTCACGTAAGGGTGTTTCACATAAATTATCGTGAATTTATCGAATTATTTTGTATGGAAAAAAAAACATAAATAAAGATAATTGAAAAATAATTCATACGCCAGATGATTCTTTGATTTGGTCTTATTCATACCCTAAAGTTATGGGATATCAAAAAAAACACGTTGTATATTTCTTTTTTTTTTCTAAAAGACCATATTTTAAAACAAAAACTGTGTGGGAAAGACCTGGTAATCTGTGTGACAGGATTTCCTAGTACAGGTTATGGTATCTATCTCCCTCAAAAGAATATTATATCTTAGGGATGTAATGTTACTTTTTAAGGCATATGCCTTAAAATTTTAACTTTAACTTCATCCCCACGATAAAAGAGTAATTCCAATTGTAAGTCCACGTTTTTGTTTTTAAAAAACAGAAAACAATTATAAACTTAATTGGTCACCAAATTACGGAACGGGCCTCAAATTTTTTAAGGAGCTATTTTCAATAATTATGTTCTGATTTAATTAAGTAGGAGTAAAACAATGGTTGTTTATTTTTAGGGTTCCGTACCTCAAAAGGAAAAAAGTGGTACTGTACAAACTTACATATGTAAATAGTTCGCTTCCGGAATGGAATCTGGGAAGATTTTTCCAAATCGCAAAAAAAAAAATTGCGACGTAACAACAAATTTATAATTTTCAGATTTATTCCTATACTTGTGCTATAAGACCTTGCTTTATGCCAAATTTCAGGATTCTAGGTCAACGGGAAGAACTATGAACTATACATTTTGATTTCCTCTAGAATGTCGAAATGTACGTTTTTTGCCACATACTTACTTAAACCGAAATATATTTTTTTCTCGTTAACTTACAATCCCTCAAGACCCTTTATATCGGGAATGCGTGGAGGTATCGTATTGAAATTAAAACCATATAATAAGGTCTACGGACTCTTGAAGCAGTAGAAATATCAAACTTACGAAAAAAAAAAGAAACGGCCGTTTATGTCGCAAAAAAGTATATCTCGACACTCTCAAAGGAATCAAACTTCATAGGGTACTTCCCGTTCACCCAGAATCCTGAAATTTGGCATAAAGCAAGATCCTTTATCACAGTTATAGGAATAAATCTGAAAACAGTAAATTTGTTGTAACGTCACAAAAAAAAACGTTTTTTGCGATTCGTAAAAATCTTCGAGACTCCATTCGTGAATCGAATTATTTACATGGGTAAATTTGTACGGAACTCTTAGTGACCGAATCTAACTCATACTTGCCCAGTTTTTTAAAACACGTATAAGAACAAATCACTTCATATTATTTTCCTTTTATTTCTTAATAAACTAGTGCGCCTCACCATTAATGATTGCATCACTGCTTACCATCAGGTGGGATCGCAGTCAAGCACTGGTTTACATCTGTATCGACATCTATGGCGTCACATAAGAACTAATCCTGCATCGCGCAATCAAGTTCTCCGCGCGATTAGAACATATAGGGTTAACGCGAATAGGCAATTAGTGTACGATACTTAAACACGTGATTGTGCTCATGATAAAAAACAATTTTTATTACGGGAACAAACCTGAAATCGCGAAAAAAATATCAGCTATAGGCAAACATAAATGTACTGAACAGCTGATTTTTTTTTGCGATTTCAGGTTTGTTCCCGTAGTAAAAGTTGTTGGTTATCATGAGCACAATCACGTGTTTAAGTATCGTACACTAATTGCCAGTCACCCTATATAGAACAGCCCGAAATCATCTATCGGGCAGTAGCCCACCAGACATTACACCCGTCTGGTCGGAGGATCCTCCCTTTTCAACGGAGGTTTACGGGACTTTACTCTCTGTTCCGCCTACCTCCAAAAATCAATTTAAAAATAATGGATAGCGGCATCTACATATTTAATTCTGTTATTGAAAGTAAATGTAGCCACATAATACATAATATATTTAATGTTGGTACAATTATTATACACAAAATATTAATATGATAGCTAGGTATTTATTAAATATTAAAAGGTTGATTATGTTTGTCAAAATATTTCCAAACATTGTGACGTTCTATTTCATTATTTATTTAGACAAACGAAACAGTTTTGTGTTTCAACAATAAATATTGTTCGAAATAGAAACCATATATTTTTTCTTTGATTTGAATATTATAGATACTGTGGCGTTCGTAGAGGTCACAAATAATATATTGCTAACTTGGATACTGGCAAGATAGGTATACTTGTTAAGGTTTATGTTTCAAAGTCAAAGTCAAAAGTTTTTATTTCACATAGGCCTTTTTTTTCGGTTGGGAAAATCATCATTTATTCTAATGACATCCCGCGCTCTTGGGCGGAGCGAGAGATAGTGTCAGAGTTTTACTGACTAAAAACCCACTCCTGTTCCTTCTTTGCCATTTTTCCAGGGCCTCGGGGATCAGTTTCGCATCACCCATGGCCCCAGTAGGCCTCGACCCTGCTGGGCGGGAGATGTCATCAGATGATTTCCCACCTAAAGAAAAATGTCACTGATGCTAGCACGATGTTAGTTGTAAATGATGAGTTGACTTATGTCATGTCCAACATGTATACTCAAGTAACCGATAAGCTTCCTACGTTTGTCACGAAACCAAATATTATAACTTGTCCGACAGTATGATAACTATCTTGTATCGTCTTTATTTCTACTTACATGCAAGCGAAGACGCTGGCAAAAGCTATGTCAAATCTGACCACAAGTCAACTTACAGGTCTATTGACAGGCCTGTTGGTCTAGTGGTTAGTGACCTAGACTGCTTTGCCAGAGGTCGTGGGTTCGACTCCCACCCAGGACAAATGGTTGTGTGATTAGCACGATCATTTGTTCTGTGTCTGGGTGTAATTTATCTATATTATATGTATGTATTTAAAAATATATAAGTATCTTTATCAGTTGTCAAGTACCCATAACACAAGCTCTGCTTAGCAGCTCAGCTTTAGTTGTGGAATATTATTATATTATATTACATTATTATTGTGTAACCCAGCATAGCTTTGGTGAAAAAGGCGGCCGCATGCGTGAGGGAATGGACGTCCTCACGCCTCAGCCGCCGGGACCCCAACCTCGATTTCCAACCGCCGTAGGTGTGGGCTTGCGGACAACAAGAAATGGGTAGCTACGATATCCGCACCGAGCACAAGTAGTCGACAGCGCGTCGTGTTCTACGCGTGCCTCAAAGAGATGTCAGTAAACCATAGGGGCCCAGCAGGGCCGAAGCCTGCTAGGGCCTTTGGTTGACTTTTTTTTTTGTTATTCTTGATAGGTTCGCGCTTGACCGCTAACTCACCTGATGGAAAGCGACGATACGGTCGACAATGGAGCGCGCTTACCTAGAAGTAACCTATTCACTCTTGACTTAAAGATTCCCGGGTTGTAGCCATCAGGAAAAACAGATTCCGGTAAGGAATTCCACTCCTTAGCTGTACGCACTATGAATGTGTTCCCAAAACGTTTTGTGCGTATAGGTGGGATGTCCACTATGTACCGGTGGCACTTTGCCGTACGCCTGGTAGTCCGATGATGGAACGGGCTAGGCGGAATTAGGTTATGCAATTCCGACGTACACTCCCCGAAATGCATCATTGCCAATGATCCTCCTGACTTCCGAAAGGGAAACCCAAACCGAAAGGAAAGAAGAAACGTAGGTGTGGTTTTAGTCAGTAAAAGTCTGACACTTACGCTCCGTCCTAGAGCGCGAGAAATAAAAAAAAGCGTATAGCTTAGTATAACATAATCAGCCTTATAATGTTCCCACTGCTGGGATTCAGGCCTCCTCTCTATGAGAGGAAAAGAGCCATAATCCAGCTACGTGAGCCAAGTTCAGGTTCCTGCTAGGAGTGCTGCGGAATCGTTCGATAGAGTTACCATGGCCCTGGAACGTAAAGGGCAACTGAAAGAACACAGGTGGGTTTAGTCTGTAAAAGCTGGACACTTCCTCTCGCTCTAATCACATCGGGAGAAGATATTTGATGATTTCGACGGAAACCACGGTTTCCCTCTTTTTTTTTGTGGGAAAATCATCTAATGATTTCCTTCTTGGGCGGAGCGGGAGATAGTGTCAGACTTTTGCTGACTAAAAACCCACTCCTGTTCCTTCGTTGCCTTTCGATTCCGACTCTTCCTTTCAGAATTAGACCCTTGGCCAGTAGGCTTCAACCCTGCTGGGCCCCTACAGTTGCTAACATCTCCTTGAGGCTGGCGTGGAACAGTACGCGCCGTCGACAACTTGAGCTCGGTCCGGACGGTTACCGGACGGTCGGACGGCGAGCTACCCATTGCTCGCCGTCCACAAGCCCGTGCCTACGGTGGCACGGTTTCCCTCTCAGAATTCGCCATGACCCTAGCGGCCATCTTCCCTGCTGGGCCCCTACAGTTTGCTGACATCTCTTTGAGGCACGCGTGGAACACTACGCGCCGTCAGGACTCGGGTTTGGTTCTTACCGGACAGCCGGACGGCGAGCTACCCATTGCTCGCCGTCCGCAAGCCCCATCATTAAGACTATATTTCATGTGAGTATGTATTCTATACTTTCGTGATCCCTACCCTTCTAACTGAGATCCAACAATGCTACTTGTATAACTCTGCTCACCTCGCCTGGCATTAAAGGCGTAATGTTATGTTACACTAATGACTGTACCAAAACACTAGAGTATTTGTCAAAGAGTCCAAGGTTCGGTTCCCGACACAGACACTCATTAGCATTATACAGAAAATCCTACTTAATTAGAGATGATACGGTTTCTGGTGGATGTAGGGGGGATATCATTTGGGTAGTAACAGGAACAGTCAATTCTGTTTAAAAGATACACTTATTTTTCTACAAAACTATTTCTTGTTTATTTACTTTAAAATTTAAAAAAAACTGGGCAAGTGCGAGTCGGACTCGCGCACTGCGGGTTCCGTACAAACTTGAAAGGTAAATTGCGGTTTACTATTTATGACGTATTAAAAAAAACTACTCACTAGATCTCGTTCTTTCAAAACAATTTTCGGTGGAAGTTTGCATGGTAATGTACATCACATATTTTTTTTAGTTTTATCATTCTCTTATTTTAGAAGTTACAGTTACACATTTTACCACTTTGGAAGTGTCTCTCGCGCAAACTATTCAGTTTAGAAAAAAATTATATTAGAAACCTCAATATCATTTTTGAAGACCTATACATAGATACCCCACACGTATGGGCTTGATGAAAAATAAATTTTTGGTACTCAGTTCTAAGTATGGGGAACCCGATTTTTTTTTCTATTTTTGTGTTAAAATCTTAATGTGGTTCACAGAATACATCTACTTTCCAAGTTTCAAGAGTCTAATTCTTATAGTTTCGGAAAAAAGTGGCTGTGACATGCGTACGGACAGGCAGACAGACATGGCGGCTACGGAACCCTAAAAACTCAAAGTATTTATTTTAATTAAATAATTTACTTCAGCTGACGTCGAAAGTACATGTGAATATTTCAATTCAACTAAACTACTTTTCTAAGTTTATTTATGACATAACTAACACTCCGTGTCTCGGAAAGCATGTAAAGGCATTGATCCCGGTTGTCATTTGTAGATCTTTGACAGTAGTTACAGGTAGTCAGATGCCAGAAAGTCTGACCATCAGTCTATACAAGGAGTATCGTGTTGGTCAGTAACTGAGTTGTGGAGTCGAGGCAGTCACTCCATGTAAAAACACGGGTGAAGAAGCCGACCCCGAACTAGTCTGAGCTAAGCGTTATTATAATTTAGATGTCTTCAAGGCTAGAGCGAATAGGTCTTAATAAACTAGTGTGGATCACCATCAATGTTTGCATCACTGCTTACCATGAGGTGAAGTCACAGTCAAGCATTAGTTTATATCGTATAAATAAAAATATTAAGTTACAAAATCGCAAAATTACCAGTATTTGTTTACGCATTCATATCTTCGGTCCACGGCACTGATAAATTAATCAGGAACATTCTAACTTCAACACTGATTCCTTTTGATGTGCCGTGCTTCACTGAGGCTATGGATGCCTGGAGACTCGCTTGCCCGAATACAAATCCGCCCGACAACCCCTCTTCCCAGAGGCGGTGGGATGAGCCGCTCTGCAAAGTAGTTCAGGAAAACCTAATCTTGACATCTGCTACTACTGCAGAGCGTGCGCGCCTACTGGCTGTGGGAGAGTGGGAGTCGGGCCTCTGGCTTCACGCGTCGAACATAGGCACCTTGTTCGACGATACAACTTTCCGCCTAGCTGTTTCCCTACGCCTAGGCGCTCCTTACTGTTCGCCTCATCGCTGCCACTGTGGCGAAGTTGTCAACAGCCTCGGTCACCACGACCTGTCATGCAGTCGAAGCGCGGGACGTATAGCGCGGAACGCGAAAATTAATGACATCATTCGACGAGCCCTTGTCACCGTCGGCGTTCCGGCTGTTTTGGAACCTCATGGCCTGGCACGCGACGATGGTAAGAGACCGGACGGTATGTCTTTATTTCCATGGAAGATGGGTAGGCCTTTAGTATGGGACGCTACCTGTGTCGACACTCTTGCGCCATCCCATCTTCCTAGCTCGTCGCGATGTGCTGGTGCTGCCGCTGCGGCTGCGGAGAACCTCAAGCGGCGAAAATATAACAACCTTTTCGGTAGTTATATTTTTGAGCCGTTTGGGGTTGAGACTCTTGGGCCGTGGGGTCCGAGTGCACATGCGCTTTTTAAAGAATTATCCAAACGGCTAGTTGACACTTCGCGTGACCAAAAGGCAGGCTTTTACCTCGGTCAGAGATTAAGCATTGCCATACAACGTGGCAATGACGCCAGTCTTTTGGGCACACTTCCAGTCGACAGCGATGTGGAGGAATTTTTTGACGCCCTAATTTAGGTAGGAGTTATTGTGTATAAATTATGTAATTTTAATTAGTTAAGTGTTTTTATTTTTATAGGTACACATTTATGTTTGAAAGTAAAGTAAATATCCATTAAGTGTTCAAAATCCCTACCGCAGCTAACAAACGAGCTAATGACCTTGAACACCTGGATATATCTGCATAAATTTACCTAAGAACCATCTCGATTACGTCACTTTTCAAACAAAAAAAAACGCATCAAAATCGGTCCATTCGTTTAAGAGCTACGATTCCACGGACAGACACACAGACACGTCAAAATTATAACACCCCTCTTTCCCGTTTATGGTTAAAAAGAATGAAATTATAAACAAATTTGTTCTTTTATTTACTTATGTGCTGGCAAAAAAAGAAAGGGTCGATATAAAAATGTGAGATCGATGTAGAAAAACGTACATGCTTTACGCATCCATCGTGTGCGTTCTTACTAAATTTTAAATCAGAGAACTCATCATCATCATCATCGTCATTTCAGGCAACATTGCTGGACATAAGCCTCTCCAATATGTCTCCACATCGATCATTACACCTTTTTTTTAAGTGGGAAATCATCCAATGACATCTCCCGCCCTTGGGCGGAGCTGAAGGGCGTGTCAGACTTTTACTGACTAAAACCCACTTCTAGTTCCTTCGTTGCCTTGCATTCCAAGGCCGGGTTCTCTTTTCAGAAGCGAACCCATGGCCCCAGTAGGCTTCGACCCTGCTGGGCCCCTGCGGTTTGCTGACTGACATCTCCTCGAGGCGTGCGTGGAACACTACGCGCTGTAGACGACTTGGGCTTAGTCCGGACGGTTAACGGACGGTCGGACGGCAAGCTACCCATTACTCGCCGTCCGCAAGCCCGCGCGACCATTAAACCTTGTATTAAATTCTTATTGAATAAACGTAGCAAATATAAGACCAAAATTAATTATATTTCAATAAAGAGTTGCTTTGACTGGTTTCAATACGAAGCCGAAGTAATCAAGGTCGTTTATATTTTGAGAATACATAAATGCTCGACATTTGAAAGGATCTTGTAGCTGTTGTAGGTACTAAATAAATTCTTTCTCATTACTGAAGCAAGATATATTATAAACCTTTCATTTTTGAACCGACTACGGCAAAGCCAAAGGAGGGTTATGATTTTGACAGGCTATGTATGTATGTATGTATGTGAGTATGTTCCTTCATAGCTCCGAATCTACTTATCGGAATTCGACATATGAGGTATCGTTAGAACCGTCTTAATTGTCCGCTGAACATAGGCTACGTGACGTTTCACAAAACTCGATATGGCGCCCTCTAGCGGACAAAAATTAATGTGTTAAAAAATAAAAATGGAGATAAATACGCCGTGTTTGATATCATTTGAGAGGGCTTCACTTGTACATTTCCAAAATAATGCTCAAATTTAAAGTGACGCCCTGTAGCGGACGAAAAGTCATGTGTTGAAAAAATGAAAAGCCGCAGTCACACGTTATAGGTACCAACCGAAACACTTTAATAACGTGTGACTATCGTTTTTCTTTTTGTTTTGTTCTTGTTTTTTCAGTTACCTTTTTTATTTCAGCATCCTGAAAATCTTGTTTCATACTTTTTCAGCGTCGTTTTTTTTTGTCGTAGTCGGGTTTTAGTTTTTATTATTAGAAGTAGTAATAGATTGGTGGTGCTCTGAAACAGTAAGACTAGATAGACCACAAAGAAGATGGCGGAACGAATTGGACAAATTACGTCTGAACTAGAAGGAGGAATTTTGTTCGCGATAGATGAAAAAAGTGGAGGGAGGCCTTTGCCGAGGAGTGAGACAGAAATAGTTACCAACAAAAAAAGAGGAGTATGAAGATCCCTAATTGATGTCAGGAGAATGATGACGCTCTTAGAAGCTCTATATCTATACTAATATTATAAAGAGGAAAGATTTTGTTTTTGTTTGTTTGTATGTTACGATTTAACTCAAAAACTACTAGACCGATTTTCAAAATTCTTTCCTTAGTCGAAAGCTGCCTTATTACTGAGTAACATGGGCCTATATTTTCTATTTTCACGCGGGCAAAGCCGCTGGCAACAGCTAGTTTAATATCAAGTGACGGGCCTCGGCCCTGCTGGGCCCCTACGGTTTTGCTGGTATTTCTTTGAAGCGCGCGTGGAATACTACGCACCGTCGACGGCGAGCTACCCTTTGCTCGTCGTAAAGATATCCGCTCCCTCACGGTTGGGGCCTTCTCCTTCGCTAGTATTACGGCTTCACTAAATGAGGTGTCTGTTTCCCATTTCCTCTCACTCCGAACTGCCGCCACCGATCGCCACCACAAGGACCCAAGCAGGGTATACCTCCATCGTGTCCTCCGGGTGTCCACATAATGGTTACGCCCGGGCGTTTCTTCCACCTGAATCCGGAATAGGAACCTCCATCCTTGCTATGTCCGGTGTAGAGCTGCGTCAGGCAAAAAGTGTCAATACCGTAACGTCTCTCCAGCCACTCTTATCTTGACCTACTCTGCACTGTGAATGATTATGTCAGGAGGACCCCAGTTTCTTTTTCCCATTCTCAAAACCGGACTATCCCACGTCCCCACAAACCCATGGCCACCGTAACATTCCGCCCCAGTTCTTCAGCGTCACCTAATGCGTATTATACATACGTTTGACAAATCCTATTAACGAATATACTAGCCATTTAGCCATCCGGACGGAATAGGATCGACTAAAGACCGGATTTGTGAACACGACAAACAAAAGTGGTTAATTGTTGGTGAATATTCATTATATTTATTGAAAGGTTTTGTTTTTGCGGCTTACTAATACAATAACGGATCGTAAGTGTAACCGTTCGTTGATAGTAAAATTTAACGGGTGGTTAAAAGGTACCTACTTACCGTGATTTGACCATTACATATTTACTGTATGGACTTTAAAAGAGACTTTGACCCCTGAGTTTGTTTCGGTGTTTCTTCTCAGGGTAGTCAGCTAGGAAACACCGGCCTCATCTAGTTTAAAAATGATGAAAAAAAAATTGACGTGTAAAAGTGTTTTTTTAAACCTATTTACAAAATAAATATCATTTATCATTTACCCATCTGATTTCTAAACCTGCTGGTATATTAGTTACTGTTTGTGTTTTAACCCCAGGCAATGGCCCTCGCGCCCCAGCCGCCGGGATTCCGACCCCGATATCCGGCCACCGTAGCTGCGGGCTTGCGGACGGCGAGAAATGGGTAGCTCGCCATTCGACCGTCCGGTAACCGTCCGGACCGAGCCCAAGTCGTCGACGGCACGTGCTGTTCCACGCGCGCCTCAAGGAGATGTCAGCAACTGTAGGGGCCCAGCAGGGCCGATGCCCGCTAGCTAGGACCGCGGGGAATTGTTGAAAAGGCAACCCGTAGTCCTAGAATGCAAAGGACAACTGAAGGACACAGGTGTGGTTTTAGTCAGTAAAAGTCTGACACGCTCTCTTGCTCTGCCCAGAGCATAGCATAGCATAGCATAATCAGCCTTTTTTTTTAATGTTCCTACTGCTGGGACTCAGGCCTCCTCTCTCTAGGAGAGGGAATGGGCCGTAATCCACCACGCGGGCCCAGTGCGAGTTGGTGAATGTCACTCGTCTTCGAATTTTTGGTTCTAGGGCATGCCGGTTTCCTCACGATGTTTTCCTTCACCGTTTTGAGAGCAGTGGTGATGAAATAAATTACACAAAGTAATACGCCTGGCTGGGTTTGAACCCACGACCTACAATTCGTAAGTCGGGGCCGTTACCACTCGGCCACCACTGCTCTACTCGCTAGGTACTGCCCAGAGCGGGAGAAGTCATTGGATGATTCCACCCTTAAAAAAAAAACACCTAGCGAGTTATATCCGAGGCAACTGAATAAAAATGTTATTGGATAAAGGTATGGGTAATAGCCGCCATTAGACCGAAGACCGAATACATGTAAGTGGTGTGTTGACATAAGTCATGTCCAACATGTATACTCAAGTTGCCGATAAGCTTCCTACGTTTGTTACGTAAGCAAATATTATAACTTGTCCGACAGTATGATAGCTGCTATCTCGTATCGTCTCAGTTTGTTTGGGACGACTGATATCAGGAACTACCGATTTTTGTGTTCTTCAACACTTACCTAATAAAAATAATCATTTTTAGGGTTCCGTACCTCAAAAGGAAAAAACGGAATCCATATTTAATTTAAAATCACTGACTCGACAACTGATCTTAGCGAGTCTGTGAATGCATGCAAATTATTCTTGCTACCCTAATATTGTAATTTATGTGATCAGTGTACGAGTACATTATAGTAAGTTTATAAGCAAATGTTGGAGATCCTGGTGTCCTGAAATACAGTCCTTGAGCCTAGCTTAGGCACCAGTCTCCCACAATATTGAATAATAAAAGTATATTATGTATTTGCTATTTATTGCTCTGTATTTTGTAATGTTGTGGCGAGAAAATAAATAAATTTATTATTATATAGAATCACTTTGTTGTCCGTCCGTCTGTCTGTCTGTCTGTCTGTTAAGACCCTTTATCTCGAGAACGCGTGGAGGTATCGAATCGAAATTAAAACTATATACTCAAGTCTGCGGTCCCTTGAAGTTGTGAAAAAATCAAATTTCTAAGATAACGAGAAAAAAAGATACGGTCGTTTATGTCGCTAAAAACTTATATTTCGACACTGTCGAGGGATTAAAAATTCATTGACCTAGAACCCTGAAATTTGGCATGAAGCAAGGTATTATAGCACAAGTATAGGAATAAATCTGAAAACTGAAAGTTTTAGTTACGTCACAAAAAAAAAAATCTTCGAGACTCGATTTGGAATTTGAACTATTTATTTATTTAAACTTCATGTACAGTAGTGGTACATAGGCGGACTTAATGTAACAAGGCATTCTCTACCAGTCAACCTTTGGGTTAAAAAGTCAATACTGTGGTAGGTTTGTTGTTGTGGTTTGTGGTGTGGTGTTTTGGTTGTGATTTACATAAGTTAGTTTGTATGGAACCCTCAGTGTGCGAGTCCGACTCGCACTTGCCCAGTTTTTAAAGTGTAAAGTGTTTATTCGTAAAGTATTGCTTTCTGGATCAAGCTCTTGATCCAAGTGCCCAACGCGAGCCTCCTCAGATGTTGGTCGAGGCTCTTAGCAATTAAGCCATTGACCGTCACGACTATCGGCACAATTATTATTATTATTACTGTCGCTGATAAATTATCACATTGTGTGTTGCTCCAGGTAACTATGAATTAATATTAATCAAACTATATACATATATACTATATTTCACATAGGCCTACATGGGCACTTAGAAAACGTAAGAAGCTAGTGCACGGTTCCAAATTGGAACCGTGGTTCCTCATGGAAGGCCACTCTACAGATGCCAGGCTATAATATCCCGGAATATGTAATAATTGTTATCTAACCAGAGGGCTTAGCCAAGTTGATATCTACAATCGTTAACGCTAGTAGAAAACTTCAAGTGTATGGGAATGACATCATGTCAAGGCTAAGTCACGTGGTCAGAACAAAGGAATCGAAAGCATTATCGACTGTAGAAAGAGATTCGAAACGAAACGGTCGTAACTTGGCTAGGCCTGTAGATTTTTAATAAATATACAAAAATAGTAACTGTGAATACAATATCAAAATTGATTGAAAAGCAAACGAGATACACTACAATAATTTTAAATAAATATGTCTCTCTCCCCAAAACGCAGTTTTTTATGGAGACCGTACGAGCATGATGAACTTAGACGTCAAAGACTTCGTTGGACTGCTTTTTGTTATTAGCAGCTTTAAAACTTTATAATTTCGTTGTAGATAAAGATATTTTAAAAAACTGAGCAAGTGCGAGTCAGGCTCGTGCACTGAGGGTTCCGTACAAACCCTATGTAAACAGGTCAATTCCTGAATGGAGTTTCGAAGATTTTTCCGAATCGCAATTTTTTTTGTGACGTAATAACAGATTTACTGTTTTCAGATTTATTCCTAAATATGTACTATACGACCTTTCTATATGCTAAATATCAGGATTCTAGGTCAACGGGAACTTCCCTATGAATTTTGATTTCCTTGAGAATATCGAAATATACGTTTTTTTTGCGACATAAACGACCGGATCTTTTTTTTCGGTAACTTAGGAGTTTGATTTTTTCACAGCATCAAGGGACTGCAGACTTGACTGTATGGTTTTAATTTCAAATCGATATCTCCACTCGTTCCCGAGATAAAGGGTCTTGACAGACAGACACAGACGGACGGACAACAAAGTGATCCTATAAGGGTTCCGTTTTTTCCTTTTGTGGTACGGAACCCTAAAAATCATTCATAATTATGTGTTTATTAAAACTGAAAATTATTTGAGTAACTAAGTAATTGCGTGCTCATTCCCTATTGCTGAAAATATTTCTCAGTCACATAAATGTGCAGTACCACTAGCTCCATCTAGCGTTCGTTCGTCGAGTTTATAATAAAGTACAAGTTTAAAGTTTCACAATACATTAGTAACTTAATATCTTCTATTTGTTTGTTTGTTTTATTGATAGTATGCGCGTTTCTAAGGTTTGTGGGACACTGTAGTGTAAAGTCTACGAACTACGCGCAAAGAATCGCAAATTCTTGGTTAGTGTTTTTCTTTTCGTATTTGTTCTTTTCGATTTCAAGTTTTTGTGTGTACATAAATGAGTAAATAAATAAATAAATAAATGTCTTCGAATTTGGTTCTAGGACATTTCGGTCCCCTCACGATGTTTTCCTTCACCGTTTCGAGGGCAGTGATGATGAAAATGACTCGAAGTACCTAATTGGCCTGACTGGGTTTGAACCCGCAACTTACGGCTAGTTTTTTTTTTAGGTGAAAAATCATCTAATGACATCTCCCGCCCTAGGGCTGAGCGGGAAGGCGTGTCAGACCTTCACGGACTAAAACCCACTCCTGTTCATTTTTTGCCTTTGTTCCAGAGCCCCAGTAGGCTTCGACCTTGCTGGGCCCCTACGATTTGAACTTACAACTAGTAAGGTGGGGTTGTCGCCACTACTGCTATCAATACTGTCGCTGTTAGAGCTCATACACACAAGCAGCATGTTACCAATAGCAGAGATAAAAAATAATAAAAATTATTTATAATATAATTCTTTTTCTTTCTTTCTTTACATAACTGCAGCCGTCGACCTATAGTGACGCTTGAAACACACGACGGCTGCCGCTGATCTCCAAAGTCGGAATGTCGGCGGAACATCCGCGCATCAACAGCTGCCGCCGACGCATCGACGGCGTAAGTGTGTATGAGCTCTTACTGAAATCGGCTAGATTTTCCTTTGTTTGTTTTCAAAAAAAGTTAGCCCCACAGTAGGAATCACTCCTGTAACGTGGGTGCGTTTACGAACATGTAAATTTATATTATACAAGCTACAAAGATCCAGGACACCAATATGTAGACTATATAAATATTTGTTTTGTACAGGAATCAACCGCGCGACCCGCAGCACATCAGCCGATCGCTCAGCCACTGCGCCAACTGTGCTATCAAAGATGACATCATCATCATCATAACTCAAGCTAGGGTAGTAGGGGGTCAGTCGGATGATAAAATTAACTAACTTTATTAATTATGAGTGAACAGGTTACTTCTAGGTAAGCGCGCTCCATCGTCGTCTCCATTTTCATCAGGTGGGATAGTGCAGTTGAACAACAATAAAAAAAAAACTGATTGAAACTCAGAAAGGATGCTTCACGAAAATAAGTATATGGATATTTGAATAAACATTGGAATGGTACGCAATTGTTACAGACCGAGCTCGGAGAACGTCTGCCCTAAATATATTATTCTATACAATCAAATCCAGTGTGCGGTCGCCACTCTAGAACCTTTCATAAGGTGGACCGATGACCTGGTGAGATTCGTGGGAATGCCGTGGATGCGAGACGCACAGGATCGGTCGTTGTAGCGACGCTTGGAGGAGGCCTATGTCCAACAGTGGACGTCTTTCGGCTGAAATTATGATGATGATGATAACGGTACAATATAATTATGCAATTAGCCATGTGACAGAAACTATATATTATTATAAGTAGGCACACCAACAGAGAAAGAACCAGATAAAGAGTAGTTAGTGTATTTTATATAATGGTAGATATATCTAGCCATCGCCACATTAGACGTCCACCTTAACACTTAGCCCCCGTACTTAGCGCAGCAATATTACGTGTTTGTGCAACGTGTCAAGTGTACTGCTAAAACATAGCCTTACTCCCTGGCTCCCTTGGGACAAAGGGCTTTTTATTTGTACGGCAGACGCTAAGAAAATACAGCAAAAAATATCGGTTATAGCGGTGTTAAAATTGAAAATGAGGTGTACAAAAAGGTTTTATAATATTATTATGAAAAATTTTGTAAAACAGTGCGAGATATTATAAAGGTCAAATTTTGTTTGTATGTGATGGTGTGTGTTTGTATTTGTTAAGGTAGAACTAATCTGCGCACACGTGTGCCACGTACGCCGATCTGGGCGCGTCGGTCTCCATACATTTCATATGGAAACTAGACTTGTAGAGCTACACTAGATCCACGCCACGCGACGTCGTTCTACGTACAAATCAGGCGTGTTACACGTGTGCGTCGGTCTAATTTAGTTCTAGCTTTACTACTTCGGATTTGGCCGAAATTTGGTACGCGAGGTCCTTAGCTGTACAGCTAAGGAGTGGAATTCCCTGCCGGAGTCTATGTTTCCTGATTGCTACAACCTAGGGGTCTTTAAGTCAAGAGTGAATAGGTTACTTCTAGGCAAGCGTGCTCCACCGTCGAGCACATCATCACTTACCATTAGGTGAGACAGTACTTATTCAAGCTTAAGCTTATCGATAATAATAAAAAAAACCGGGCACGTGCGAGTCGGACTCGCGCACTGAGGGTTCCGTACAAAAGTACTATGAAAACAGTTCAATTCCCGAATTGAGTTACGAAGGTTTTTCCGAATCGCAACAAAAGTTTTTTTTTTGTGACGTAACAACAAATTTACAGTTTTCAGATTTATTCCTATATCTGTGCTATAAAAACTTGCTTCGTGCCAAATTTCAGGATGCTGGGTCAACGGGAAGTACCCTATGAATTTTGAATCCCTTGAGAATGTCAAAATATACGTTTTTGCGACATAAACGGCCATATCTTTTTCGTTCGTTAACTTAGAAGTTTAATTTTTTTACAGCTTTGAGGGACCGTAGATTTGAGTATATGATTTTAATTTCAACTCGATACCTTCACGCGTTCCCGAGATAAAGGGTCTTGACAGACAGACAGACGGACGGACAACAAAGTGATCCTATAAGGATTCCATTTTTTCCTTTTGAGTTACGGAACCCTAAAAACTAAAATTGGAACCAAATAAAAACCTCCACAGACAGTCCATAAACCCCAGGCTACTTCACCGAACCACAAAAACGTCAACTGATTAGAATAGTCCCCGAACTTTCCCGCCAAGTATAGCTTACTTATAAATATATTCTAGTCAGCTCGTCTGGCGGAGTCTGGCGGTGTATTCTAAAATTATATCAGATTTCGGATCTGGACGAGTAGTGTGTGTCTAGCTGTGAGCCTGGAAGTACAGGCGGACTGAGAAGTGTCTGAGTTCCACAATTATTTACTTTAATTGGGATTTAGTATACTTATTAAGATGAAAAAAAAAAAATATTTTTGTATGATATTTTTTTTTTTTAATGAATTTAATAGTGCTTATGAACGTCTTATAATTTTTAATATGTTCTATGATTGTTTGTGAATATGCATTTTTAAAACTTTTTATGAACTTTTGTAATTTTTGTTGTTTTTTTTTTTGTAATTTTTAATTAATTTAATGAATTTTTTTTTAATGAATTTTTACTGTAGCTTAATCTATAATTTATTGTTTCATGCATGTGGTGTTTACCTGTAAGTGATTGTTGCGCTGAAGTTTAATTTTATATATGTGTTATGTTGCTGTATTCAGTGTTTACAATCGTTGGTGAACCTAATTTAATAAATAAATAAATAAAATAAAAAATAAATAAGATCATGGCCTCAGAACATAATTTAAAAAAAAGATCTGTCAAATATGACAGCACCATATGTCACACTAATGGCGTTTACAAATGGTGGTCAACATGTCAGATAGACACAATTACATAATATTTATTGTAGGTACACTAAAAAAAATGTCAGTCTTCATCAGCATCATCATTTGAGCCGAAAGATGTTCATTATTGGACATAGGCCTCCCCAAGTGCCGCGATAATGTACGGAAGACCTCTGAAAAATAATAGATTATGTGACTAGGGGATAAAGCAGTGTCTTTAAGTCGCGGGCGGCATGTTGAATTCCGAACGAAACGAAGGTTGCTAATTTTAATCCCGAACGGCAGTGAGGGATTTATATAATTAACTCCCGAGCACTGCGAGGGAGTTAATAAAGAAACCTGAGTGAAGTGAAGAATTTAAGCCGCCCAAGACAAAGACAGCTTTATCCCCGTGTTGGATACTCTACTTTTTACACATCTGTGAGATAATTAAAAGACAATTTAGTAAAACAAATCATATAATAGAGAAATATATGTAAGTATTATTTACGAGTTAATCTTAACTATCACTCAAAATGTTTTGAGATTTGAAACAAACAAAATTCACTACTCAAAGATTCTCTAATTTAAATTTTCTCTATCGCTCCCGCTTGTTCATTACTTTTTTTTATTTTTTTAGAAAGTTTTTTTATTTTGTTTTTTTTTTTGTTAGTGGCCAGTTTGAAATTTGATTATACTTGTTTGATGCACTACATTTTAATTCACATAATGCTGACGGTTTTTCACGTTCCAAATTCAAATCTCATTATTCCCTAGGGATCGCCCATACTGCATTATCTCCCTAGGGACATAACATAATGACTTGCTTTAAGTGATGGTTGTATGACGTATAAAAGGGCATTATCGAGCAGGTGGTGTAAAAATAAACATTTCTCTGTTTTTATAGTTTTAAGATATAACCTCTCTCCATCATTTGAAACAACCTATTATTCTCCTGACTGTACCTACTTACTTAACGTTTCGCATGTCAGTACAGTTCGCTTCATTCGGCCACTTATTTCAGAAACACGATACTTGTAGGCACATACTAAGTAATGATGCGGGTTCGTTCACGATTATTTGAGAAAGCAAATTAACGGGACATGTATTTTGAAGAACGTTTGCATTCACCAAAATCATGTTTGCTGTATAGACTTTAAAGATACTTTGATACCTCTTTTTAGGGTTTGGTACCTCGAAAGGAAAAATGGAACCCTTAGACAGACAGACAGACGGACAAAAAAGTAAACCTATTACTTTTTTGTCCGTCTGTCTGTCTGTCTGTCAAGACCCTTTATCTTGGGAAAGCGTGGAGTTATCGAGTTGAAATTAAAACCATATACTCAAACCTGCGTTCCCTTATGAAGCTGTGAAAAAATCAAACTTCTAAAATAACGAAAAAAAAGATGCGGCCGTTTATGTCGCAAAAAAATCGGTTGTCTGTAAAGTCGGTTTACTGACGATAGTGAACGTGACAACGTGTTACATTTATTTGTACGCATAAATACAAATAAACAATTAACACGACATTCACTTTTCACTGCACTTTATACTTGACGAAAACATGTAAAAATGTATTATTCTATAGCAGTTGTCACGACGCAGACGCATCGCTCACTCAAGTAGGAGAGAGACAGATGTCGAACACTGCCGAACACGGAGGCCGAACGCGCTCTCGCTTGCACTTCAAGCCTTAAATGGTGCGCCTCAGAGCGAGGTAACGCCGCATGCGTCATACTTTTTCGTGCGTGCAGCCGGCTCCATCGAATTATAAGACGTTGTCACGTCAAAAACGTGTATTGGAAGGGCTCCCTCAAGGTGGGCTGATGTCCTGGTGAGGGTCACGGGATCCGATGGATGCGAGAGGCACAGGATCGGACTTATTCCATTGTAATACTTATGGTATTGGTTTGGAGTCGTATTTAAAATTTATTTTGATTAGGTTTAACTGAGCTGACTGTACCAAATTCAAGTTGTTGGTATTCGTTCGGAATGGAAAATAAATATGATTAAAATTAGAGAAATTATTATTTTGTTTCTTTTTTATTTGGCTTCACATGGTTTATGCATTTAGCCAGTGCCAAATTTAGAAATTACTAAGCTCTACACAAGTCCGAGGCCATGTGTTTTCATGGCCCTCGGAACGCGCCACCATCGTGGTCCCAAATAACGGTAGGAGGAGTTTACATCGGCATCGAGTCGACGATGGAGTACCTGGGATTCATCCTTGACAGTCGATGGAATTTCGAGGAGCACTTCCGACGTTTGACTCCCAAACTGAATCTGGCTAGGGCTGCCTTCAAGCAGCTCCTGCCCAACCTAGGGGGTCCAGACGCCTCCTACCGAAGGCTCTACGTGGATATCGTTCGGTCCATGGCCTTTTATCTATATGTTTATCTAATCAGTCCGCATCTTAATGAAGGCCGCTTTCCATGCTTTCGATATCAAAATATTTTAGGGGCACATTTATTGTAACTGCTTGATTTATTGTTGGCTGCTCTCAAAACGGTGAAGGAAAACATCGTGAGGAAACCGGCATGTCCTAGAACCAAAAATTCGAAGAAATGTGACATCCACCAACCCGCACTGGGCCCGCGTGGTGGATTACGGCCCATTCCCTCTCCTAGAGAGAGGAGTCCTGAGTCCCAACAGTGGGAACATTATAAGGCCGACTATGACTATAACATTTATTGTGCGTACAGCTAAGAAGTGGAATTCCCTGCTGGAGTCTGTGTTTCCTGTTACCTACAACCTAGGGGTCGTTAAGTCAAAAGTGAATAGGTTACTTCTAGGCAAGCGTGCCCTATGGCCGGCGACATCATCGTGAGATAGTGCTAAAATGCAAGCCTAACAATAATAAAAAAAAAAACAATAAAATGAGCAAGAGCGAGTCGGACTCGCGCACAGAGGGTTCCGTACAAACTTACCTATGAAAATAGTTCAATTCCCGAATTGAGTCTCGAAGCTTTTTCCGAATCGCAAAAAAAGGTCTTTTTTTATTTAAAACTAAAAATCTTTTATTCTCAGGCATCGACGGCCCATAAGGGTATTAGTATTACCAAAACAACTTAAAAAAAAAACCTCTGTGTTATAAAAAGTTGCTTCATGCCAAATTTCAGGATTCTGAATCAACGGGAAGTACCCTATCAATTTTGATTCCCTTGAGAGCGACGAAATATACGGTTTTTTACGACATAAACGGCCGTATCTTTTTTTTTTCGTTATCTTAGAAATTTGATTTTGTCACAACTTCAAGGGCCCGCAGACCTGAGTATATGGTTTTAATCTCAACTCGATACCTCTTCCTTTTGAGGTACGGAACCCTTAAAATTGTCAATAGGGTACGATCTGTATACTAACATTTGGGATGTACAAGCAATTTCAAAACAAAACTCTCCGAAGCAGTTAAAACATATTTCAACAACACTAACTTTCTCCACAGACTTTTTCCGGAACTAAACACAATATAAACAATCATAATTACAATATTTAAAAAGGACGTAACTGTCTTTGTATTTACCGATAATTTTACGACGACAAAACCCTTTTAGAAAGGGTAGAGGGACCGGTTAACTGGCCGACAATTGTTTTATTGTTTTATTAGTTCATTGCGAACAGTTACAAGAAAGTTTAGAAAGGAGACAGACAACAAAAAAGACAAATAAAAATATCTTTTGCAAACAAAAGATGATGAGTAATAAAAGATAGTAGTAATTGTTACCTTAATGTCGTTCAGCGGTAAAATACTTAAAAAAAAATGCTGTAATATTGACGGTATTACCCGTTACTGTTTGAAGGAGTTATTCGTCATTTAAGTTGTAAAACTATCCAAGAGCAGGCTGGCTTGTAATACAATAAACACGTTCATGTAGAAACCAGTAGAGCTGTATTCACTCACTACATGCATGAACCATAATAGTAGACAGTTGAAATATATAAATTATCAAAGAAAAAATAAGGGGTGGGAGGGTAAACACAAAAAAGAAAAAATATAAAAATTGGTCAAGCCGTTTAGGAGCAGTTCGACAGCAAACATTGTGACGCGAGATTTTTTTGCAAAGTATTTATTTTTATTTTTAATTATAATAATTCGGGACAATACAAAATAAATTGCTCTTTTTAAAATAAGTACATTTAAAAAATATTTATTTATTTATTTTAATCTTCATGCAACAAAAGGTACAAAGGCGGACTTAATGCCTTAGGCATTCTCTACCTGTCAACCTAGGGTAGTGGAGAGACAATATGGCAGGAGCATAAAAAAAAAAACTAATATAAAAAAAAAATATGAATAATATTTAATATCTCATAAATAAATACTACGTTAAGAATAACACCATCCCATCTCTTCCCGAGGGTGTCGTAAGAGGCGACTAAGGGACATACCAGAGAATGGGCAGCAGCATCCTCTGTGCATTACAACAACCAAACTGCGATCGCCAACCCGTCTGCCAAGCGTGGCGATTATGGCAACCCCCCCCAACATGAAAAACAGAAAGAAAAAATGGCCCCTAGTGCCCGGCAGCCCGTCTACCCTTGACTCCGGTAGCGGTCAAGGCCACGACGAGGCAAGGGGTGCGAAGAATCTCCGGATGAGATTTGGCTACCCATCTATTAAACGACTCGACCTGGCAACTTTTAACATGCGTACACTGAGGACTGACGAGAAGATCACCGAACTGGAGGAGGAATTGAGCAGGTTGCGATGGAGTAATTGTGGGATTGTCTGAAGTCCGGAGACAGGGGGAGGATACGATAATTCTCAAATCCGGTAACCTGCTCTATTTCCGGGAGGGTGACCAGCAGTCCCAGGGTGGTGTCGGGTTTATCGCCCACAAGTCCCTTGTGAACAATGTCGTGAGGATCGAGAGTGTGTCGACCAGGGTGGCGTACCTTATACTCAGAATATCATCAAGATATTCGCTGAAGGTCATACAGGTCTACGCCCCGACCTCGACACATCCCGACGACGAAGTAGAATCCATGTATGAGGATATATCAAGAGCCATGCATGGTTCTAAGACTCACTTCACCGTGGTCATGGGGGACTTTAACGCGAAACTGGGCAAACGAGACGGTGACGAGCTGCGAGTGGGGCAATTTGGATTTGGACGTCGGAATCACCGGGGACACCTACTGGCTAGCTTTATGGAGAAGGAGGGCCTCTATATGATGAATTCCTTCTTCAAAAAGCGTGAGCATAGAAGGTGGACCTGGCAAAGTCCTGACGGTGCAACTAGAAATGAGATTGACTTCATCCTGTCGACGAAAAAGCAAATATTCAATGATGTCTCTGTGATCAGCGCGGTGAAAACTGGAAGTGATCACCGCGTCGTAAGAGGCACATTGAATATTAACATTAAGCTTGAAAGGTCTCGACTGATGAAGTCTACGCTCCGCACAGATCCAGATCCAAAACCCCGAGAGCTTTCAGCTCGAACTCCACAATCGTTTCGAGTGCCTAGGAAGCGACCGTATGGACAGTTTCCACGAACCCATCGTTATGGGTTCGTGGAAACTGTCCATACGGTCGGGTCTAAGTTTTTCAAGACTCACCGTACAAATAAGAACAAGAAGCTCTCCGATCCGACCCTCGAGCTAATGAAGAAGAGGCGTGAGATGAATCTGCAGTCTTCAGACGATGCGTGCATATACCGGCAGCTCAATAGACAAATCTCGAAGTCCCTGAAACGCGACCTTCGCCGCTTTAATACCGCAAGGATTAAGGATGCGATTGAGCGGAATAAGGGCTCTAAAGTATTTGCACGAGATCTGTCTATTGGGCAAAGCCAGCTCACGAAACTGAAGACCGACGATGGCAGAGTCATATCCGCCAAATCGGAGCTTCTGGGAGAGATCGAGGCTTTTTATGGACAGTTATACACGTCTATCGCTAAACCCGCTGTAAATCTAGTAAACGACCCAAGAGCTAGATTGACTCGACACTATACCGAAGATATCCCGGACGTCAGCCTGTACGAGATTAGGATGGCTCTGAAGCAGCTGAAAAACAACAAGGCGTCGGGTGAGGACGGAATTACGGCCGAACTCCTGAAGGCGGGTGGAAAACCGGTCCTTAAGGCCCTTCAGAAGCTTTTTGATTCCGTCATACTCGAGGGAAAAACGCCACAGGCGTGGAGCAGAGGCGTGGTGGTACTCTTCTTTAAGAAGGGCGATAATGCCCTGCTTAAGAATTATAGGCCCATCTCGCTTCTGAGCCATGTCTACAAGCTGTTTTCCAGAGTCATCACGAATCGTCTCGCGCGCAGGTTCGACGACTTCCAGCCTCCCGAACAAGCCGGATTTCGAAAAGGCTTCAGCACCGTGGACCACATACATACGCTGCGGCAGGTTATACAGAAGACTGAGGAGTATAACCAGCCTCTCTGCTTAGCGTTTGTGGACTACGAGAAAGCCTTTGATTCGATTGAAACTTGGGCTGTACTGCAGTCTCTCCAACGGTGCCAAATTGACTATCGGTATATCGAAGTGCTGAAGTGTTTGTACAAAAACGCCACTATGTCAGTCCGACTACAAGACCAGACCTCGAAACCTATCCTCTTGCAGCGGGGTGTGAGGCAGGGGGACGTTATTTCTCCGAAACTGTTCACGGCAGCAATGGAGGATGTCTTCAAGGTTTTGGAATGGAGAGGGCTAGGCATTAATGTCAATGGCGAGTACATCACTCACCTTCGGTTTGCCGACGACATAGTAGTCATGGCTGAGACTACGGAGGAGCTCAGTACAATGCTTGGTGACCTCAGTAGAGCTTCCGAAAGAGTGGGACTTAAAATGAACATGGACAAAACCAAAGTCATGGTAAACCGCCATGTAGCACCCACTCCTATCAAGGTCGGGGACTCTACACTCGAAGTTGTAGACGACTACGTTTACCTGGGACAGACGGTCCAGTTGGGAAGGTCTAACTTCGAGAAAGAGATCAATCGTCGAATCCGACTCGGCTGGGCAGCGTTCGGGAAGCTGCGCGGTGTCTTCTCGTCCAATATACCACAGTGTCTCAAGACGAAAGTCTATGAACAGTGCGTGTTGCCAGTGATGACATATGGCTCCGAAACGTGGTCGCTTACAATGGGCCTCATTAGAAGGCTTAAAGTCACCCAAAGGGCAATGGAGAGGGCTATGCTCGGAGTTTCCTTGCGTGATCGAATCAGGAATGAGGATATCTGCAGGAGAACCAAGGTTGCCGACATAGCACGAAGAATCGCCAAACTAAAGTGGCAATGGGCAGGGCACATTGCTCGCAGAACAGACGGCTGTTGGGGCCGAAAGGTTCTGGAATGGCGACCACGTACCGGAAGACGTAGCGTTGGAAGGCCTCCTACAAGGTGGACCGATGACTTGGTAACGGTTGCGGGAGTCCGATGGATGCGAGACGCACAGGACCGTTCGCTGTGGCGACGCTTGGCCTATGTCCAGCAGTGGACGTCTTTCGGCTGAAATGATGATGATGATGATGAAATAAATACTATTATACCATATCGGAATTATTAAATGTATGTAATTAATTAAATATATTTCTGTAATTACAACATTTTAACAAATTGAGCCTTAAATCTGCAAAACCTAATCTGTTCATTTTTTCCATGTTTTTTCCCCCTTTTTTAAATAAGTATTACGATGAAAATTTTTAGTGTTTTTTGTCTCATCTTTTGTGGTTTATTCTAAACCAAATAAGTATGTTGTTTTTCTACACCATAAATGGCAAAACATGCAAATCTACCTGTTCTTTTAAGACTTTGCACTTATTATGATGTATACTCATGTTTTAAAATAAAAATATATTCTATTCTATTATAACTTCAACAAAACTAATCTCGATTCTCTATTTTTAATATTTGTATATTGATTTCTTCTTACTTCTTAGGGAGGCCTATGTCCAACAGTGGACGTCTTTCGGCTGAATGATGATGATGATGATTTCAAAATAAACAAATTATAATACCAAAAAAATATTGCTATTAAAAAAGACTGTACCCATCAAAGATGAAGAAGTCATTTGGTTTCAATATTCGAAACAAGACCTCTTTTCTTTACAAATCAATTTTGAATACACTCTAATTTCAACCTTAACCTACACCTAACAAAGCTAATATTTCAAAAGCTTCTTATCTGAATTCTGCAAGGCCACAAATTATTTAACCTTATCACCGGCACGGAAGGTTCAATTCTCAATGTTTCTTCATTCTTGGTTCAAATGACGCATGCACACTGGTAGCATGCGCAAGAACAATCATCTTTGTCTTGAGACGTTATACGCACAAAATATTACACATTTGACGTTTTAACAAAATCGCTTAAAAAAAGTGATAAAGTAACTCGAATTACCCAATCGAAATGCTCTTTAAAGTGAATACTCCAGGGTAGCCCGCATACGGTGGAGGTATGCCCCACTTGAACGGAGCACCGCCGTGTCCTCGTGAGGGCGTTCGGTGGCGGCGACCTCTCGCGGTGGGCCTTGGTTCATCAGGCAGTTCATGGTCCAGAGCGAGGGGGAGTGGGCAGTGGTCGCCTCCTTCTGCGAAGCAGTAATACTGGCAAAGGAGGAGGACGCACGCGTGAGGGTACGGACATCATCACGCCCCAGCCGCCTGAGTATAATTGTGGAAATACATACATGTCATTACCGCAAATATCTTCTTTTGATCTTACTATCCGATTCTGAGCTGCAAATTGCAAAAAACGTACGAAAATTTGGATTTTACGGTCGTCCCTGGGGAATTCACCTTAAAATATCGAAAGATCTATTTAAAATAGAGATGTTCCGACTACTCGCCGACTATACGGTAAAATCGACTATCCAGTCACGTCGGCGACTATATGGCAAAGAGCTTCGACTATCAAACTGTCTTACTTTGTATGTATTTTTCAATAAAACGAATATAGAAGGAATCCATGATCACCGAACCTAGCTGAGGTATTGGATGTTGGTATTTGATATGGAAGTTCATACTTGTAACATTTGCGGTATTTAAATTTGACGATGTTAAATTAATTATCATTTGGCACTGGTTACACTTCGGTGATGATGCACTTGTCGAGTCAAAACTCCAAAGTCTTGAGCATCGACACCGAGTTGCTGGACTGTCGGTTTTCTATCGATTACATTTCGGGGAGTGTGTGTTGGAACTGCACAATTTAATTCCACCAAGTCCGTTACATCATCGGACCACTAGACGTACGGCGTTGCGACATCGGTCATGGTGGACATCCCACCCATACGTACAAAGCGTTTTGGGAACACATTAATTATGCGTACAGCTAAGGAGTGGAATTCCCTGCCGGAGTCTGTGTTTCCTGATAGCTACAACCTAGGGGTCTTTAAGTCAAGAGTGAATAGGTTACTTCTAGGCAAGCATGCTCCATCGTCGGCCACATCAACGCTTACCATCAGGTGAGATAGTGGTCAAACGCGAGCGTATCTATAATAAAAAAAAAACTTCATTTTAGGGGAATCATTGCCCAATTGGTAAATCGGAGATCTTTGCTTTTATTGAACAACTATCTGCTATCAGCGGCTTTGCTCGCGGAGTAGTAAAAACTTACCCCAACCTAACATACTCCCTGGATAAAAAGTATTCTAAGAACTATTCTACCATCGTGACACACGCACACTTGCAAACATTCGCCTTTATAATACTAATGCGATAACAGTATTGTCCTTATTTTGTAACACAAAAACACCGCTCGACCTACAAAAGTATCAAGAAACAATGCGAAGTAAACAAAACATGTTCCAACCCGCTCGCGGGCGGCGGTGACTGCGACTTGCGCCTGAATCAGCTGTAAACAAAGCATCACGGTAATTGCCAAATACTGTGATTGGCTTGGCCGAATAGTCCGCCAAAGTCATAGTCGGCACATCTTTATTTTGTGCACATCTTTACAATGCGATATGAGTATTGTCCTTATTTTGTAACACAAAAACACCGCTCGACCTACAAAAGTATCAAGAAACAATGCGAAGTAAACAAAACATGTTCCAACCCGCTCGCAGGCGGCGGCGACTGCGACTTGCGCCTGAATCAGCTGTAAACAAAGCATCACGGAAATTGCCAAATACTGTCATTGGCTTGGCCGACTAGTCCGCCAGTCATAGTCGGCACATCTCTAATTTAAAATAATAATTGGCAGGTCCTATTTTTTTTTTTTTTTGTGCTCTGGTCAAGTACCTGCCTATATACTGTCCTCACATATCTATTAATATTGAAAAATCAATAATTTTTTAAAAAAACGTAATGTTTTTTGCCGGTTCCTCTCCACAGGAAACGACCAATTCGAATTGTGCACTAACTTCTAAATAAGCACACATAGGCCTCTATGTGAATTTCTTTTTATATTCATTAGAAATGTATGCTACTTAATATTGTTGCTATATTATATTTTCTTTGAAAATGGCGGTGACAGAGGATAATTCTTAGGCAATTGTTACACCTCTTTAAAAGAAAGGTGTAAAAACTGACATGAGCAACTATCGCCCAATAACGTTAATCCCAATTCTATCCAAAATATTTGAGAAAGTTATGTGTATCAAAATAGAGAACTTTTCAACTGCATGTAATATTCTTAAAAAAGAACAATTTTGTTTTAGGAAAGGCAGTTCCACTGCTTTAGCATGTTTTACACTAGTAAAATACATAACTGAAATTCTTAATAAAAAATCTAAGATAAGTTGCGTGTTCCTAGATTTGACTAAAGCCTTTGATTTTATTTGCCATAAAACACTACTCTCAAAGCTTGAGATTACGGAATCCGTGGTAAGGCCAACGACTGGATCAAAAGTTACCTTTCTGAAAGAGTGATACGTGGAAGTAACAAAAATCTGTCAAAATGAAAAAAGAACCTATAGGTCGGAATATAAGCAAAACAATTATGGCACCCACAGGGAGGTATATTATCCCCACCACTCTTTTTAGTTCACATCAAAGACATTCTAGAGGCGATAGGCAAAGATTGTACACTATTTGCTGATGGTTAAGTTTTTGTCAGTGTCACTGAAAGAATTTAGGAAATGTAATCGTCCAGGCTTTGGATAATGCAATCGCCACATTATCTCTGGTTGTTCTCGTCTAACCTTGTAGCCAGGATTATCCATCAGCAACTTGCTCTGAAGTACTCTTTTGTGGAATCGGAGGTGCCGTACTACAGGTATGTGCCTGACCCAGTTCTCGATAATGGCGATATCACATTGTACTGGGATCGGTCCATCATCACTGACAGAACTATTGTAGCCAATAAGCCTGATATTGTGGTGGTGGACCGAAGCGAGAGGCGTGCAATGACTGTTGACATATCCGTTCCACATGACGAGAACCTCGTGAAAGCCGAGAAAGATAAACAAATCAAGTATGTTGACTTGGCTCGCGAGGTTGTCGACATGTGGGATGTGGACTCTGCGATCATTGTATCGATAGTCGTGTCGGGCAATGGCTTAACACGTTCACTGTGCTTGCCCCACCGGTAGGTCATACCGAGTTGCTCATCGTACGTGCATGACCCACGGGTGGGCATGAGTTGTTCGCCAATTGAAAGGCTCATAACCTCAAACACGTATGAGTTTAGCCACTTTTATTGGTTCACACGTGTGAACAATGGACTAAGAAAAAATATTACGCAAAGACCGGAGGAACTTTTTTAATAGAGTTGCCGGTGTTCGATTATCGAAAATGAGATAATTTTGGGATGTTTTGAATAAAAAAGAAGACTTATTATATTATATTTAATTTAATGGGTTAATAATAATTTAATGGGTAAATGGTTATAAAGAAGAACATGCAAGAGGTCATACTGCAAGACATGTATTGTACAGTAGGGGCATGAAGTTGCGAGAACATACGTGTATGACCCACAGATGGGGCATGAAGTTACGAGATCATACGTGTATGACCCTCGGGTGGGACATGGGACAAAATATTTTTTTAAATGAAAGGGGGTATATAAAATATAAAACAATGCTTTATCATATCATTTTTATACCTAACGCAATATATTATCTACAATTTGCGTTTGCACTTATAGGGTAGTCTCTCTTATCATAGCTGCACAGTGAACGTGTTAATAGTCAAGAGCCTCGATCAACACCTTAGAAGGCTCGCGTTAGGCGCCTGGATCAAGGGCTTGATTCAGATAGCGGTACTCTTGGACACGGCTCGTATTGTTAGGAGGTTCCTTTCTCTGGAGCCTTAACTACCGGTAGCTTGGACCCTGTTCCCGATACCGGTGGGATACTATTTTTTATATTTTTAAATGTTTTTTATTGTGATTAGGTTTAAAAAACATTCAAAATTGTGATTTATATGTATTTACAATTAATAAAGGAGCTAATAATAAATAAATTATGTATTTTGACTCCGACTATGAACAGTGGTGGCCCAGTGTTAACGGCTCCGCCTTACGAGTTGTAGGTCGCGAATTCGAACCCAGGCAGGTGTATTATTTTGTCATCTTTGTGTACTTTCGTCTACTACATCACCACTGCTCTCAAAACGGTGAAGGAAAACATCGTGGGAAAACCGGAATGTCCTGGAACCATAAATTCGAAGATATGTGACATCCACCAATCCGTAATAGGCCCGCGTGGTGGGTTACGGCCTATTCCCTCTTCTTGAAAAAAGACCTGAGTTCCAGCAGTGCCAACATTAAAAGGCTGATTATCAGTTGGAATTAGGTAGAGTTATTTAAGTACTTATACTGATTTCATACAGCGATAGAATAAAGTGGATATGCCTCAAATCCCGAGATTAATTTTAAAGAGCAGATTTTTTTTATGGTACTATCAGAAATATAGCAGAAAAAAATTCTTTCTGCATTAATGACGAGGAGGAGGAAGTGTATAAATTTGTTAACCTTACCTCACGTAGAGAGACGTAGAGAGATCTTTTTCAATGAAAAATACTAATAAAAAATTTATGTTAATTATCTTTGTTTTATTTGTCTTATCTATCTTTGATGGATGCGAGACGCACAGGACCGTTCATTGTGGCGACACTTGGGGGAGGCCTATGTCCAGCAGTAGACGTCTTTCGGCTGAAATGATGATGATGATGATGATCTATCTCTGAGGTTTTTAGTATTATTTATTTGTAAGTTAATATTGTTGGCCATACGGGATTTTTCATTGGAAATCCCGGAAAGATCCATATTAATATCAACATTTCGATGCAAGTACATGAATACCCAACCAGCAAAACAGTCTCAGAACTCGCACTTTTTAAGAGTGGTAGGCTTAAAGCGCTCTTATATTGGTTTTAGAACATATCATCGATCCTATATTACTTTTAGACAAGCCGGTATGGCCTCAAGAACGCTCAGTCTCATAACCAAGTCTCATATATGTATATAAGAGCATTTACTAAGACTAGTTGCACTTGTGAAAAACTTGGTCTTATATGGGTATTTTCTAAGCTCGTTTGATTTTATATTAGACTTGCTAAATGCTATTGTAAGATGTCAGACTAATATCAGCATAACATAAGAGTACTGTGAGTACGTGCATTTCTGATCTTATTTGAAACTAATGTAAGATCAATAGCACTGGATAAGTATGATATTAGAGTGATTTTGGATCAACATATTTACAAAAAAAAAAACCTAATTCCGACCTCTGCTCATTAAGCTACATATAGGTATGCTATACTATTTTGGTTCATACCTCTAGCTACCAAATCACCAATTTTCCTTTAAAAATATCCTTCTTTTTATCAGTAGCGGGCCACTATCAATCATAAACTAACATTCATGCATCAAGCTTATGAGATTTATCAATTCCCTAAAAAAACAGCATCGAAAACTCGATTTTAAACCTTATAATCCTAAAGTTAAAACACAATTTTGATCATAAACGTCTAATTTCGTAGAAACTTCTCCAATAACTTATTTTAAACTTTATTCTGTAGTAGTTAAGACATAGTTTTGCAATATTTTGCTTTCTGAACGATGATATCCACTAATAAATATGTCAAAATGTTATGTTTTACAAGCTTTTAAGTTTTTAACCCCAGGCAAATGGCCCTCGCGCCCCAGCCGCCGGGATTCCGATCCCGATTTCCGGCTACCGTAGGCGTGGGCTTGCGGACGGCGAGCAATGGGTAGCTCGCCGTCCGACCGTCCGGTAACCGTCCCGACCAAGCCCAAGTCGTCGATGGCGCGTTGTGTTCCACGCGCGCCTCAAGGAGATGTCAGCAACCGTAGGGGCCCAGCAGGGTCGAAGCCTACTGGGGCCATGGGTGATACGAAAGAGATCCCCGGGGCCCTGGAACAATGGCAAAGAAGGAACAGGAGTAAGTCTGACACGCCCTACCGCTCCGCCCAAAAGCGGGGGATGTCATTAGATGATTTTCCCATCCAAACAAAACCCATGTGTTTATTTCATGACGATATGGGTAGATGCCAGAGCTACGAATCTATGGCTATGGGTTACACACATTACTGTACCTTGTCATCATCATTTCTGCCGAAAGACGTCCACTGTTGGACATAGGCCTTCCTCAAGTGTCGCCTTAATAACCGGTCCTGTGCGTCTCGCATCCATCGGATTCCCGCGACCCTCACCAGGTCATCGGTCCACCTTGTGGGAGGCCTTCCAACGCTGCTTCCACCGGTACGTGGTCGCCACTCTAGAACCTTTCGTCCCCATCGACCATCTGTGCTGCGAGCAATGTGCTCTGCCGCTTAAGTTTAGTGATTTTTCGGGCTATGTCGGTAACCTTAGTTCTTCTGTGGATATCTTCATTTCTGATTCAATCACGCAAGGAAACTCCGCGGATAGCCCTTTCCATTGCCCTTTAGGTGACTTCTGATGAGGCCCATTAAATTGCATAAATAAACAAATTAAGATTATGAAGATATTTAACTTCACCAACATTTCGCTTAGTACGTAGTAATTGCCGCAAAACGGTCACAAATCCGGTTCGCAACTGAATAATTACGGATATCCATAAAAACAGTGGTGCGTAAAAACGCAACGATTGAAAACAACTTTCTTTTGATAACACTTTCGACAGAAAAGATAACAGTAATAATAGTATATTGTTGTAGTTCTTGTTAACCAGTCCACTTGAGAACGTCCTTCCCGAGGTACATTTTCATACAACCGTTCTTACGAGATTATGAAGTTACTAGCTTGTGCCCGCGGCTTCGCTCGTGTAAATGTAGGTTTCTCCATACAAACATTGGACCCCGTTTCATCCCCAAGAGTGAATTTTAGAAAATCCTCTCTTAGTGCTCGCCTACATCTTAAAAGGAAACCTTGTGCAAAATTTTACACTCCTAGTCCCAGAAGTCTCGGCTGTGCGTTGATATGTCAGTTAGTCAGTTTCTCCTTTTATATATTTAATTATAGATTACACATCTTTCTCTGGATATTTTGGAAAAACAGATATCTTGTGGATATTCAAATCAAATCATATATTTCATCATCATCATCATCATTTCAGCCGAAAGACGTCCACTGCTGGACATAGGCCTCCCCCAAGTGTCGCCACAATGAACGGTCCTGTGCGTCTCGCATCCATCGGACTCACGCAACCGTTACTAAGTCATCGGTCCACCTTGTAGGAGGCCTTCCAACGCTACGTCTTCCGGAACGTGGTCGCAATTCCAGAACCTTTCCGCCCCAACGGCCATCTGTTCTGCGAGCAATGTGCCCTGCCCATTGCCACTTTAGTTTGGCGATTCTTCGTGCTATGTAATCATATATTTATGTAAGACTAATCCAGTAAAGACCTCTGAAAATCTGCTATTTTGCATGAACTTTGGCCCTTCGTATACTCATATCAGTATACTCATAAATAACAATAAAAACAAAATAAGTATATAGAAACCTTGCACATTTAATCAAGATACTGATTAATGGATTTTTTTTGTCTAAAAACATTTAAGGTTTTTAAAAAAAAACACGTATTTCCTGGAACAAGTTTTCTGAAATATTAATTCTTCTTCTTCTTCTTCTTTTCGTGTCGATGTACTCTAACTAAATTTTATCTGACCAGTGTTTGGCCTCGTATAGATCTTGAAAACTGCAGTTGACACATTCATCTCTAACACAGTGCCAGTGTGGAGCCGCTGCACAGGACATGCGTCATTTGCTATGCTGTCCATCCTGCACAACCACCTGCAGTTTTCAGGATCTATACGAGGCCAATAACTGAAATATTAATTACTAAATATTGAATCCCAACAGACCGTTCAGGTGCTATCTCTCTTTTTTCGCATAGCCCCTATAACACACATTGCGTTGGATTGCGTCGGATGACCCAATAAGCTTTTCAAACATGCTCAGGTTGAAGATAGACGAGTCGGGAAGCCAAAACCATGTTTGTTTTCCATTTTTAGGGTTCCGTACCTCATAAGAAAAAACTGAACCCTGATCACTTTGTTGTCCGTGTCTGTCTGTCTGTCAAGACCCTTTATCTTGGAAACCCGTGGAGGAATCGAGTTGAAATTAAAACTACATATATACTAACGTCTGCGGTCCCTTGAAGCTGTAAAAAAATCAAACTTCTGAGTTATCGGAAAAAAAGATACGGCCGTTTGTATCGTCAAAAACTTATATTTCGATACTCTCATGGGAATCAAAATTCATAGGGTACTTCTCGTTGACCTAGAATCCTGAAATTTAGCATGAAGCAAGGTCTCATAGCACAAGTATAGGAAAAAATCTGAAAACTGTAAATTTGTGGTCACATCACAAAAAAAAACTTTTTCTGCGATTCGGAAAAATATTCGTAAATTCGGGAATTGAACTGTTTTCGTAGGTAAGTTTGTACGGAACCCTCAGTGCGCGAGTCCGACTCACTAGTAGACTAGTGCTTGACTGCGATCCCACCTGATGATCCCAGTGACGCTATTCACTCGTTTATTAAGAACCTATTCACTCTAGCCTTGAAGACACCTAAATTATAATCGGACGGGAAGACCGTAGCAGGCAAATTATTACAGTCCTAGCCCCTCTTCTTTCAATCAGTCATCGACTACACGTATAAACAAAGCAATTTTACTTATTACGATAGTTCTGTGATCCTATGAGGAGTTCCGTACCATATCTTCGAAGTTCATGATCAGATCATAACAATATTTCTATGGGACCAACTTGGAAGCATAACCTTTCAATCAAAGAAATAATTTTCAAAATCGGCCCACAATTGACTGATAAATCAGTGAACATAAATAAAAAAAAAATACATTCAGCCGAACATAGAACCTCCTTCTTTTTGAAGTCGGTGAAAAAAAGACTGTTGCCATCGAAGACGAAGAAGTCATTTGGTTTCAATACTCGAAACAAAACCTCTTTTCATTAAAAATCAATTTTGAATACACTCTAATTTAAACCTTATAATAACTTATACGTTAATATTTCAAAAGATGCAAAAACTGTTATACATAAAAAAAATACATTGAGCCGAACAAAGAACCTTCTTATTTTTGAAGTCGGTTAACAAAGAGGCGAAACGCTTAGTCCGGACCGTAGAGGTATCAACAATGCAAGTATAGACACTCGCCATAAGGCGATTTGTCCGATGGTAGAAAGATGATGGCGGAAACATATCATGTAATTCCTGCGCACACTCTCCAAAATGCATCCTACAGAAGACTGAAAGGCTGGCTACTCTACGCCTGTGCTCCAGGCTTTGTGCATTGATTATAAAATCATAAATGAAAGAAAGAAAAGAAAGAAAGAAAAAAAAACATTTTATTTGGCGGAACAAGGCGCAAATTTAAAATTAACAAAGTATAAGCACACTATGTGAAAGAAATATGCATAAAAATCATTTATTAACCGACTTCAAAAAGGAGGAGGTTCTATGTTCGGTTGAATGTATTTTTTTTTTGTTGCATTTAGGGGTGACGAAGGTTAAAAAGAAGAATAGTATTTGTAAGTCCCATTCTTTGGTAACTTGCGCGGTTTGCACTACTCCAACCCGTTACTCAAAACAAAAACAAAAAAGAAAGAAGACAACTACTCAAACTCATAAAACCATTAAAAAACACCCTTTCTCTTTAAAAACCGTTTCTTTTTTACTCAAAAAAAACCTCTTTTAACAAAAATAAAATTAGAAAAGAAAGTTTCTGAAAAGATACACGTTATCGCGTAACAATAACAAAAATATTGAAATGTCATTGCGTAGTTAAAGAGATTGCCCAATTTTTTTCTTTGTTCGCGTAAAAAGTGGCGTAGGGGTGTGCTAAGGTTACATACATATCGATATAAATAAAATCATCCTTACTATTATTTATTCTCTCCTAACCTGGCTATAAGTTTAAATTTTTCTCAATCAATCTCGCCCCTACTGTTGAAAGGAGTATAATGTTGTGTATCAACCAAACACACTTTTGTTTTTAAATTATTTATTGTCAAAAATTAGGTTAACCAAAATCGCAAATAGATAGAATTTATCATCATCATCATCATCATTTCAACCGATAGACGTCCACTGCTGGACATAGGCCTCCCAAAACTGACGCCACAATAAACGGTCCTGTGCGTAACGCATCCATCGGATTCCAGCATCCTTCACCAGGTCATCGGTTTACCTTGTAGGGGGCCTTCCAACACTGCGTCTTCCGGTACGCGGTCGCTACTCCAGAACCTTTCGGCCCCAACGGCCATCTGTTCTGCGAGCAATGTGCCCTGCCCATTTCCACTTAAGTTTGGCGATTCTTCGTGCTATGTCGGCAACCTTGATTCTCCTACGGATATCTGCATTTCTGATTCGATTACGCAAGGAAACTCCGAGCATAGCCCTTTCCATTGCTATTTGGGTGACTTTAAGCCTTCTGATGAGGCCCATTGTGAGCATTTATCAAATTCGTTTAAAATTAAGTGAGTTAGAAACCTTTCAAATCTGGTGGAAGGAAATTCTGTCAAGTAACAGAAGAGAGATGAATCAATTACAACGTGACGTCACTGCCATTATTTACGCACCTAGAAAAGAGATAGCGAGTAGTTCCTGCAACGCGTCCACTCTTCTTCATACAAATATTTGAAATGCTAATTAGGTACTGTTTCTTTTTATTACCAACTAGCTGACCCGACAGACGTTGTCTTGTCTTAGCTATGAACTGTCAAACGCAAGAAGGTATAATAGTGGTCGTAGTTTTGTTTTTTTTTTTAATTTATTGCGGAGTTTTTTTTATTTTTTTCTTTCATACGAATCTTCTCCGGATAATAAAAAAGCACAACCAAACCAAAAAAGAATTAGTGAAATTGCTCCAGCCGTTCACTCGTGATTACGTGACCAAGGGAAATAGGGATTTATTTTTATACATATGGATTTTGATTCGGTTTTCAGAAAATAACTTATTTTTATTTGTTTTTTTTATACAAAAAATTATACAGTGTACAAAAAATTACACAGGCAAGTACCTAATTACAAACACGATTAGGCCCTAACCTGAATGAAATAGTCCTAATACAATTTGGTTAGCAGGATTATAATATATAATCTGAGAACTTAGGTTATGTTTGAAGGTGATGATGGGGGCCATCTTATTCATGTTAGGTTCCTTTAATTAATTTTACAGCTTCCCAAAATTTGGCGCAACCTCCTTCAAATGACCCAGATATTATTTTAGGCAATTAGCTAAACCAAGATTGATCTAAGTCAAGATGAATAAATATATAATTCGAGTGACTGGTTGAATACCGTAGTTTTATGTAAAGGTTAAGCTATTAACTGAAAAGTTAACCAAACTAGTTAGCTGAGACAGAGATAAATCTTTTCTATGTGTAAATTCCAGGCTGCTTTTAAATATCGAAAAATAAACTAAAAAGAGTTCGTCTGGGGATCGAACTGATTCACACTTGCACTTAATTTTTCCACCTCAATAAAACCTGTCTGGATGTAGATATTGCTACAGCTTTGGGGCAGTGATAGCGACTTCAACATTTTAATAATACAACGAATGCAAAACCTGATAATTAGAAACCTTTTGCAATGTCTCATGGTGCATCATCAATACGGAAATTCACCACCATCTCATGATGAGCACTGTGAAGAAAGAAATACACAGAACTACAGAAACCTATCTCGAGAGGCTTGAAAGATAAACTACTGCATTAGTTGTAAGACGATGTCAATGTCAATGGCGAGTACATCACTCATCTTCGGTGTGCCGACGACATAGTAGTCATGGCTGAGACTACGGAAGAGCTCAGAATAATGCTCAATGACCTCAGTAGAGCTTCTTTCGGAAGTTCTACTGAGGTGTGTGGGTATTAAAATGAACATGGACAAAACTAAAGTCATGATAAACAACCATGTAGCACCCACTCCTATCAAGATTGGAGACTCTGCACTCGAAGTTGTAGACGACTACGTCTACCTTGGACAGACAGTCCAGTTGGGTAGATCTAATTTCGAGAAAGAGGTCAACTGTCGAATCCGACTCGGCTGGGCAGCGTTCGGAAAGCTGCGCGGCATTTTCACGAACAATATACCACAGTGTCTCAAGACGAAAGTCTATGACCAGTGCGTGTTGCCAGTGATAACATATGGTTCCGAAACGTGGTTGCTCACAATGGGCCTCATCAGAAGGCTTAAAGTCACCCATGGAGCAATGGAAAGGGCTATGCTCGGAGTTTCCTTGCGTGATCGAATCAGAAATGAAGATATCCGCAGGAGAACCAAGGTTGCCGACATAGCACGAATAATCGCCAAACTGAAATGGCAATGGGCAGGGTACATTGCTCGCAGAACAGATAGCCGTTGGGGCCGAAAGGTTCTGGAGTGGCGACCACGTACCGGAAGACGCAGTGTTGGAAGGCCCCCTACAAGGTGGACCGACGACCTGGTGAAGGTTGCGGGAATCCGATGGATGCGAGACGCACAGGACCGTTCATTGTGGCAACATTTGGGGGAGGCCTATGTCCAGCAGTGGACGTCTATCGGCTGAAATGATGATGATGATGATGAGCTGTAAGGCTGACAACTCGAAGCTTCAAAAAAAAGGCTCAAGAGCAAAGATATTTTGACCATATAAATTAATACGGTGGCAGCATGACGAGTGACAGGGCAGAATGAAGGAAAAAAACGTGTTGCGCCGGCCCCAAATAACACGGGACAAGGGCAGGAAGATGATGATGATGATAAATTAATACGGTCCAATGAAGAGGAGATGCTTTTACTGAAAGTACCACTCGAAGCGACAATATGTCTTACAACACACCTGCTTATAGCAAAAGCTGATTGCAGATAACATAATATATATATATAAATAAAAACCTCGATAAATAATATCGATTCACAAAATCAAACCTATCGATACTTTTCCCATCCTTATGCGAAGCCATTAGCGACGTTATATCCCTGTCAACTGACGTAGATCAATCATAATCATCTTTTGTTATCCGAGCCATCGGGGAACCCCGGGCAGCCGGCAACTTGCCCCGGACCGACTAATATATTGCCCGCAATGATTCTCAGATGTAAGATTATTGCTTCTTCGATTATTGCCTTTGAGAATGTAAGAGGTTCTCAATTTGACACGCACCTACAAGTTTTTTTATTAATAGTTATTAGATTCTCCTTATGATATTTTATTCTTTCAAGTTCTTTATTTTGAAAATTAGACTTGAGTTGACATAGATAGACAGAGTTTTTTTTTTTTTAAGGTGGGAAATCATCCAAATGACTTCTCGCGCTCTGGGTGGAGCGTGAGGGCGTGTCAGACTTTTACTGACTAAAACCACACCTGTATCCTTCAATTACCCATTGCGTTCTAGGACTACGGGTTTCCCTTTCAGAAATTCTCCGCGGTCCTAGCTAGCGGGCATCGGCCCTGCTGGGCCCCTACGGTTTGCTGACATCTCTTTGAGGAGCGCGAGGATCACTACGCGCTGTTAACGACTGGGCTCGGTCCGGTTAATTACCGAACAGCCGGACGACGAGCTACCCAGTGCTCGACGTCCGCAAGCCCGCGTCTACCGTGGCTGGAAGTCGGGGTCGGACTTACGGCGGCTAGGGCTTGAGGACCTTCGTTCCCTCACGCGTGCAGCCTCCTCCTTCGCTAGCATTACTGCTTCGCAGAAGGAGGCGACCGCCTGCCATTCCTCCTCGCTCCGGACCATAGCCTGAACCAGGGCCGGATGCGAAAGGTCGCTGCCGCCAATTGCCTCCACGAGGACACGGCGGTGCTCCGCCCAAGCGGGGCACACCTCCAACGTATGCTCCACCGTGTCCTCTGGGTGGTCCGCACAATGATGACACCCGGGCGTTGCTTCCACCTGAATCCGATGCAGGAACCTCCCGAACTTGCCATGTCCGGTGATAGACAGAGTTTGATGTAAGAAAACCCAATTTTGGGTTAAGCTCACCTGTGTACTGTCCTATTTTTATTATTTGTAAAAGATATATACAATAAAGAATATAAGAATAGATATATCGTGGCCAGATCATAGAAATTGATCACTTCATAATATGGCCAAGTTAAACTGGCCAGATCGTTTTAAACGTTAAACTTTGATGATATGTCAATCCTCGTTTGGTCTACTTTCTTTAGATTTTTCATTATCATAGAAATCCTACATCAATGATATGGCCAAACGAGGATCGACATAACATCAAATATTAACGTTAAAACGATCAGGGGGGCTATTGACTAACTTTTTCAATAACAGTTGACAACTAGCATTCGTTGCACACTAAACTTAGTTGTCAACTGTCAATTTCATAAAATTGGTATTACGTATCAAACAAGTGACTAACAAACTACGGTGGAAATGTGGTGAATCATAAAAATTTACGCTGCCTATTGTGACCACTCTAAAATTTTATCGACTATTATACAGCTTCAAAAGCTTACACAATCGCAATTTTAAAAGTATCGATATAATAACACCTGTCAAAACTTGTTACGGTGGCTATCAAAGGCACCAGTGGCTAATTACGTCACTGCAGTTGGTCACTGAAGATAGGCAATACGAAACTAGCTGTTTGACAGTTCAATGATGCACATTGTTAACAAGTGATCATCACTTGAACTGTCAACAGAGTTACGCAATAGCCCCGCTGGCCAGTTTTAGTTGGCCATATCATGAAGTGATCAATTTCTATGATCTGGACATGACAGATACACTCTTTATTGCACACCATCAAAAAATATAGTAGGAGCTTAAAATTAATAGGATGTAACAATGGTTGGGCTACACGAACACTAACAACATGTTATAATAATATTGATAAATAATTAATTGAATTCAATAATTGTATTCTGATAATTAATTGCCTCATATTTTATTTTAATTGTATAATAAAATAAATAAATAAAAATAGCCTTTATTGCTTTTCTTTTCCTAATACTTACAATGAATATTTACATGCCTTAAAACTAGTTTATAATTTAAAAGGTTCTATTTCCTAACATTTTATTTTTACTTATTTTCTATTTATTTACTTATTTATTTATCGGCAACCGGTTTAGCTTGTCCTTCGACAAAGGCCTCCTCTAAAGCTTTCCATTCTCCTCGGTCTTTTGCTATTCTTGTCCATTCTGGACCAGCTACTTTTTTATTTCGTCTTCCCATCGTGTCGTCTGACGTCCTTTATTTCTTTTTCCATCTCTTGGGTACCATTCTGTTATTAATCTCGTCCATTTTTCATTTTTATCTCTTAACATATGACCTGTCCATTTCCATTTCAGAGATTTATACACCTTTTCGACATTTTTAAATTTGGTTTTTTCTATAATGTCATCCAGCCTTGCTCTATCTCTTCTCTTTACCCCGACTACGCTTCTTTCGATGCTGTTCTGACAAACGTTCAGCTTGTTTAAAAGTTGTTTTGTTAAGGTCCATGTTTGACAGCCGTATGTTAAGCAGGGTAAGATGCACGTATTGTATACTTTTCCTTTATACTTGATAGGCATGTCCTTATTTTTCATAATTTCGCGTAGTGACCAAAACCTTTTCCAAGTGTTGGCGATTCTTCTATTTATTTCCCTATTCATTGTGTCCTCTGGGGATATCAATTGTCCTAGATAGATATATTCGTTTACGAATTCTATTTCTTCGCCGTTCACTCTGATGGGCACTGGTTGGTTGGAGTTGGTTATGACTTTTGTTTTTGTTGTGTTCATGGACAGCCTTGCAATAGCACTTTCATCTGATAGTTGTTGTATTATTATTTCTAAGTTACGTGGACATTCTGAGAATAAGATAATGTCATCAGCGAATCGTAAGTGGTTTAACTTCTCACCATTCACGTTAAGGCCGTATTTATCCCAATCCATGTTTCTAAACATTGCTTCTAGAACTGCAGAGAACAGCTTAGGTGAGAGCTCTCACGCGCATGATGGCGTCCACCGTGGAGCGCCTCCTGCGAAAGCCGAACTGGCCGTCCGCCAGATCCGGCCCCACCCGTGTTAGGTGCGCGACAAGGCGGTCTGCAATTACTCTTTCAAAGAGCTTGCCCACCTCGTCGAGCAGCACAATGGGCCGGTACGCGGACGGAGAGTCCGCAGGGCGCCCCGGCTTCGCGATAAGGACCAGTTTCCCCGTCTTCCAGCGAAGTGGGAACTGGCCCCTCTCCATGCATGCGCTGAAGAGCCCTCTTAATCGAGACCCGAGAGCCTCCATGGCCAGGACCCAGGCTTTCCCAGGCAAGCCGTCGGGTCCTGGGGCGGTATTCTTGGCACTCAGCCTTCGTACCGCCACACTTATCTCTACCTCGGTCACCTCTGGAGCATTGTCGTCATCGTCGCCATCGTGATCCGCGTTAGACACCGCTGGTGGCGGAGCCATGAGCGGGGGAGAGTGTTCCCCTCGCGCAGGGAACAGAGTGCTCACCACACCCTCCACAATCTGGGGCCGGAGACTCTGCGTGAGTGGGGGAGCCCAGGGGCGGAGTTTTTCCCGCACCACCTTGTAGGGGCGTCCCCACGGGTCTCCGTTCAGAGTCCCCAGCCACACGTTGCGGGCCTCCAACTTGGCCCGCTTTATTTCCGCTCGGAGGGTGCGCTTTGCCACTCTGTATCCCTCGTACAGCTCCGCCTCTCTGGCCTCCGCATCCGACGGGCGGATGCGGCGACTGCGGTGTCTGGCGTACCGGCGCCGCGCGGCATTGCATGCATTGCGCAGTACCGCAATCTCCGGCGACCACCAATACACCTGGCGCCGGGCACGTCCTGGCCGAACTCGGGGCATTGCCACGTCGCAAATTTGTGACATGGCCTCCCGGAACCATTCTGCCTCGACGTCAATGTCGACAGGCCTGTTCGGTGCTTGCACCCAGGCCTGTACCATCGCGGCTTCCAGGAGGAGCTCCCGGTCCAGCTGCTTCAGCGCCCAACGCGGACCACACGGGGTCTGTTGGACCGGCGCGTTTGAGGTCTGGGTGGAGATGTCAAACCGAATGTACTGGTGGTCTGAGTACGTCTCCACCCCCTCCATGACGCGCCAGTCGACGACACGCGGTGACAGAGCAGGGCTGGCAAACGATATGTCCACCACTGACTCGCCCTGCATCCGCACACACGTGGGGACAGAACCCCGGTTTAGGACGACCAGGCCTGTTTCCAGGGCCCAGTCCTCTACCATCCGACCCCGCTGGTTCGTGAACCGAGAACCCCAAGCCAGGTTCTTGGCATTGAAGTCCCCGCAAACGACCAGTGGGAGGGAACCAAACCTAGCGACGACGGCATTCAGCTCCATAAGGGAGATGTGGAGATCGGCCAGAGTTCTGTTCGGGGACAGGTAGACGCCTACCACGGCAATGTCCCCGAACCGTGCTGCCACGCAACCCCGCCCCCTCGTGACGGCCTCGAGGGACGGAGTACCAGCAGCGGCCGACGAAATTAGGGTCACCGAGCCGTTCAGGTCCTGAACCCAGTCTCCCCTGGGCAGGACATAGTACGGCTCGGAGACCACGGCGATATTGATCGACCACTGCGCCATGCTTTGGAGCAACAGATCCTGAGCGGGGGCGCAGTGGTTGATATTCGCCTGGAGGAGACGTAATGGAGCCGTATTTAACAGTCCATTACAGTCTCCTCCCGAGCCCCATGTGAGGACCCTGCCGCGGTGGTCGCAGCGGTGACAGCGGCGGCAGCCAAAGACGAGGCTGCGGCGGTGAGGACATCGGGGTGGATGGGCCTCCGGACTTTGCCCTTGGCTTTGGCGGGGGGGTCGCAGGACCTGCTCCCAGCCCGGTGGTCGGCCGGCTTGCCTGCCGCCGCACATGAGTAGCAGTGCGGCGTTGCATGGCATTCAACCGCCTTGTGACCGGGCTGACCGCACTGGAAGCAGCGGTCACTGCGGTCCACCTCCGCGGTGCAACAGGCACCCACGTGGTGCCCCACGTGGCAGCGATAGCATCGCAGAGGTCTGGGCTCCAGCAATTTCACCTGCGCGGAAACCCAGCCTACCAGAAGCCGTCGGCCCTCCCCGGTGATGGTCTTGGCCGCCGACACGGGGCAGCTAACCGTCACGGCTCGCATGCTCGTGCTGTCAGCGCGGATGGTGCCCGCCCGAACCTGCTCGGCAGTGCATCCTCCCACCCTGACGATGGCGGCCACCACCTCGTCCACCCTGACGGAGTCGTCCAAGCCCATGATGCGCATATCAATGCACTTGGTGGGCCTGGACACTCGAGCCTCTTCCGCGTCCAAGGACGCCCTGATCCTCTCGGCCAAGGCATCCGCGGCAGGGCCACTGGCCGCACCAGGGACCTCCAGCATTCGGGCCCCAGTTACGGTGCGTCTCATGCGGAAGCCCCCAGAGGCTCCAAGCTCGCCAAGGTGGGGTAACACCGCCTGCTTCGCCTTCGCCATGACGGCGTCATACGTCACGCCCTTCTTTACCGCATCTGGAATTCGGGGCGCGAAGTCTAGCCGCCATGGCCCGCTTTTTGCGCTGCAGTCGCCTTGCGCGCTTTTTGTCCGCCCTAGCCGTCCTGCTCGCCTTCTTCTTGGCGCCGACAACCGTCCACCCGGCCTCGTCCGAAGGTTCTGCAGACGGGGGAGGCGGCAGGGGCGGCCCAGCCGTCGCCACGACAGGAGCCCTCGCCGCTTTAGCGGCAGATGCTGCCTCGACCCTCTTGGGAGGAGCAGGCTTCCCCGGCCGCTGCTGCTGCTTGACTGCCGCGGCCCCGCGCCTGGCTTGCCCCGACGGGCCCGCCTTGGGCGCAGCAACCGAGGCCGCTACGGCGGTGGCATACGACGCTGCCTTTCGCTGGCCGGAGGCAGCTAGCGGGGGACGCAGAACAATCCCTTCCAGTACGGACAGCTGCTGCTGCATCCGTAGCTGGAACTGCTCCTGCTGCTGCTGATGCTGCTGCCTATAGGCAGCCAGCTCCTGCCGCACCAGTATTAGCAGCTGGCTCTCCGACTCTGGCTGGGGCTGGGACTGGGGCTGCTTTTGCTCCTGCCCCTGCATGCGACCCCCTTTTGATGCCTCTTCCTGTGGGCCGACTTTCTGAGCTCCGGTGAGCTCGGCCCGGAGCATCGCAATCCTTCTTTCGAACCGCTTCTCGAAGGAGGCGTCTATAGCCTCCAAGATTGAGGCCGCGAACTGGGCGATGCCCCGCTTCTTTGAGGCCTTCTCCCGCTTCCTTGATATGGCCGTTAGGGCTTCGACGACCAGCTCTCCGAGCACCCTGCGCGACTCCTCGGCGGAATCTTCCCCGGCGTCCGGCACACTACCAGATGGCCCCGGGGAGTCAGCCCTGACGCTGGTCGCTGCGGGGTAGCGACCCTCCGCGGCGAGCCTCTCGGTTCGCTCAGCAGCCTCCTGGGAGGTAAGCCCCCTACCTCTTCCTCCCGCTCGGCTCGCACCCCGACTGCTGGTGGGGATCTTGCGGGCCGACACAAACTCTCCTTCGGAAGACGATCCGTCCCCCGGTTTGCCGCGTTTCCGGTAAAAACGTGAGTTTTCACCGAAAACTACTTCTCCCTCGCATTCGGAGCTCTCTGGGCTCCCCTTCGATGCGGCGTCGGACTCCGACCGCCCATCTTTCTCCCTCCGTTCGTTATTTCTTTTGTGAGTTTTTGGTGTTTCCATTGCTGTTCCCACGAGTAAAAACTTTGTGTACTTGCTCAAAATAGTGGTTCGCACTAGAGACTAATTTAGCTACCCATTAGTCAAGCTAACAACCTCCCTCACGGTGCGCCGCCGCTTGGAGGTTTGGGGTAATTTTTTATAGAGGTTGTCTTCCTCGCGGCCCGGGCTGTTAAGCCAAGACCCTCGACCCCCATCAAAAGTCAGAAACATGACCTTGGACAATTTCTGGGGCTACGAGACTAACGGTGGCAGAAGAAGGAGCAAGTCTTCCTCCTGCCTGCCCGGTGGCAGGGTAAGTGCACGCCGAGCCCGCTCTTACTTCGCCGCTGTGCCCTCTGCTATTGCAGAGGGACACGCGTTGAAGTGTTCCTTCGGACAGAATATTTGCAGGCGGACATCGAGACCCCTTAGGCAAGAGTACCCGAGGGAAGTCGTTAGCCGCCTCCCAGGGTGCACCGTCCCGCAGACTGGCCTTCACTCCGGACGTATCCACAAGGGAACTACAGCCTGCGGGCACTCGTGGAGGTTTTCTGTCGTAGCACCCCGAGTCTGTCATGGTGTCATGTCTTTTTTCATTTATCTTTGATTTTGTACTAAAGAGTTCTATAGTAATCTGTGGCAGTTTCTACTATCTCAAATCTTTTGCTTGTGCTTATTCCTTTTGTGTTTTTCATGTTTGGCATCCAATCTTTTTTGTGGTCGAGTGCCTTAAGAGCCTTTCTTACACCTCCAGTTTTTTCAATGCAACTTATTAGGGTATTATTGCTTTTTAGTTTTTTATCCTTTCTAATATTTAAATTTATTTTTTTACTAAGTTCTGCAATTTTGTGGTGATTTTTTCTATTTTCCTTTCTTTGAAGAAGATCTTTTCTCTCCTTAAGTAACTTTTGTGTTTCCAGAGAAATAACTTGTTTTCCTTCTGCATTTGCTTTCCTCGTCTCGACTACAAGTAATTTCACAAATTTGTCATATTTATCTTGGGTTGATAGACTTTCTTCTTCGTTTATTTTTAATGATGATTTTAAGTTAGTCAGAAGAGTGCTACTGTGACCCGTGCATTTTAGTGCGGTGGTGTTTGTTTGATATGTTCTTCTTTTTATGATTTGAGTCCTTGCAAGAACCGCTCTAATCATTCTGTGATCAGTATTGAAATTCAGACTTTTTATAATGGATACGTTTCTAAATAACTTTGGTCTGTTTGACATAACGAAGTCTATTTCATTTTTATGGATTCCGTTAGGTGATCTCCAGGTCCATTTATTCAACTGTTTTTTTTTATAAAAGCTATTCAGGATACTTAAGTGGTTTTGTAATGCAAAGCTAACTATTCTTTCACCATTTTTAGTTCTTTTCCTATATCCGTACTTGCCTATGATTTGTTCTTCACCTATTTTACATTCTCCTATTTGTCCATTAAAATCTCCCATTACAATAATATTCTTATGTGCATATTGAACAGCAGTTTGTAAATCATCGTAGAATTTTTTTGTTTTAGCTATATCTATTTTTTTATCTGACTCTGTTGGCGAATAGGCTTGTATAATTGTCCATTTTTCATGTTTATGTTCTTTCGAGATTAGGTTTATATTAATAAGTGCTATTCTTTCAGAAATTCCTTTTATTTCTTCTATGTTATTATATAGTTCCTTTTTGATCAAAAACCCGACACCATAGAGTCCTGGCGTCTCTCCTTTGTAATGTAAGATGTATTTTCCATTATCCTCAATTCCTTCGCCAATGCGTCTCATTTCGCTTATTCCAAGAATATCCCATTTCAGCTTATCTATCGCTAATTCCAATTCTATGAGTTTCTCATCGGATTTTAGTGATCTTGTGTTCAAAGAAGCTATGTATACGTCCGAAGGTTTCAAAGTTTCTTTATTATGTTTATAATGTGTTTCTTTCTTTTCCTTTAGAGGGTGATGGTCTTTTTCCCCCACGATGACCAGTCGGCTTGGGGGAGGTTGGTGATTTAACGTTTTTCTATTTTCTGCTTTATCTTTTTGTTGTTTTTTCCGTTTGCCGATTTCTAATTGCTATTTATTTTTCTGATTGCTAGTTGAAGGGATAGGCTGTTGGTTTGGTTTAACTCTCATTTTTTCAAATGCATTTATTACGTTGCCCTTAAAATGTGTGGCAGTCTGTTGTTTCTTTGCTTGGGAGTTAGAACTTGGTGAAGTAGACAATTCTCTTTTCCTTTTCTCGTTTTCGTGACTATGAGTTTATCATATTTTAAGTAAGCAATATTTCCTTTGTTTCTTTCTTCCTTGAGCTTAGCTTGTAGGGATTTCCTTTTATCTAGGACTTCTTTGGGATAGTCATCTGTAATATAAATTTCTTTTAACACCTTTTTGTTTTTCATAACCTCGTCTTTCTTCCAGTTATTAACAAAAGAGAGAAGAATTGGTCTCGGCTTGCCTTCTTTACTTTTTCCTAAGCGGTATATTTTGTTTACTTCGTGGCCTTCTATTGTGACATCTAAATCACATTTGAATATATTGTTTACCTTTCTTAATAAATCAGTGGTAGAGCTCTCAGACTCCATACAGCCGAAGATTATAATATTATTATTTTTCTTTTCTCTCTTTAGATATTCTATCTCTTTTTCTAAATTTTCTATTTTTAGTTTCAGATGTTTGTTTTCTTCTATAATTGGTTCCAATTTTTCCTCCATTCTCTCCATTATTGTGTTGGTTATGGTTTCGCTAAGTTCTCTTGTTTGCTCTTTCATATCTATTTTTAATTTGTCGTACAATAGTTGAAATTGTTCATCCATTTTAGCCTTGTCGACTTTGTGGAATGAAACTTGTACAATATTAGTGTAGTAGTAAATGTTTATCTCACTGGCAACACTACGATGACAGCTGACGAATGATATCCGAACTCAACTATTTTTTTTATGTTTTTCCGTCTTACTTTGTGCCGGTAATAATATTTGTATTCATAAATAATTTGATGTTTTCCATAAATCGTTAAAAAAGTTTCGGAATTTGCGGGGCTCGAACTCGTGACCACGTCGTGTAGCAAGTTAGCAACTTATGTAGCTACTTAAACCACTCGACCACACAACACTTTACAAGTGGTGTCGAAATTTGTGATCGCTATGCGCTAGTAGATGTATAAGCTGTTTGACAGTTCAATGATGGAAATTGTTAACAAGTGATCATCACTTGAACTGTCAACAGAGTTAGGCAATAGCCCCGCTGGCCGGTTTTAGTTGGCCATATCATGAAGTGATCAATTTCTATGATCTGTCCACGACAGAATTACACTCTTTATTGCACACCATCAAAAAATATAGTAGGAGCTTAAAAGTAATAGGTTGTAACAATGGTTAGGCTACACGAACACTAACAAAATAATATTTGCTTACTACTTACTTACTGGACAGGTCCACTCAAATATCTGTGGTTCCTTCCTCAAAAGACAGTACAGTCAAACGGGGTGAATAGAAACGCAGGGGTGAATAGGATCAAAAGTTTGAAGCGGATTTTCGCGTTATTTAACTGTTTTTTCTGGCATTTAAGTACTCTAATTTATTCATTAAATGTAACAAAGTCGATGCTTTGATAGAAATTAAGAATATAAAAATATACCAAAGTGAACATCATAATTAAAGTTTTGTTTCTATTCACCCCTGCGATCCTATTCACCCCGTTTGACGGTAGACTTAGAAAGGCGCTAAAATACCTTTGTTATTGTTTTTACTAGTTCTTCGCCCACATACATAAAATATAGCTTATGTGATTCAAGAAAAAAAAACAGCTTTATATCGGTGAAAAAATTTTAGCTATCGGACCAGTTCTTTCCGAAATTACCTCATACAAACAAAAAAACAAACTAGGTACCTGTTTATAATATTAGTGTAGATATACTTCATCATCATCATCATCATTTCAGCCGAAAGACGTCCACTGCTGGACATAGGCCTCCCCCAAGTGTCGCCACAATGAACGGTCCTGTGCGTCTCGCATCCATCGGACATAGATATACTTACGTATATGTAATTTATATACATTTTAGCAGTAAACTCACCTGTGTAAAATAACTAAGCACGATTGATTTCTTCTTCGTGGCCTTTAGAGTATTATTAACTCGACAAAGGCATCAATGACTATGATCTTCTCGGCTTGTTTCTCAATCGACTTAAGTGCACTTTCATCTGTATCTTGCGTCACATACTCTGTTTACTATTCACGTCACATCTAATGACAGCATCAGGGGGTGGCATTGCGATGGCCGAATACTGTGCCAGGCTTTTAATTTAGAAAATATACTGTTTTTGCCTTCGACACACTAAGAAGGAAAAGTGCAGAATCTGTATCTCACAATCTTTGATTTCATTAGGTAGATAATTACGTCAAAATTCAAACTACACCACTTTAAAGAAATAAAAAAGATATTACATTTTTTTTAGGTGGGAAATCATCCAATGTCTTCTCCCGATCTTGGGTGGAGCACGAGGCCTTGTCAGACTTTTTTGACTAAAACCCACTCCTGTTTCTTCTTTGCCTTCGTTTCAGGGGGCCTGGGGTACACTTTCGCATAACCCATAGTTATTTATTACATTTGAAAGCAAAATAAAAATCGTAATTAGACTTTCTGAGATTTTATTATTTAAGTAGATTATAAATTGTACTCACATCATTATCCATTTAATTAAGGTTAACAGTCAGTTTCTGAATTGAGAATTTGGAGAAAAGTTTGTCAGGTTTACAGGCTACAGGATAATTCAACATTTATTCTCCAATTTGATTCAAAAAATCACGCGATGCAATTCAAAATTTTTTGTCGGTCATTTTGAAGAGCCAAATTTTTACTTATTCTGTGCTTGAGTATTTTAAATGCTTTGATTACTGAACTTAAAATTTTTTCAAGCTTCATTATAGTCAGAAAGTTTCACTCTTCATCTGACTTGGATTTGTTTTCCTTGTGGAAAAAAAAAACAAAAATATTTTTTTTTTTTTACGTTTTGTACGTATTTGTTAATTTATAGTTACACGTTAATAAATACAGTCCTACCAAAATGATACATATCTCAAATACAGTTGTGTTGGAGATATCATTTTTTGTTTTTCTTCTTAAACGTTCTCACAAATTCGTCTTCCGATAAATCAGAATCATCTTTAAATTCGTAAACTTTTCTATTGTCCGATTTCTGTTTATGCAATGATTCTTTTATATCCAATAATTCTTGTAATGTTTCATCAAAATCGTCAGAAGAATTAAACCGATCAAGGTACCGAGTCTTATCTAAAGCCGTAACTAAGCCAGATGACGTGGACTTTCCTTGGCCTAATTTAACGTGTTTTAAGGCTCTTACAGTATGTGTAGGTTTGTCCTCATTAGTCTTTCTTGAATAGTTAGAAACTTTTAAGTGACTCTCACTATTTTCTTTAATGGGTAATTTGCATTTTGAGTCCAACTCAGAGTTTGAACCACTGACCTTTATGTGTAACTTAGATAAAAGTACCACTAAAGAATCACTCTTTGATTTAATCGTTGCAGTTTCGAACCATTCGCCTGTTTCAAAAGACTCTCCAATCATTTGTAGCTCTCGTTTAGCTTCTTCTTTTAAGTCATCATCTGTTTCATCTTCCAATAGCTCTTCTATTTTGATTATGTTAGCGTTTGTAACATAGTTTTTGTGGGCAACTGGAGGAATGAACTCATCACCGCAGTCCGAATCTTCTGGTAGTTTTATGACTATTAGTCCTTTTTCCCTAGATGCCTTAGGTGTCATTTTTTTAAATCGACGTGCGCCTTTTGGAAGTTTAGACGATACCTTTCCTGTGTTTTTTGTTTGATATGCTTTTGAAGTACAACTAATTTTGAATGAACTATGATTTGAAGTTTCAGGTACTTTCAGTGTTTTATTCTCATGCCTTATTATTTTTGCATGTTTATTCTCATCCTTGTTTATTAGTTTAACATCTAGTAAAGATTGTTGACTCAGAATACTTAGAGAATCAGATATCACAACAGTGCTATGTTTTTGTGGTTGCTGATCTTTTTTCGGTATTTTTTTACTTTTTGACGCCGATTTCTGATTCTGCGAAGTTGCTGAGTTTACTTTTAGTGACTTTTTTTGCAAATTAATTGATTGTTGTCTTTTATTAGGAACATTCGTTTTTTTAAGAGGAATTCTGTCTTCTTGTGGTTTTTGGTTACTTTTTGATGCTCTTTGATGATCCATGACGAATACTTTATGTTTTTGTTTTCGAAATGGACATTTAACTTTCCAGTGTGGGATAACATCTTTAACCAGTACGTGTTTATGATTTTTTGATGGAAATGAATCACTAATTGGTGGAGTATTTTTATTTTTTCTTATGGGAAGCTGTATTTTGTTTTCTATTAAAGTTTTTTTAAGTAACGCTCTATATGGTGCTAATGGATCATATTTTTGTGGAGGTAGTTTAAAAGGTTCTTGCAAAGTAGTAACACTTTTATCCAAATAAGTTAGGTTAGTTTTGTCATATAAATCTTTTTTAATTGTAAGGTGTGTGTTGTTCTCTACTAATTTTTTATGTAGGAACGCTCTATATAGTGCTAATAGATCATGTTTTTGTGGAGTTACTATAACAGATTCTTGCGAAGTAATATCACTTTGTTCTGAATTAGTATTAGGTTCGTCATTTTTATCATTTTCAATTGGAAGCTGTGTGTTGTTGTTTACTAAAGTTTTATGAAGTAACGCTCTATATACCATTAATGAATGATAATTTTGTGGAGGTACTTTAATAGGTTCTTGCGAAGCAATATCGCTTTGTTCTGAATTATTATTAGATTCATCATTTTTATCTTTTTTAATTGGAAGCTTTGTGTTGTTGTCGATTAAAGTTTTTTGAAGTATCGCTCTATATTTAACTAAAGGATCATATTTATGTGGTAGTACTTTAAAAGGTTCTTGCAAAGTAATATTACTTTTTTCCAAATAAGCTTCATCATTTGTTACAATTACTTCTTCATTCTTAATATCTGCAAAGTAGTCACCTGCTGATTCTAAGATAAGTTTTTTGAAAAGTTTATCCGTCTTTTTCCTAATTATCTTCTTAACTGTTTTCAAAAGTAGTGCTTTTCTTCGTTTCTTCTTTAGCTCAGCTGTTATTTCATTTATTGCACCAATGAGTTGTGGTATTATTTCCATTGTCAATTTGGCGTGTACACTGAAAGTTGCAAAATATAGTTATGTATGAATTATGTTACTTTCTAATGTTAGGTAAAATACAGTTTTAGCTACTGCCGATCAACTCACTCCTCGTATTTGAGGCTGTATACTGTTTTATATTTAAAGATATCTAAATAGGGTGACTGGTAATTAGTGTACGATACTTAAATTTGTGATTGTGCTCATGATAACCAACAACTTCTACTATGGGAACACACCTGAAATCGCGAAAAAAAATCAGCTGTTCAGTACATTTATGTTTGCCTAATGTACTGAACAGCTGATATTTTTTCCGCGATTTCGGCTTTGCTCCCATAATAAAAATTGTTTGTTATCATGAGTACAATCACGTGTTTAAGTATCGTACACTAATTGCCAGTCACCCTATATATATACGAGTATATTAAATATAATTGACAGGTTTTAGTTTCAAGTAGAAAATTATCCAAGGACTTCTAGGATGGAGCGGGAAAGCGTATCGAGACTTTTACTGAATAAAACCAAACCTGTGAGGACGCAAAGGGCAACTGAAGCATCAGCCCCCCTAGCCAAGTCACAAACGATAAACGTAAACTCTCAGTAGTCTTTAATAGATTTTCAACTTTATGTTATTGGATATAAAGTTGAAAATCTATTGAAGATTACATAGCGTTTTCGTTCGTTCCGGTCGCTAACGCTCAGTAGTCTTTAATAGATTTTCAACTTTATGCTCTTAGGTATAAAGTTGAAAATCTATTGGAGATTACTAAGCGTTCACGTTTATCGTTTGCAACTTTGCTAGGGGGGCAGTTGCCTTTTGCGTTATAGGACTACGAATTTCCTTTTCAGAAAATCCCCGCGGCCCTAGCGGGTATCGGCCCTGCTAGGCCCCCACGGTTTGATGACATGTCTGTGAAGAGCGCGTGGAGCATTAAGCGCTGTATGTATTCGACAGGTGTAATGTCGTTAGCTTTTTTTACTAACAATTTTTTTTTTCATTATCTAATTTCATTAAAGAATTCTTGTTTTCGATCCCATATCTAATTACAATAGTATCTATCCATTTACAAGCTACTAGTTGTCCTTTTTACAATAAGACACAAATCAGTGGTAAGACAACCAGTATAAGCTGGCCCATAATTAATACCCTGTACTACACTAGGTCATCACAAAAACCAAAGTGTTATTCACTTTTTTATCACCAAATTATCTTCTCCCACTCTAGGTGGAGCGAGAGGTAGGATCAGACTTTTACTGACTAAAACCAACTCATGTTCCTTCAGTTAGGTATCCATTGCAGTCGAATAATTCTACAGCCCGATGCCTGCCCCCCTAGCCAAGTTGCAAACGATAAACGTGAACGCTTAGTAATCTCCAATAGATTTTCAACTTTATACCTAAGAGCATAAAGTTGAAAATCTATTAAAGACTACTGAGCATTAGCGACCGGAACGAACGAAAACACTATGTAATCTTCAATAGATTTTCAACTTTATATCCAATAACATAAAGTTGAAAATCTATTAAAGACTACTGAGAGTTTACGTTTATCGTTTGTGACTTGGCTAGGGGAGCTGTAGTGCCTCTAAGAAAAGAGCCTTGAGCACAGCGCTGTTCGCAACGACGAAATCCAAATAGGTACATTGGATTAACAATCCAATTTATAGGTCCATTGAACTGTTAATCCTATGTACGTATTTGGATATCGTCGCTGCGGCCAGCGCTGCACTCAAGACTGTTTTCTTATAGAATATCACTGCTGCTAGGCACCACGTCACTAAAATTCTCAGTATTTTTTTTTTAATGTTTTTTTTTTTTTTAATTGATATAAACTAGTGCTTGACTGCGATTCCACCTGGTGGTATTTATTTATTAAATTCTTTATTGTACACCACATAAACAAAAATAAGGACAAACATAATTAAAAATAATTGTACAATGGGCGGTCTTATCGCACAGGGCAATTTCTTACAGACAACCTTTGGATGGACTGAAAGAGAGGAGATGGATTTTTAGGGCTGTCAGTGTACAACATCAGAAAAATACTAATAAGACAGAATAACACAAATACATACATACAATACAAGAAAAAAAAAATACTAATAAATATTAAATATATAATTGAGCCAGGAGAAGAAAAAATCAAAGTGAAAGGTAATGCTCCTTCACCATTTTTTTAAACGTGGGTTCTTGCTCTTTTCAAAAATAAAAACAATAATAGTTTCACTCTCACTTTTGTTATTATTTTCAAACAATCAAAACAATGTAAAAACTGTAAAAGTCTTTGACTACGATTCTCAGTACATTGAAATTGAAACTATAATGAGGTTAGAATTCTTTAACAGTGACATAGACAAATAGCCCTCGTCATTTTATGATAGTGGGACTTCCTATGAAGTGCTAAAATATCAGTCGGGCGAGCAAGAAATAGGGATGGAACTAATATACACCCTATAGGTACATCAGTATTTTTAGTATATGCGAAACCTGAATATATTAAAGTTTGTTCAGAATCAGTAACTGAATGGATTCCAATAATTTTTACACCATGTTATATTTTTTCCCAAAAATATTTTAAAAAGGTCACAAGTTGGACACCACCGACACTAAGTACAACAAAGGTTACGGCGTCATAGCGGGCATTAGGCATCAGAGCACAGCTGGGTGCGGGAGCAAAACAACCCCTCAGTCGCTCGGATGGCTTGGTAACCATGTATTTTTGCGGACAACCTGGGGCCTAAGTCTGCTATTTTTATAAATTCGTCATTCCAACACGATCCTTTTGTCATTTTGCTAAAAGTTCATAATCTGCTAATTCACAATGATCGATCATTGATCGGTCAATGGACTCATAATAGAGTTGTGGTAGAATGATGATATCGAGCTTATTAAAAGCAATGACTGCACAATGACGTTCTAATGGTAGGTCACTGATCAAAGGAACTGTCAAAATTTTAGCAGATTCCCGCGTACGTCAGACATTAATTTGTCAATATGTACGAGATTACCATTTTAAGCCACTTCTTTAAATGGAGTGTCAGTGGTTGACCATTGGTAAGTCATAATGACACCATTGTGATAGTAGATTACCACACTCGTCAAAATCAACAATTATGAAATCAATGACAGACCATTCTGACACTATTGTAATAGCAGACTTGAGGTCCAGGTAGCAAAACATGCCTATAACTTTGTGATTTTTCATGATACAGTTATGAAATTTTGTATACTTATAGACTCTTTACATAAAAGTACTACACACGTGTTTCAGGTATCGCATATACTGAAACTAAAGTTTTATTTAACAGTTCATGCGTCGTCAAATGGACCGCTTTAAAAACTCGTGGTCAGTCCGGACGGTTACCGGACGGTCGGACGGCGAGTTACCCATTGCTCGCCGTCCGCAAGCCCGCGCCTACGGTGGCTGGAAATCGGGATTGGAATCCCGGCGGCGGTTGGGGCGTGAGGACCGTTGCCTCACGCGATCGGCTGCCTCCTTTGCTAGCATTACTGCTTCGCAGAAGGAGGCGACCGCCTGCCACTCCTCCTCGCTCCGGACCATGGCCCAGGCCAGTGACATTTAGCCAAACAATCCAATTTTCCGACAATACTTGTGTGAAGAAAAAAAACTGCCCAAGTGCAAGTCGCACTCGCACACGAAAGGCTCCGTACTACAATATTAAAATCGATCAAAAAAACACGTCTCATTTTTAATTTCATTTTAATTTACTGGTCTGAACTTATAATTTTTATTCTAAATTAATACTAAAAAGAGGAAATATTTGTGTTTTTCATGTTATTTTTTATTAATTAACTTTTTTACTCAATCTATTGCCTCAATTATTTTTTTATTTTCAATTTTAATTAAAATAACCCTTATAAAAAATTTTGAAATAAATAATTTTATTTCCATTATGATAAACTCCTCTATACTTATAAAAATAGGAAGAACCCCCTCATGAAAAACACCAATAAAGAAACACAAATAATGAAGAGTTATGAGTTTACATGTGGACGGATGGAGAGGGAGAGGGAGACCAAAGAAAAGATGGATGGATTGTGTGAAGAGTGATATGAAAGAAAAGGAATTTAGTGATAGTATGACGAGTGACAGGGCAGAATGGAAGAAAAAAACGTGTTGCGCCGACCCCAAATAACACGGACAAGGGCAGGAAGATGATGATGATTTCTGTTTTTCATGAATAAACTCAAAAACTACTGAATCTATTTAAATATCTTTCACTAATAGAACGCTACATTATCACTGAGTGACATAGGGATGCGAGCAAAGCCGCTGCCAGAAGCTAGTCATAATTAATTCAATAACATCATAAATACGTATTTTAAGTGTTAGTTATAACATCGCCTTGAACGCGTCTTTATGGGTGTTATAAAAATATAATTTAATAAATAAATAATTTTATTATTTGTGTGCAATAATAATATCATTTATTTCATGTTTTACACTCGTAAAAGGGTTAGTAACAATATTTACCTATAACCATGTTAGTAATTATAAAATTTCAAATCCATTATTACACCAAAATAAAAAAAAATAAATTAAATCAATAAATAATAGATAAAAATTACATAATCTTAACACAATAAAATCAAATAAAAAAGAATAAAATTGGGTCACTATCTATTTTTTAGGTGGGAAAATCATCTAATGACATCCCTCGCTCTTGGGCGGAGCGGGATGATGTCTCAGAGTTTTACTGACTAAATACCCACTCCTGTTCCTTCGTTGCCTTTCATACCAGGGCCGAGTCTTCCTTTCAGAAGCAGACCCTTGGCCCCAGTAGGCTTCGACCCTGCTAGGCCCCTACGGTTTGCTGACATCTCCTTGAGGCGCGCGTGGAACAGTACGTGCCGTCGACGACTTGGGCTCGGTTTGGACGGTTACCGGACGGTCGGACGGCGAGCTACCTATTGCTCGCCGTCCGCAAGCCCGCGCCTACGGTGGCCGAAAATCGGGATCGGGATCCCGGCGGTTGGGGCGAGAGGATCGCTCCCTTGCGCATGCACGTGCGGCCTCCTCCTTTGCTAGTATTACTGCTTTGCAGAAAGAGACGATCGCCTGCCACTCCTCCTCGCTTCGGACCATGGCCTGTATCAAGACCGGGCGCGAGAGATCGTTGCCGCCGATCTCTCCCACGAGGACACGACGGTGCTCTGCCCAAGCGGGGCACACCTCTACTGTGTGCTCCACCGTGTCCTCCGGGCGGTCCACACAGTGGTGGCACCCGGGCGTTACTTCCGTATGGGTCACTATCTACATTCCTATTAAAATACGCATCCATTTGTTTTGGAAAGGTCAGTCTGGCCTAGCGGAAACCATTTGTAGGATGCTATTACTGCTGCCCCGCAGGCGCTGTCGCAGAGACGCAGCTCTTTTCGGCATAACTGCATGGAAGCCGTCCGTATGCGTCTCAGTAAACATGCAAAAAACGAGGCAACCGCAACAGCATCCTAAATATATTATTATATTGGATACGCAGCGCACTAGCAGCCCGGCGAGAGTAGCTCACCCACAGGCTGCTCGTGCAAAGCGACTAGCAATAAGCCTTGAACAATGTGACTTTTACATCAAGCGAGCATCAAGCAAACCTGCGAGCAGTCATGTTCCCCCAGACTACCAGCGCCCTGCGCTCCCTCTCTACACCTGCACCCCTAGCCAAGTTGATAATCTGCAATAATGACATCATCTCAACGTTAAGTCACGTGGTCAGAACAAACGAATAGAAAATTCGTAGCCAAGTTCACATCGTTCAAAATGATAGAATGAATTGTTGTCGTTTCTACAATGTTCAACGGTACATCCTTTGTTATTGTAGAACGACATTGTAGAACGAGCGGCTGACTCAGGCGCGTCAATATGGCTACCAACTTATCGTTTTCTACAATTGCTGACACCGAGGCGTTCCCGATTGTAGAACGAAATAATTCGACACGAAACGGTTGTAACTTGGCTGGACTGGTCTTCTTTTATGTAGTGACAATAGATATACACGTTCAGACGGTCAGCAGAGGCTTAGTAATTGGTTCCCGTAGGCGTTGGATACGGAACCCTAAAACAGTATGAAAGTGAAATCGTCTTAGTTCTACGAAGTGTTGTAAAAATGCAAAATGGTTGCAGAAATGTATATTGTTAATCTCTTTTGTTAGAGTTTGTGCCACTTTCAATTGTTTATTTCTGTTGCAAAATCACTACCTGTGATCATTTGTATTGTATTTGCATCTGTTTACGGAACTGAGCCCCTAACATAGATAATTAACATTACACGACCGTATTCTCCGAAAGGGAAGGTTAGGAACATTTTTTTAATAAAAAACTTTTACAAAAAAAAATACAACCGACTTCAAAGTAAAAAAAAACACTGAAAAGTGCAAAATAACTTTAATTTCGGAAGTCGGTGTTTCTATATTAGTTTTGTCTCTTCGTTATTTAACACCGACTTCCGAAATTACTTTTTTTTGTTAAAGTTTTTTATTTTAAACTTTTTAGTTATGGTACCACCACTAAAAAGTACCCCTCAGCCAAACTTAAATACCTTATAGCCAGAGTGCATCTCATGACAATTCTAATAATCCCATACTATACACGGTTAGATTACATTAATTTATTACAGAGTTCCAGTGCCTAACTTCAAGCTTCATCATCAGATCAGTTCGATATAATTATTACCCCTCTACTTTCAGTCAGTCATCGACTACACGTATAAACAAAGCAATTTTACTTGTCGTAACAAGTAAAATTACCGTCGTAACGGTTCTGCTGTGATCCTATGAGGATTTCTGTTCCATATCTTCGAAGTTCATGATCAGATCATAACATATAGATATAACATTCTATGGAACCAACTCGGAAGCATAACCTTTCAATCAAAAATAAAATTTTCAAAATCGGTCTACAATTGACTGAGAAATCGGTGAACATACATAAAAAAAAACATACATTCAACCGACCATAGAACCTCCTCCTTTTTGAAGTCGGTTAAAATAAACTTTGCCTATCAGAGTCTGGTTTCTGCAAAGTCTTATGCGGTTGGCTTTGGTAGACTTATTCCAACGAACCCATCTCTCTCCAAAAACTGTTTTCTTTTTTATTCTTGATAGGTTCGCGCTTGACCGCTATCTCACCTGATGGAAAGCAACGATGCGGTCAACGATGGAGCGCGCTTACCTAGAAGTAACCTATTCTCTCTTGACTTAAAGATTCCCGGGTTGTAGCCATCAGGAAACACAGATTTAGGCTTTCCAGGTTTTTCAGGGCGTCTATGAGAGAACTCAGGGATCCTAGGGTTCAGGCGTGTATCAGAGACATCTGTGCAGTCAAGGAGCACATTGTCTAACTATATTAAAATATAAGTCTATACATGAGCCTTCTCAGTGCTGTCACTTCAAAATGCATTACTTGTGTCCTGATCTGATGAAGAGAAGAGTTTAAAAATGTAACGATTCGACTGCACCTAAGTACCTACTATTCAAAAGGAATTATACATGTAACAATTTTTTTTTTTTTTTTTTTTTTTTTATGTACAGACAATTCATGTACAGACATATAATAAAAGACAAGAAACAGACTTTTACTGACTAAAAAACCCACTCCTGTTCCTTCTTTACCTTCATCTCAGAGCCCCGGGTTTCATTTTCACACTACCCGTGGCCCCAGTAGGCTTCGACCCTGCTGGGCCCCTACGATTTGCTGACATCTCCTTGAGGCGCGCGTGGAACAGTTCGCGCCATCGACGACTTGGGCTGATGATTATTTATAAAGAAATCTCTTCCAGTACACTGGTAAGAGTTGGAAAAAAGAGATTACACACGGCGTCTACCACAGTGTGTAAGATTAATAGGCAAAAAAAAGAAAAGTACAAACTAAAGAATCACACCACACACAGGACAGATTATGTCAAGAACCTGATATTTAATTTAAAATGGAGGAAAATCAGTGAAAACACTATACCAGAGCCTACAAAGAACACATCAAATGCACGCCTAATTTAGTCCAGAACTAAAAAATACCAACAGTCTGAATTAAAAACACGCAGACCACTTTTCAATTAAAAAATCTTTGTAAATCGCTTGACCGTGTGAGTCCACACGTAAAAGCTGGTTAATTATCAAAGTCTAACTCTATTAAAGGCAGTACCATAGATTAGAAAAACCATAATTTGACCATAGGTTGGAAACCAACGTCCCAACCAAGGTGACCTTGCTAGTTTCAATCCGTGTCGACAGCAGTTGTAATGCATGACCTTCAACGCCCTTGGTTGGGAGGCGCGTTTTCTCAACCACCGAACGTGTTGGCGCGTGGTATACATCCATGTAACCGCAACACAAACCAAACACATAAACCAAGGTCACCTTGGTTGGAACGCTAGTTTGCAACCATCTGGTCACCCCTCAAATCGATGCCTCCCTACGCTTAAAGAGTCCTACTACAAGATCTTAACGCGATTCCTTTGACTACTAAAACTGAACTGTCAAAGGGTAGCTCCACCCCATAAGGTGTATAGCGACATCTATGGCGTCACATGAAGAGCAATGAAGAACCTCTCCTGGTCGACGCCAGCAGTCAAGCCCTACGTCGCACAGCACCGCTCCGACTCACTGGAGCCAGAAGCACTACACCGACTCACTGGGACAGCACCACCCCGACTCACTGGGGCATCATGCCGACTCACTGAGACATCATCACCCCGACTCACTGGGGCATCATCCCGACTCACTGAGACATCATCACCCCGATTCACTGGGACAGCACCGCAGACAGTTCCGACTCACCGAGAACTATGCGGCATTTGGTTCCGCCCCACTGGAACCAACCTACCACTGGACTGGCACGCATCAAGAACCAGCGATTTCCGATCTCCGGAGGGGAGTGATGTAGCGACATCTATGGCGTCACATAAGAACTAATCCTGCATCGCGTAATCAAAGTTCTCCGCGCGATTTGAATATACTTATATGACATCCCGAAATCATCTTTGGGGGGCAACTGACGAGCAACTGCCCGTCAGTTGCCCCCCAAACATACACCCGTCTGGTAGGTGGATCCTCCCTATTCAACGGAGGTTTGCGGGACTTTACTCTCTGTTTCACCTACCTCCAAAGGTAGCTCCATCCCTCTTTCTTGCTCGAACGAATGACATTTAACACGTCATACAGGCCCCTGCTCGTAAGTCTTCAGGAGAGTTTTTGTCATATATAAGTATTTTATGAAACACCTAAAACCGATGTTACATCGGTGATCAACACCGATATTTTGTGCATTATGTAAATAATACAATTGAGGATCACAGTTCACAGACGGTGAGCTACCCATTACCTACCGTCCGCAAACCCGCGCTTACGGTGGCTGGGAATGGCCCAACGATTCCCAACGCCCTGGGTGTCTCGTACAAGGAGTAGGGGGAGGAACTTCGCTCTGACGTTATCTCAACGCTCAGTCACGTGGTCAGAACAAAGAAATAGGAGGCGCAGCCGACTCGAAGTGATCAACGAAAAGAGAATCGAAATGAAACGGTTGTAACTTGGTCCCCTTACCAAGTTACAATCGTTTCATTTCGATGCTATTCGTTTTGCGTGTAGCATCCTTCTAAGACGTCGATGTTTTCCGGTCAGTGACATTGCCGGACTGCATTCGCAGGTCGTCAATTACTTATCAATATTTATACATTAACCTTTTGAGTGCATAATTAGAGACACAATAGTAAGACAATGGCGCGTGAACGCCGGCGTTAATGCGGGGATCAACAGCTTAAACAAATATACACTAAAAACTAAGTTATCTAATTATTAGTTGCAAAAACTGTCTTATGATTATACCGAATCATTATACTAACAATCATCGCCTAACTATTCCCCAATACAGCCCCCCCTAGCCAAGTTACAACCGTTTCGTTTCGATTCTCTTTTCGTTGATCGCCTCGAGTCGGCCACGCCTCCTATTCCTTTGTTCTGACCACGTGACTGAGCGTTGAGATGACGTCAGAATAAAGTCAGTCAGGAATCGGAGGCGTGGCCTTCTCGAGGCGATCGACGAAAAGAGAATCGAAATGAAACGGTTGTAACTTGGCTAGGGGGCTGTTACACGTCTATATAAAGGCTATCTTAATTGTACCTAACATCCTATTTTTAATCATCTCCAAGGAGGAACTGGCTTCTGAGATACAAGTATTTATTTTACTTAGTTTTGGAGTCAAATGTTCATTTTATTTCCAAACAGTATTTGTACAACTAATAATTATCTGCTTATATCATTCTATACCGTTACTGTGTGTGAAAAATGTACAAAATAAAAATTATTATTATTATTTGTCCAGTTTCGAATCAAGAGTGTCACATCTACACATTTTGTTCTATGACAGCAGTCTGTCTCACTGTCTATTTGACCCCCTTTTGACGTGCGTAATTAGAGACACAATAGTAAGACAATGGCTTGCGGGCGCCGGCTACCGCCTGAGCGTTAATGAATTAATGACGATAAAAGGAACTATTTCAAGCTTTACAATGATTTTTAACGTGATTAAAATCCTTTTAGCGGTTAGCAGTATGTTGCAATTTTTTTTCTTTTGTAAATTCAGTTTTGCTAGTTTTAGACCTATTTACTGTCCATGGACGTGTAGCTTCATAGACACGTATTTGTTATTATACATTTCTTGGTGTACGCCTGCTCACAGCTTGCATACAAAACTATGAAACTATCGAACGTATAATTCCGAATACGCGTCTATGAAGCTATGCGTCCCTAGACAGTAGACCTTAGGAGACGCTTGTAACTGTAATCGCGCGGAGTACTCTAATATCGCGATGTAGCCCCGCCTGGGCAGAGCACCGCCGTGTCCTCGTGGAGGCGATAAGCGGCAACGTATAATGCCGAATACGCGTCTATGAAGCTATGCGTCCATGGACAGTAGACCTTAGGAGACGCTTGTAACTATAATCGCGCGGAGTACTCTAATATCGCGATGTAGCCCCGCCTGGGCAGAGCACCGCCGTGTCCTCGTGGAGGCGATAAGCGGCAACGATCTCTCGCACCGGGCCTTGGTACAGGCGATCGTCCGGAGCGAGGAGAAGTAGCAGGCGGTCGCCTCCTTCTGCGAAGCAGTAATACTAACAAAGCAAAAGGCCGAACGCGTGAGGAAACGGTCCTCACGCCCCAACCACCGCCGGGATTCCGCTCCCGATTTCCGGCCACCGTAGGCGCGGGCTTGCGGACAATGGGTAGCTCGCCGTCCGACCGTCCGGTAACCATCTGGACCGAGCCCAAGTCGTCGACGGCGTGTACTGTTCCACGCGCGCCTCAAGGAGATGTCAGCAAACCGTAGGGGCCCAGCAGGGTCGAAGCCTACTGGGGCCAAGGGTCTGCTTCTGAAAGGAAGACTCGGCCCTGGTACGAAAGGCAACGAAGGAACAGGAGAGGGTTTTTAGTCAGTAAAAATCGGACACTATCACCCGCTCCGCGAAAGGCGGGGGATGTCATAGAATGATAGTCCCACAGAAAAAAAAATACCACGATGCAGGATTTTGAATTTTAGTTCTTCTGTGGCACCACAGATGTCGCTACACATGTGTTTAGTTATTAAAACTTTATGCAGGCTTAAAAAATACTACTATGCGATTAAAATGAGAATAATATCGACTTAGCGCCATGTTGTGACGTTATAACTGTCAAAGTTAGGTAGGGTGAGCCAACCTGAGGCCATGGGTTCGCTTCTAAAAGGAAAACCCAGGGTTCTGGTTGTTTTTAGTCAGTAAAAGTCTGACACGCCCTCCCGCTTCACCAAATTTATTTACGAATCATGAACGCTCATCTCTGCATCACTGTGTGAAATATCTGAGTAGTAGCTAATGAAAGAAGATGGCAAATTGTTGCCAACAATGAAAATAATAAAGAATACAGTTATAATAAAACTAATTATGCCTTAAATAATATGTTTAGATTAAGCAATAACATTTTTTCTTCACTTAAATTCAAATCAGACTCAGTTAAAATAAAAAAAAATACCCGTTACTGTTACGCAAATATTAAATTAAATGGCTTATAATTCAACCTTTTGCTTTTATTTTGTTAAATTCTTTTTTTTACTATGTACCTAATAATATATGCTTTAGTGCAATATCAGCTTACCATCTTTAAAAATTGGGGTTATAGTGTCCAGTGTAGCAGTAGAACACTGACTCCTAAGACACAGGAAATCCTAGTTCAGGAGTCAGGGATGTTGTAAGGATTTGTGTCAATAAAGTATTATTTCGTTTATTCATTATTCTAACACATAAATTATATTTTTAAATATTTCAATAAAAAAATATAAAAAAAAAACATTTAAAAATATAAAAAACAGTGTCCCACCGGTATCGGGAACAGGGTCCAAGCTACCGGCGGTCAGGGCTCCAGAGAAAGGAACCTCCTGACAATACGAGCCATGTCCAGGAGTACCGCTTTCTGGATCAAGCCCTTGATCCAGCCGCCTAACGCGAGCCTCCTAAGGTGTTGGTCGAGGCTCTTGGCTATTAAGCCATTGGCTGACACGACTATCGGTACAATGATCGCCGAGTCTACATCCCACATGTCGACAACCTCGCGAGCCAAATCAATATAAAAAGTATTATTATTATTATTGCATTTATTTATTTTTATATACATATCATTTACATTTTAAAATATTTCTTTAAAACAAAACATGATAAAAAAAAACATTTAAAAATATAAAAAATAGTTGTCCGCCGGTGTCGGGAACAGGGTCCAAGCTACCGGTGGTTAGGGCTCCAGAGACAGGAACCTCCTCACGATGCGAGCCGTATCGAGGAGTACTGCCTTCTGTATCAGGCCCTTGATCCAACCGCGCAATGACAGCTTCGACAGATGGTCGTCGAAGCTTTTGGCTATAAGGCCGTTGGCGGTCACGACAATCGGCACAATGACAGCCGAGTCCACATTCCACATTTATTATTATTATTTTTATTAAATAAGTTTTCTTTGCAAAGCGTAGTGTTCAAGTAGGTAACATTTGACAAATAGAGGTCATAGGCTTTTTTTTTCGGTGGGAAAATCATCTAATGACAAATCTCGCTCTTGGGAGGAGCGAGAGATAGTGTCAGACTTTTACTGACTAAAAACCCACTCCTGTTCCTTCGTTGCCTTCGACCCAGGACCCCGGGTTTCGTTTTCACACTACCCATGGCCCCAGTAGGCTTCGACCCTGCTGGGCCCATTTGCTGACATCTCCCTGAGGCGCGCGTGGAACAATACGCGCCGTCGACGACTTGGGCTCGGTCCGGACGGTTACCGGACGGTCGGACAGCGAGCCACCCATTGCTCGCCGTCCGCAAGCCCACGCCTACGGTGGCCGGAAATCGGGATCGGAATCCCGGCGGCGGTAAGGGCGTGAGGACCGTTGCCTCACGCGATCGGCCGCCTCCTTTGCTAGCATTACTGCTTCACAGAAGGAGGCGACCGCCTGCCACTCCTCCTCGCTCCGGACCATGGCCTGTACCAAGGCCCGGCGCGAGAGATCGCCGCCACCGATCGCCCCCACAAGGACACGGCGTTGCTCTGCCCAAGCGGGGCACACCTCCACCGTGTGCTCCACCGTATCATGTATTATAGGCTTACGTTTGATCACTATCTCATCTGATGGTAAGCGATGATGTGGCCGACGATGGAGCGCGCTTGCCTAGAAGTAACCTATTCACTCTTGACTTAAATACCCCTAAGTTATTGCTATCAAGAAACACAGACTCCGGCAGGGAATTCCACTCCTTAGCTGTACGCATAATGAATGTGTTCCCAAAACGCTTTGTTCGTATGGGTGGGATGTCCACCATGTACCGGTGCGGTGCCACCATGTATTTGAATCAAATTGTACCTACTGGAGAGACTTAGGTCCATAGGCCTTACCTCCCCATTTTTTTAATTTTCGATATACATAAACCTTGTACTATTATTTATTCTGTGCATAAACCTAAAGTTATAATCACTTCAAAATAAAACCACGGTCAACACTTTTATATCAAAACCAAATAAAAAATAACGGGTAATCAGTATAATATTGAGACGCATCGCCCTAAGCCACGCCCCTTCGCCGTTAGCCACGCCCATTTCGGTTATTTACGGCTACCCAAGGTTATCTTTAGCCGTACTTTTTTAAATTTAATTCCTTCAGATATATTGAGAATCTTAGATCTACATAATTGAGGTTAAATGTCTCAGAGATTGCAGAAACGATTAAGGCTTTGTTCAGATGGCAAAAAATTGATGCGCGTTTTTTCAAATCGCACGTAGCTTTTTGTTTATTTTGGTGTACAATAATAGTAGATTATTTGACTGGGGGATAAAATAGTGTCTTAATGTCGCGGGAGGCATGTTAAATTCCGAACGAAACGAAGTTTGCTAAGTTTTAACCCCGAACGCAGTGAGGAATTTATATCACTAACTCCCGAGCACCGCGAGGGAATAACTAAATTTTATTCTTTTGTTTTGGTTGGTGGCCAGTTTGATTTTTTATTAAACTCGTTTGATGCACGTACATTTTAATTCACATTATTCCCTAGGTATAGCCCATACTACATTAGATCTTTAAGGACCGAATGACTTGCTTTAGGTAACCGCGGTTGTATGGCATTATCAAGGAGGTGACGCAAAAAGTTTACTAGGTAAATTGTACGAAACCCTCGATACGCGACTCCAACTCGCACTTGACCGGTGTTTTAATCACGTAAACATTTTTTAAAGAAGCAAACAATAACATAATAAGTAGAAATGTTGGTGTCTTAACTTATTTTTAACCAATACCTAGATACTAACCAACAAATGACAAATTCAAAACTAAAGCCAGTTTAATTACTACCCTAACTAATAATACCGTATATTTCCCGTAATCGGTATAAAATCGATATTGACGCCGATATAATATTCATAACCGAGTCGCCCAGATTGTCCAGCCTAAGGAATCGTAAGGAAATAAACTAGCTTTGGTAGTACGACACGATTCCGATACGATCGTAAGAAGTTAAATCAAACTCATTCTATTTCACATAGGCCTACATGAGCACTTATCCCAAGTCGTCGATGGCGCGTAGTGTTCCACGCGTGCCTCAAGGAAATGTCAGCAAACCGTAGGGGCCCAGCAGGGACGAAGCCTACGTGGGGGCGATCGGCGTTAACGATCTCTCGCGCCGAACCTTGGTTCTGGCCATGGTTCAACGTAAGGAGGGAGTAATAGGCGGTCGCCTCCTTCTGCGAAGCAATAATGCTAGCCAAGGAGGAGGCTGCACGTGCACGCGTGAGGAAGCGGCCCTCACGCCCCAGCCGCCGGGATCCCGATCCCGACTTCCGGCCACCGTAGGCGCGGGCTTGTGGACAGCAAGCAATGGGTAGCTCGCCGTCCGACCGCCCCATAACCGTCCGGACAAAGCCCAAATCGTCGACGGCGCGTACTGTTTCACGCGCGCCTCAAGGAGATGTCAGCAAACCGTAGGGGCCCAGCAGGGTCGAAGCCTACTGGTAAAGTAAAGTAAAGGTCTGCTAATGAAAGGAAGACTCGGCCCTGGTATAAAAGACACCGAAGGAACAGGAGTGGGTTTTTAGTCAGTAAAAGTCTGACATACCCTCGCGTGCCGCTCAAGAGCACGAGAATGATGTCATTGGATAATTTTCCCACCTAAAAAAAAATGTCAAATAAGTAAGTCTAGACCACCACATCAGACCGTCTGTATGTTTGCGATATACCTACTCTAAAACTACCAAATGGATTTTCATGCAGTTTTCTCCCAGTAGACAGTGTGACTCATAAAGAAGGTTTAAGTCTATAATCTATTTAATAAAAGGAACAACTGACTGACTGACATACAAGTACCAATGCAAAGTCGAAACTACTAAGACTAGGAACGTGTAATTTTGCACAAATCTTCCTTTCATAATGTAGGTCCCTCAAGGGGATGAAGCAGAGGTCCAAAGTTTGTATGGAGAAATTTACTTCCGCACGGGGGAAGCTGCTGGCCGAAGCTAGTGCATGCATATGCTGTAGATAATAGTTACAGAAGAGAAAAACCGAGAATTTCTAGGATTTCTAACCCCTGTGTGAACCTGGGGCGGCTTCCTATAGTATTCGTAGTTTATAAAAGATTCAAGAAAACATTGAAAAAGAATTTTATTTCAAACAAGCTTTTGCCTGTGGCTTCACCCGCGTACATAAAATATAGCCTATATCACTCAGGAACAAAGCAGTTTTCTATCGGTGAAAAATTTTTAGCAATCGGGCCTGTACTTCCAGAGATCCTACAAACAAAAAAAAACACACTTTACCTCTTTATAACATTAGTGTAGATAAACCAAAGCAGGCACTTTTGAAATGTCAAAAAGTCAATCAGTCAGAAAAATTATGCTAATTGCACATTCCGAAGCGTAGATCTCTATGGACAAGAATGTATCTCTGTGTCAAGAAACTTCATGGACACTCTTTTCAATAGAAAATGAACAGCCATCGTTGATGTTAAAATTCTTACAAGAAATGGCATATAGTCAGTTCCTAATAAGTAGTCCTTGCATTACAGGGTTGTCAATATTCTGATAAGAAAAAGTAATTAAATAAGAATTTAAAAGCTATTATAACAGAGAAGAGATCCAAGGTTACCGACACAGCCCGAAGAATCGCCAAACTTGGGTGGCAGTGGGCAGGGCACATTGCTCGCAGAACAGATGGTTGATGGGACCGAAAGGTTCTGGAGTTGCGACCCACATACCGGAAGACGCAGCGTTGGGATTGTTGAAAGGCCTCTCCAAGGCGGACCGATGACCTATCGATACTTATCTTTCTGTAGATATGTACCAAATAGTAGCAAAAAGATAGTGTATGTGTAAGCTATATATATGTGGCAAATTAAATATCCATCTTAAAAAATTGGTATGGTGCGTCAGACTTTTACTGACTAAAAACCCACTCCTGTTACTTCGTTGCCTTTCACACCAGGGCCGAGTCTTCCTTGCAGAAGCAGACCCTTGGCCCTAGTAGGCTTCGACCCTGCTGGGCCCCTACGGTTTGCTGACAACTCCTTGAGGCGCGCGTGGAACAGTACGCGCCGTCGACGACTTGGGCTCGGTCCGGACGGTACCGAAAGATCGCGGTGGCCGGAAATCGGGATCGGGATTCTGGTGGCTGGGGCGTGAGAGCCGCGCCCTTGCGCGTGCACGTGCGCAACAACAACGCTTCGCAGAAGGAGGCGACCGCCTGAACTTTTATCAGGTACGTTTTGGTCCCAAACAGCCATATTTAGTGGCAACCCTAGAAAATCATAAATTTTACATTATCTTAGGCGCACGCCATAATGAAAATGACATGTACTTTTTAATTACAGGCTAGAAATAACGATTACGTATAAGTAGTAGGTAGGTTTATTAAGAAAGAATTATATTATTTTAATTACGAAATAATTAGCTGAAATATTATATTTATAATAATGTAGGTCGCTGGTGTATTTGACCTAGTTTTTTAAATGAGATGTGTATTTACCTCATTGCGCCAGAAGGCAGCATACATTTTTTTCAGTATATTAATCTATATATATAAAGATTAATATATTAATTTTACATTTGAGGAACTTTAAATGTACAACAAAAAATTAAACACATAAATCTAACTTTAGTAAAAATATACTAAACAGATATGTGTACAGCACACTATACATAAACATAATATATACAATAAATAAATACCTGTAAACATACATATTTATGGGTCATGTTGACAGAAAATGTTCCACAATTCTTTCCCTGAAAACCTCTAACGAAGGGATAGCTCTCAATGTATGTGGAGGAGAATTCCAGAGGCGCACAGCACGAACGGCGATTTACTTTTTTATTTTGTATTTAAGTTTGACGATTCTCCGGGCTATGCCGGTAACCGTGGTTTTCCTGCGGATATCTTCAATTCTGACGTGATCACGCAAGGAAACTCCGAGCTTTACCCTTTCCATTGCCCTTTGAGTGACTTTAAGCCTTCTGTTGAGGCTCTTTGTGAGCAACCACATTTTGTTTTTTTTTTATCCAGTGAGCAGGGCACATTGCTCGCTGAACAGATGGTCGATGGAGCCGAAGGGTTCTGGAGGGACCGTGTACCGGAAAATGCAGCGTTGGAAAGCCTCTCACTTGGTGGATCGATGACCTGATGAGGGTCGCGTGAATCCGATGGATGCGAGATGAACAGGACCGTTCTATTCATTTTAATCTTTACATGGCAATAATTACATACCTAGTTTTTATCCCGACAATGCGTTATGGTGGGATAATTTCCTCCTAGAAACTAGAAACTTTATATAAATCAAATCGTTTCACAATAAACGCTGTCCAATGACACAGCTGACTAAAAATAGACCTTCCACGAACGTCTAACTTAGTAAAACTTTCAATGCAAAACTGTCATCGTTGGACTAACAGCCGTGGAGTCAAGAAAGTTGAATTAGAAGGTAGATACGTCATTTAATGTCGGCCTTTTAATTCTTTGACATTGATATTTATAATACCTGCCCCCCTAGCCAAGTTACAACCGTTTCGTTTCGATTCTCTTTTCGTTGATCGCCTCGAGTCGGCCACGCTTCCTATTCCTTTGTTCTGACCACGTGATGACGGTAACGCATTGAGATGACTTCAAAACAAAGGAATCGGAGGCGTGGCTGACTCGAGGTGAGCGACGAAAAGAGAAACGAAACGAAACGGTTGTAACTTGGCTAGGGGGGCTGGATATAAACCTTTCGCCTCATCGTTTATACCGCGTACATCGAAGGACTGAAACAATTTTCCTGCTGCGGTCTTCCCGTCCGATTATAATTTATGGTTTTAATAAACTAGTGCGCCTTACTATCAACGATTGCATCACTGCTTAACATTAGGTGGGATCGCAGTCTAGCACTAGTTTATATTAATTAAAAAAAAAACACCTGGATAATAATTATACTGTGCTTCACTCAAAGTCAGAATGTAAGTTTTTTTTTTTTTTTTGTGGGAAGTCATCAAATGGCTTCTGTCTTTTACTGACTAAAACCACACCTATGTTTCTTCTTTGCCCTTTGCGTTCCAAGTCCATGGGTTTCCCTTTCAGAAGTAAACCCATGGGTCCAGTAGACTTCGGCTCTGCTGCCCCTATGGTCTTACTGATATCTGTTTGAACCTCGCGTGGAACACTACACGCCGTTGTCGACTCGGGCTCGGTCCGGTCGGTTATCGAAACGAGGGACGGCGAGCTACCCATTGCTCGTCGTCCGCAAGCCCACGATTACGGTTACTCGTAAGTATAAGTTAGATATAAAAGGCACAGGCTGTGGAATTGTTCGGAAGAGTTACTGTGGCCTTTTTTTTCTTTTTAGGGTCCCGTACCTCAAAAGGAAAAAACGGAACCCTTATAGGATCACTTTGTTGTCCGTCCGTCTGTCTGTCTGTCTGTCTGTCTGTCTGTGAAAGACTTGGACCCCTGGAGACGGTTGAATTTATTTCCATAGGCCAGTCCTCTATTCTTCATAAATCCATGTATAAATCGAAGCTCGATAGCCCAGCCAGGTAATTTTCTTTGTAGTCCGCCGCAACTTGGAACTGCTAGGCTATTTTCTTTTTAATTATTCATGGGGATCAAATTAGGGCGGTTCCGAGCTCATAGTTTAGTTTCAAATTCACTTTAAGTCAAGTTCTATAAGCTTTGTCGTCAAAGTGGAATAAAAAGGTGATCTAGAGGTCAGTGGACAGCGATTACTGGACTGTATGATTACGGGAATCAGCACATAATAGAATAATGCAGTGAATAAATGGACTCATAAGTTTTATGATTACTAAATCGTATTCATACGTTGGTCTATCAATAATAATAATAATAAACAAATAGACGCTTGATTCAGAAGGCAGTACTCCTGAACACGGTGCGTATTGTTCGGAGATTCCTCTCTCAGGAACCCTGACCATCGGTAGCTTGGACCCTATTCCCGATGCCGGATGACTATTTTTTATATTTTTAAATGTTTTTTTTTTTTAATAAGTTTTGTCTAAAAACATATTTAAAAATGTAATTAATATGTGTATTAAATAAAAATAATAATAATAAAAAACTAGAAATACTGATTTCCGAAATCAACGCCATTTTGCGTTTGACCACTATCTCACCTGATGATAAGCGATGATGTGGACGATGGAGCACGCTTGCCTTGATGTAACCTATTCACTCTTGACTTAAAGGCTCCTAAGTTATAGCTATCAGGGAACACAGACTCCGGCAGGGATTCCACTCTTTAGCTGTACGTATAATGAATTTGTTCCCAAAACGCTTTGTACGTATAGGTGGGATGTCCACCCCAGTGACGCAACGCCGTACATCTAGTGGTCCGATGAAGAAATGGACTTGGTGGAATTAAATTGTGCAATTCCAAAGCAGACTCCTCGAAATGCAAACGACAGAAAACCGACAGGCTAGCAACTCGGCATCGACGCTCAAGACTTTGTATTGAAGTCGGTTAGTGTTTTTGTAATTTAAGTTTTTTATTTATTATGTCGTTCAATACCGACATTTTGGTTTATTGGTCACCCCCCATATTAAATAGCGTGATAATTATAATGCTTATGCATGCCTATAAGTTAAAGTTGCCCTGACCTATAATTATTAAGTATGCAAAATTTGAAAAGGATCGGTTCAGTAGTTTTTGCGCCAATTAATACCATCGCAAAATAATTTTTCTGTTTTATTATAGATGATAATTGATTTTCTATGTCAACTTTCACATTCAACAACATTTCTTTTTTAGGTGGGAAATCATCTAATGACATCTCCCACCCTTAGGCAGAGCGAAAGGGCGTGTCAGACTTTTACTGACTAAAACCCGCTCCTGTTCCTTCTTTGCCTTCGTTCCAGGACCCCAGGGTTCTCTTTCGCACAACCCATGGCCCCAGTAGGCTTCGACCCTGCTGGGCCATGGGTTGTGCAAAGAGAACATTTTTGCTGACATATCCTTGAGGCACGCGTGGAACACTACGCGCCGTCGACGACTTGGGCTCGGTCCGGACAGTTACCGGACGGTCGGACGGTAAGCTACCCATTGCTCGCTGTTCGTAAGCCCGCGCCTACGGTGGCTGGAATTCGGGATCGGTATCGGCTGGGGCGTGAGGGCCGTTCACTCGCGCATGCGGCCGCCTACTTTGCTAGCATTACTGCTTTGCGGAAGGAGGTGACCGCCTGCTACTCCCCCTCGCTCCGGACTGTAGCCTATACCAAGGCCCAGTGCGAGAGATCGTTGCTGCCGATCGCCCCCACGAGGACACGGCGGTGCTCTGCCCAGGCGGGGCACACTTCTAATGACAACTTCCACACTAAGGATGCAAAGTATTTCCTCATATTCGATAGTTTTCTTGTTCATTTTCCTTGTCAGAATAAACCCTAATATTTCCTTGAATGGAATGATTCTCAAGGTCGAAATCATCTGCGTCTGACCCACTTCTGACCTGATTAAATTGTTCCGATGGGGGACGAAACACAAAAACATAACATTAGCATACCAAAAAGATGTTACAGTTGAGGTTTTTTCATCATAAAAAAATTGAAGTAGTCCGAGTAGGTATGGCTTGAGGACTAAGGGTTCCGTGCAATATAAATTACTAGCTTCTACCAGCCGGTTTGTTCGATTTATTCCATTTTAATACCAACAACTAATACCACTGGTATTTGTTTGGACTAATAATTATTTAAAAAGACGATAAAAGATATAACAACGGTGATACAACTGGTTCAGTCAATAAAAAAAGGAATCATAAGACCTTTTATTGAAAAAAAAAACAATCAGAAAAAAATTACGTAAAATATAAGAAAATCCAATTTATTTTGATTATTTATTTAATTTATTTACAATTACAATTTATTTATTTTATGACAGGTACTCTCTGCACTAACAGTCGAAACAAACACGTGCAGAGTGTCATTATTATATTATAATATAATATTAAAAAAATAAATAACACAAATCACTTACCTAATACAAATCATTATCAGTAACATTATCATTAGGATTATTATTGATTAGGTTTGACTGAGCTGACTGTAACAAATTCAAGTTTTTGGTATTCGTTCATAATGGAAAATAAATATGGTAAAAAAAAATACAAGTGGTAATAGTTTTTGGTATTAGAACGAAATAAATCTTTTGTTCGCGTGAAAGTGAAAATTATATGCCTACATCACTCAGTAATAAAATAGCACTACTGGTGAGAGAATATATCTAAAATCGGGCTTGTAGTATTTGAGGATTTTTCATAATAAAAAATGAAGTAGTCCGATTAGTTACGCACTAAGAGCGTTGAGCGTTGAGCTTGAGCACTAAGGGTTCCGTGCAATACAATTTACTATTGTTTTGTTTATTTGTTTATTCTCACATCAGAACGCCTTGCAGCAATTACACCAACGGAGGTCAATTAGTTCAGAATCTGCTGCTTTCTAACATCATGTGCGCCAAAGACATTAAATATTATACTACCAAATGTGCGCGGTGGAGTGGTAGTTCATCAAAGGAGCGGCGCGGTGTGGTGGTGGGTCACGTAACGTACGCTCACTTACGCAGCATCAGGCCAGCGTTCCTCCAGGATTTCACATGTACCAAATCCCATATCGAAGACATTTTTTAAATTTGAGATTTTAAAGCTCTTTCGATGAGTTTTTCAAAGGAAATTAAATTGAAAAATACGGAAAATTTTGATATGTCATCTTGACGGTTGACCATAGACCACTATGTACGGAAAATTTTGATATGTCATCTTGACGGTTGACCATAGACCACTATGTTCTTCTAGCTGCTTTGGTCGTGTGAAAGTTGGAAATATATGCCTATGTCACTCAGTGATAAAATAGCATGCTAATGGTGAAAGATTTTTATAAAATCGGTTAGTCTTTTTGAGTTTACACAAACAACACAGACAAAACAAAACTTCAAATCTTTGTAATATTAGTATAGATTTATGCGGGCTACAATTATGTGGGAACGGACATCCTCACGCCCCAGGTGCCCCCACAGTAGACGCACCGCACATTGGGAGTCGCAAGACGAGACCCGGCCACTGTAGGCACGGGATTGTGGACGACGACCAATAGGTAGCTCGCCATCCAGCCGTCCAATAAGAACCGAGCCCTAGTCGTCGACGGCGCGTAGTGTTCCACGCGTGTCTCAAAGAGCTGTCCGCAAAACCGTAGGGGCTCAGTTGGGCCGATGCCCGCTAGAGCCACGAAAATTTTTGGAAGAAATGTCGCAAGTACATTTTAGTTAATAATAGTTTTGAATGTCCTCTCGCTCCACTCTAGAGCGGGAGAAGTCATTGAAAACTTTCCCACCTCTTAAAAATCGTAGGTGCGTTCACAAATCCTAAAGATTCTTCTGAAAAATCTTAATTCAATTATTATATGATTTTATTTTGACTGAAATCAAATCAAAATTGAAAATTTAATATAACCTTTTTTATAGGTATTTGTACGCCCCTGTGGTAGAACGTGTCGAGACTAAATGTTTTAATTTTAATCCTAAGACCATGTAATGTACAGTCAGGGATCAAAAGTGCAGTTGCACTCTACCAATGCTAAAGTGTCTACCTAAAATTTCTTTGTTGTAGAAGTTCAATAGTCCACAACTAGTTTATATTTACTTTAGATTCTATGCTACCAATTAAATCAGTCATGAACCATTGACCCTCTTCTACAAAGAAATTATAAACATTTCAGCATTAGTAAGGTGAAACTGCACTTTTGACTCCAGACTATACATACCTACCATGTTCTGACAAATAAATGATTATGATTATGATTACAAACATATAAACTGAGATGCACAAGACACCCTGACCCAGTAGCACTACCTGTAAACCATACAAATATATATTCCATATGAGAATCAATCCCGCGACACGCAACGCTGCAACCACTGCGTCAACGGTGACGAAGCTAAGCCACAGTATAGATATATGGAACAGTACGGAAACTACCTACAAATATTCGAAACGGCACACTCACACAAACATACGCATCGACGAGACTCCTAAGCGTTTCTCGCGGTCCTGTCAGTAGCGAATGCCGCCTAGGAGTCTCGTCGATGCGTATGTTTGTGTGAGTGAGGCGTTTCGAACATTTGTAGGTAGTTTCCGTAAGTAAGTAAGTAAGTAAGTAAAAATTTATTTGTTTAAACATGGTGTACGTGATACATTGCATGCAAGATAATAATGAATTAATATAAGTTCTGGCATGTTCAGCCGCATATCGTGGCGTACAAATTTTTTTTTTTTTTTGAAATACATTTTGCATAATCTGTGATCATCAAAATTTTATAGGTACTTATTCAATTTAGGTTAGGTATAATTACATTTCAATAGCATAGATTCAGATATAATTCAATTTTAAAGTAGTCATTATATACTTAAATTAGTTAGAAAAATTATGAATTACCGTCACTAAATTTCAACTAAAAAATTATTCCAATTAAAAAAATACAATACATGTCAAGAGCTAATTATTCCAAATAAAAAAATCCAATAGATGTCAACAGCATAGTTTTAAATAAAATTCAATGTCAAAGTAGGCAATAAAATCATGAAATACTGTCATTAAGATTTCAATTTAAATTTACAATTATTCCAAATAAAAAATACAATACATGTCTAGAGTCAATTATTCCAAATAAAAAAAATATATACAATACATGTCAACAGCATAGTTTTAAATAAAATTCAATGTCAAAATAGTCAATAAAATTACGAATTATTGTCATTACAATTTGAATTTAAAATTAGAATTATTTAATATCAATTATTATTCGATGTACAAGAATTAAAAAAAAAAAAATACAATACATGTCAAAAAAGTAACATTGTCATCTCAAAGACGAAGAAAATTGTCCTCTTTCATAAACTCTGCTATACTGTAATATGCTCTTTCAGTTAGTAAGCTCTTCAATTTACTTTTAAGAGCAGATTTATTTAATGTTTTCCATGATTGAGGTAATTTGTTAAAAATCGTTGGAGCCATGCAAAAGATGCTCTTGCGCACAAGAGTTGTTTTAGCTGCCGGAACACAGAGTTTAAAATTATCGCGTCTATTCCTAGGGAAAGCATTAGACAAGTGCTGGAATAAATGAGGATTACATTTAATGAACATCACTGTTTCCAGGATATATAAAGAGGGCAATGTCAATATCTTACGTTCTATAAAATAAGATTTACAGCTGTCCGTTGTTTGCAGTCTAAACATCGATCTAATGCACCTTTTTTGTTCCCGAAACGCTATTTCGTTGTCCGTGCTGTTCCCCCAAAAGATGACTCCATATCTAAGTATAGATTCGGCTAACCCATAGTAAGCAGTAATTAGTGCATCTGTGCTGAGAACCGCAACAAGTTGTTGCAGAGCGTAGGCTGCACTGCTTAATTTTTTACTTAGTGCCTCTATTTGAGGTTTCCAATTTAATTTTGAATCTATTATTAGCCCTAGAAATTATAGTACTGTTCCATATATCTATACTGTGGCTAAGCTGATAGAATATCCTTTGTAACGGGGTCCCGTTGTTTCCTTTTAAGTATACGGGACCCTAAAATACAAACAAAATAATGATGGAAGACTTTGTATAACAAAAATATTCGTTGGTCCCTCTTAAGGGTCGGGGCGCACTTGAATAACATCTATTTGTATTCTCAATAAGAGAAGGAATCATTTTTCCCAGTAACTGTGGCAGTTTGTATTCAAATTTACCTATTTCACTATGTTTTGAGACAACAGGGTAAGGAACGACACAAGACTGCGATTTTTTTTTGAGATTTTGTTGAAAAAAGAAAAAAAATAGTTTACGACAAACATGGCACATACCTTAAAAAATAATAGAGTGAGTTAAACTTGAGGATTCAAATAAGTAATTGCTGTGTATAAGCCAAATAAAATTTATTTACTTCTTCTTCTTTTCGTGCTCAGAAAAAAATTAGAGTACATACTCTAATTTTTTTCTGAGCAGTATTTGGCAACCTCTACGGCTCTGTTATTGGCCTCGTATAGATCCTGAATACTGCAGGCGGTTGTGCAGGATGGATAGCATAGCAAATGACGCATGTCCTGTGTAGTGGCTCCACACTGGCACTGTGTTAGAGATGGGTCGAGGAAGCCCCATTTGGCCAAATTGTTTTTACAGCGGCCAACTTGGATCCACAGTTGGTTAAGAGATTTCCAGATTAGCCACTGCAATTCGCGTCCAGGGGGGAGATGTTCTGACGGGGTGATGAAATGTGTAGGAGTTGGGAGCTTCTGCTTCCACAGCGCGCATCTTTCATCCTCTGCACTGTCTTTTGAAGAGGTCGTAAATCGTATAAAGCTTTTACGACTCCTCCCTCCTTAGACGTGCAGGTATAGGTTGATGTTTATGCAGTTTATTTATGTTTATTTATTTACTAAAACTTAATCTTAAGAGCGCCCCACCCGTGATGACTTACTCACGAATGTATGGGAACCGCGATGACCTACTTACGTGATTGTTACGTTATTGCACATCTTTCTCTAGATATTTTGGAAACATAGAAATCTTGTGATTATTAGATAGGTTCCTATTGAAATCAAAACGTACATTTGTTATTTTATTGAAATTTAAACTAATCCAGTAATTAAAGACCTCTGAAAATCCGCTTTTTACCCGACTGCGCGACGCAAAGGAGGGTAATGTGTTTATCAGTCTATGTATGTATGTATGTATGTATGTATGTATGTATGTATGTATGTATGTTTGTTTCTATGTGGCGTTCTACAGACCAAATGCGTAGGCCGATTTTGATAATTCTTACGTTAATCGATTCGTCTTAACCTTGCGAGTGTCACTAAAGACATGACAGTAATCAAAATTCACCACAGCTACAACCAGACGCCATATTGTCAAAATGAAAAAAAAAAAGTCGATGAACTATGTCAAGTGGGGTGTCGTTGAATAGGTATTTTAAAATCATCTTTAGGTTCCTTTTATCATTTTTCATTTTAAATAATAGTTTAGGATATATAACGATTTAAAGTTGTTAAACAAAACAATAATTCTCGCTAATTTTCTTACTTATTGATTTAAGTTTTCATTTCAAGTATAAACGATACACAAATAAAAAAACAGTGAAATAGCATGAAGAACAAATATTTTTGGTAAGAAAAGTTTACCATCAAACTCGATAGATGGCGTTGTTCATTTGATGCACGTTTGTAAATCAAATCATTCGAGTTTTCCCATCTACTAGACAGGTCGATGAACATAAGCAAAAGATGACAACTATATTGGCAAAAACTACTAGGTTGTATAAATTACATGCAGTTGATATATCAGTAGAATCGAAAACATATGGTCAAAAACCGAAAGATGTAGGTATATGTTTCTGATGATCCTAACAAAATTGGAGGAATCGTTAAATATTTAACAATCGGTTTAGGATCACGAGTTATGTTACGAAGAAATTTGAATGTTACCCATGGTCTTGTTAACGGAGCAATGGGTGTTATAAGGACAATTGAGTGGCCAGCTCTTCGGAGGGACCAATTGGAACCCGGAGAATTGCCACAAGCTGTTTATATAGAATTTGACGACAAAGCAATTAAAAACAATGTTCCTGGAGTAGGAGTCAGAATCGAACCATCGACGACAGAATTCGATGCACTTCGCGGATAGGGTAAAATAGAGCGAAAAATGTTGCCATTGATATTGTGCTGGGGTGTAACTGTACACAAGCTCCAAGGAACTACTTTGGACTTTTGGACCGAGCTGTGGTTGACTTAAGTTCACGCATTTTTGCTAAAGGTCAAGCATATGTAGCTTTGAGCCGAGTTAGGTCTCTAGAGGGACTAATCATCAGTAGTTTAGACCACCGCAAGTTACTTAATAATCCCCACGATATTAACTCCCTCAATGAAATGACTAGATTGCGAAATTTACCATCTTATAACGAAGTCAATGAATCGTAACTAAAAAGTATAAAATAAAATAAAAATATTTAAAGAAAAACAAAAAACCCGACTGCGTCGAAACTAATTTTGAAAAATACGTAAAAAAAATAACTTAAATAAAAACTAAAAAGAAACAAACAAGCCCAGTAGTTTAGAATTCTGTTATGTAATACTAAATAACTACACAATTGAAATAGTTTTATAATCGATACACACATAAAACAAATCATACATTCTAATGCAGAACAGAACGACTCACAGTCGGGGCCCTTGGGAAGATTTGATTGGTAAAATTTGAATGGGCCCCGACTGTGAGTCGTTGCGCTTTTACGTGAGTCACTGATCTCAAAACGGTGAAGGAAAATATCGTGAGGAAACCGGCATATCCTAGAACCAAAAATTCGATGACATGTGAAATCCAGCAATCCGCACTGGGCCCGCGTAGTGGATTACGGCCCATTCCATTCCATTCCTCTCCTAGACAGGAGGCCTGAGTCCCAGCAATGGGAACATTATAAGGCTGATTATGCTACACAACGTGGACTTTGTATAGCATAATCATAAATTAAAAAAGGAAAGAAAACATATTTATGCAAACTTTGCACATTAAATCAAGATTCTGAATGACGATAATTTTCTTCCAAAATTTTTTTAAGGTTTTTAAAAAAACACGTAGGTAGGTATTTCCTGGAACAAGTTACATGAAATAGGTATTCTAGTGAGCGACGGAAGTTACCGAATCCCACCACCTAAGTGCTAACTCTCTTTTTTCGAATTGCTTCTTTAACAAACATTGCTTTAGATGAAAAAAACAAGGTTTTCAACCATGCTCACGTTGATGATAGATGAACTAGGAAAGGCCCTCTTAATGTAAAACAACATTAATACAGTTTAGGTAATTCGAAAAATCCTTCATTAATCGGCAATAATACAAATGAAGAAAAGACGATATCTTCTCGACATAGCACGAAGAATCGCCAAACTTAAAAGTGGCAGTGGGCAGGGCACATTGCTCGCAGAACAGATGGTCGCTAAGGACGAAAGGGTCTAGAGTGGTGACCGCGTACCGGAAGACGCAGCGTTGGAAGGCCTCCCACAAGGTGGACCGACGACCTGGAGGGTCGTGGGAATCCGATGGATGCGAGACGCACAGGACCTGTCATTATAAATAAAAATAATAAATAAATAAATGTATTTATTGGAACATAGTGAGTTTCCTGATAGCTACAACCTAGGGGTCTTTAAGTCAAGAGTGAATAGGTTACTTCTAGGCAAGCGTGCTCCATCGTCGACCACATCATCGCTTACCATCAGGTAAGATAGTGGTCAAACGCGAGCCTATAAATAATAAAAAAAAACAACAATTTTTACAATATATAGTGCTCGTTAACAGCTACATTAGTTTAAAATAAAACTGTGTCGCAGCCATTAGCGCCCACCTCCTAGAGGATAGACTTCGGCGTTCCAGCTTAATTTATGGAAGTTAAATACAAAAAAAAAAAAGAAAAGACAACTAACAGTGATAATATCTTAAAAGTTTAACAACCACTATGACAACAAAACAGCATAAGAATTAGTAAAATTCCAGTTCTTCTGGCGACTCATTATGGCGACACTTGGGGAGGCCTATGTCCAACAGTGGACGTCTTTCGTCTGAAATGTTGATGATGATGATGATGATGATGATGATGATGAACCATTTATCAAGAGGAGCATTTGCCAAAAATAATTTTGTAAAGCGAGACTTTGTAAATTGAAACATTTGCAGAACAAATAGTTTGTGAAATAAATACTTAGTACACAAAACGTTGGTTTTTAACTAAAAATTTGTGAATGGAGTTTTGGTGAAACATTAGTGAACCTCATAAAAAAACATCACTAACCGGTAATAGGTAATGCAAATAAAAACACAAGACACGACAGTAAAATCGCAGCAAAAAGTCGCAAACTCGCTCCCAACTTATGCCGCCTCTGGGAATGAGTTTCACGCGATACCTTCATTCAGGAAATTGAGTTTGAGTAAAGTTGCGTTAAATTTCAGTTGAGTGCCATTTCACTTGTTTTATTTACTGTAGTTCGAGTTACGACTCAGCTGAGGCCGTTTTAGATGTGGGGTGTGATTATAAAGTGGGAGTAGGATTATGGTAGAATTGTTAAGTTTGTTTATGGTTGAATTTTGTTTACAACTGGCGCGTTTTACACAGTTTTTTAAGCGAATTTGAAAAAAAAAGGATGTACTTTTAGTGGTTGGAACAAATTTTACTAAGATTTTTAATGTGATTTTTAACCAAACTGAAAAAAGTAAGGTTACAGGTGTAGTGCTACAAACTAAGTGCAAGTCTGACTCCCGCGCAAAGGGTTCCGTGTTCTTTATATGTAACATTCAATTTGACTGGCCTTTTGCTCTAGTGGTCAGTGGCCCTGACTGCTATGACGGAGGTCGTGGGTTCAATTCCCACCTAGGACAAATGTTTGTATGATGAGTACGACAATTTGTTCTGTCTGGGTGTAATTTATCTATAATATGTATGTATTTAAATTTTAATTTTTTTGAGAGCAGTGGTGGCCGAGTGGTAACGGCCCCGACTTATGAATTGTAGGTCGCGGGTTCAAACCCAGCCAGACGCATTACTTTGTGTAATTTATTTCATCACCACTGCTCTCAAAACGGTGAAGGAAAACATCGTGAGGGAACCGGCATGTCCTAGAACCAAAAATTCGAAGACATGTGACATCCACCAACCCGCACTTGGCCCGCGTGGTGGATTACGGCCCATCCCCTCTCCTAGAGAGAGGAGGCCTGAGTCCCAGCAGTGGGAACATTAAAAGGCTGAATATGTATGTATGTATTTAGAAATATATAAGTATGTTTATCAGTTGTCTAGTACTCATAGCACAAGTTCTGTTTAGTTTGGGACTAGATGGCGTTGTGTGATAGTTGTGGAAAATAAAAAAAAAGAATTTAATTTACGTACACATTTAGTCTAGATAAAGGAGAAACTGACTGACTGACATATCAACGCACAGCCGAAGCTACAGGGACTAGGAACGTGAAAAGCACAAGGCTTCCTTTTTCATAAAAGGACGTCATCATGGTCCAGCAATAAGAGAGGAATTTTTCAAAATTCACCCCTAAAGAGTTTTTTTTTTCGGTGGGATAATTATCCAATGACATTCCCCGCTCTAGGGCGGAGCGAGAGATAGTGTCAGACTTTAATTGACTAAACACTCCTGTTCATTCGTTGACTTTCATACCTGGGCCGAGGCTTAGGCGGAAGGTAAGGACGCCGTGTTGTCTTTCCAACCAATCCTCAAAGAGGGGATTTACCGCCATCATTATGGTGTGCCCTTTCTTTTCATCTGTGATAAACATAAACTTACTTTTTTCAATCTTTATTCTTTGTTGTCTTTTTAAACATAATTTTGATAAATATGATATCTAATTTAGGTAACTGGCAAGCACTTACCATAAGTTACAAATCTTTGAAAAACTTATATTAGTCACTGACAGCAGTCACTGAAAATTGATATTAGTCACCAAAAACTTATATTAGTCACTATAAATATCAACGGCACTTAGTATCACGTTATCTTGAATAGTATATCGATAAGTTCGTCGTTCAAAATTTTCGATATTAATAACATTAAATACTGTATCAGATCAGACGGGTCGCTTCTCTAATAAGTGGGTACACACTGCTCGGAGAATCGCGAGACACATCTTGAGATAAGGTGGATCAAATTTTGTGATCTGAAAATCTAAATAAGAATGCTAGAAATCTATAAGCACAAAGAGCTATGTAACAGATTCTATTAAATTTAATTGTAACATATTTAAATGACCATTGGACTTTACCATACGTGTTGCACTACCTGCCACCATCAGATTTCTGACTGGTTTGACATAAACGAGCATGGCAGTTGAGAGTTTGTCATGCTCACTCAAATGTCTCGCGGCACGTGTTTCTGGGTCATTCAGTTAGTTCCCTTCAAAGTGATTGAGCTGAGTGGGATTGATGCACGCATCATGATCGTGAACGGGCGCCGTCAGTTGAGACTGGTCAGTGGTTATCTCTTAGCTGCCAGTGGCTTATTTCAATTTCTATTTGTTAATAACTTTTTTTTTATTCATTATTTAGTTACATTGTGCTCACATAATAGAAGCGACAAGAAATATGTAACTAAGATTTTTGTAACTCATAATATCGTATATGTAATACATAATATATATAATACCGGAAAGCCAATACTACTTATGCGCCATTTTGACCAAAATGAGTTATATATATCGTTGGATTGGATTTTTTTTGCTGCGTCGATTAGTCGGGATTTCGTAATAATCTGAGCATTTTTTTGGCGCTTAAGCACTGCAAAAGTATGGTATTTATCATAATTTTGATGTTTTAATAAATACTTACGTAATGCAACTTATGATTATATTTTAGTCGTTGTCAGTTTAGTATTTTTCTATACTGTCATCAGCCACTTTAACTTTGTTCAGCAACTCAAAATATTGTAGTTTGAGTCATTGATGTCGCTTTAGTATTTTTTGACGACCGTAAATATGAGTTGATATGTAGCTAAGTAAATTAACTTTACGTAAGAATTGATGAGCATGGCGCGTTAGTATATTTTGTCTTCGCAGTTTTCTGAGAGGGAACGGTTTAAGTAACTTTGCTTTTCATACCTAAGTATTTGAGTGTCTATTTAGAATAATTTACATTCAATGAAATCGAATAATTATTATATTAAGCATGGATTATTTTATTCGACAAAATATTAATAGTTTGTTTAGCATTTAAATGTGTGAAACACGTACAAAAAATATTCAGTTATGTCTTTTGAAATAAAATTTTGTTTTGATTACGATTAGTTGAGTACTTATAATTTATATTTCGCGCGCGAGTTGTAGGCGGTTCAGTCGATGAGTCGACCTTGCTTTTGCTTGTAGTCGGATCCCCGCAGCGACAAAAGAGTGACGCGTTGAAGTTCCCGCAGCAAACATCGTCGGCCACATTATCGCTTACCATCAGGTGAGATGGTGGTCAAACGCAAGCCTATCAATAATAAAAAATAAAAAAAAAGTTAACAAGTTAGGGGACTGAGTCACCCGCGTCCGTAGGAGAATACCCATAGCTAGGCCCTACACGTGGTCCCCGGGTGATGCTAATCAGGTGACATTAACTGGTGGTAGGTTTCGACCGACGGCTTGTGACCACCCACTGGGCATCGTACCGGAACACGGCTAGGCCGTTTGGCGGTACGACTTTGCCTAGTAGCCAATTTAGAGGAGTTGGGTCGAAGTGGCGGTTCTAATGTATGCAGATCAGCCGGACCCGCGCTGGTATTGACGTATCGGGAGACTAGTCACGGAGGGTAGCGGGATCCGAGGCACGGTGCACCGCAGGCCGACCGCAGTTAGTTGGGGGCCCAAGTAATGTGCTAGCCACACATGAAAGGCTGCCCCGCCAACTGATGAAAAATCCAGGAATGCACCATCGTGCTGGTTGGCGACCAGATGAGAGGGCCCGATGGTCATTTCCGGGGGGGCTCGGGCGTCCCCGCAGTCTCCAGACTTGTACCCCAATGATACTGTCCTGCCAGTGCGTGACTGAAGGTTAGCAGCATGGGACTCCATTTCACTTCCTTCTCCTCTCCTACCTCAGTCGTAATATGCCAGGGTTGAAAAAGAGAAAAGTAAAACAGCGGCTGCACTCCCTCTCACTTAAAGTGCACCTTAGCAATATTAGAGGTCTGCACTCCAATCTCGCAGCAGTCCATCATCACCTGGAGACTGAAAAACCTTCCCTCTTTTTTCTTTCGGAGACGCAGATAAGAAGTCCGTCAGACGTGTCGTACCTGTCTTGCCCAGGGCTTACACTGGAGCACAATTTTAAATCACAGGCTGGTGTGTGTTTATACGCCAGGGACGACATCTGCTATTGGCGTCTCCGCAACCTTGAAAATTCCAGGTTCTCAACGCTTTGGGCTCTGGTGAACACAGGCATGGATAAAATTATTTATGCTTGTGTCTACCGTTCGCACAGTGGTGATCAAGAGACGACCAGGCTCACACAGTACCTTAGTGAGGCGGCGGATGCGGCTCAGCAGAGGTACCCTTCCGCACAACTAGTGTTACTGGGGGATTTTAATGCCCACCATCAGGAGTGGCTTTTCCCATACCAGTGCACAAATCATGCTGGTCGAGAGACTCGAAAGCTTGCGCTAGCGTTAAATTTCACCCAGCTGGTCCAGGGAGCTACGAGGGTGCCGGATGTTGATTCGCACACAGCCAACTGCTTGGACCTTCTGCTGACAACAGATCCAGACCACTATTCAGTGTCGATATCATCACCGTTAGGTAGTTCCGACCACTGTCTGGTGAAATCTATATCAGTCTACTCTCCGCCCGATCCCTGCCCTAGCGGCACCAGGCGGGTTTGGCGATATAGGTCAGCAGATTGGGATGGCATGCGATCTTTCTTCGCATGTTATCCTTGGCAGCCTACTTGCTTTTCTTCGGATGATCCATCGTCGTGCGCAGATGCTGTGACAGATGTGTTGCGGCGGGGGATGGAGTACTATATTCCATTCTCTGACGTAACAATGTCTGACCAGGCTCGCCCTTGGTTTGGTGCGGAGTGTGATTGTGCTAACGCACTTAAGCACACCGCATTCCAGGCATGGGCCGACGCTCGTAAGCACAAGGCGAGTGACGTGAGTCAGAAGAAGAGAGCCTTCAACAGAGCTGCCAAGTCTTGCAAGAAGGTGATGCGGAGGTCTCGGTTCGACCACATTAGTCGCTTCGGGAACAAACTTGCTTCATACACTGCTGGTAGTAAGGCGTTTTGGTCCCTGGCTAAGTCGTTTGAATTGAACTTCTGCCGTCCCTCTTTACCGCCACTGCTAAAACCCGACGGGTCGCTGGCCCATACCGCTGAGGAGAAAGCAAACTTGTTTGCCTCACTCTTCGCGGAATCTTCGCGTCTAGATCCTGGTGACACGCGGCCCCCTGTTAATCCTGATGGTTGCGAAACGAGTATGTCGGATATTCGCATCCATAAGAAGGACGTCCGTAGGGTGCTGCGTAACCTTGACGTGAACAAGGCTAGCAGTCCAGACGGGATACCGGCAATTGTTCTGAGAACGTGTGCGCCTGAACTGTCTCCGATACGTACAGCCCATGCCCAAAAAGGGTAGTCGGGCTGATCCAGCTAATTACAGGCCAATCTCAGTAACGTCCATTCTCTGTAAGACTATGGAACGTGTACTCAACACTAAGCTCCTGGCATACCTAAAAGCTAATGACATCCTAAGTGACCGACAATACGGCTTTCGCCGAAATCGGTCAACTGGTGATCTTCTAGCGTATGCCATCCACATCTGGAGTGAGACCATCGAGAAACACTTGCACTGCACTTGGGGAAGCGCTTGCCGTCTCCCTCGATATCTCGAAGGCTTTCGATAGGGTCTGGCACGAAAGCCTTATTAGTAAGCTTCCTTCTTTCGGTTTACCTGCTGGTTTGTGTGCTTGGATTGCAGACTTCCTGAGTGAGCAGTCCATCCGAGTGGTCATCGATGGCTGCTCGTCCGGTCAAATGGCCATTAATGCCGGGGTCCCTCAGGGGTAAGTGCTCTCGGCACCATTGTTCTTGCTGCATATAAATGATCTGCTTAAGCCCGGTACCTTTGGGTATGCAGACGACAGCACTGTTGCTGAGAGTTACATATCCAGCGCGCAAGCTAGTGGGTCACAGATCCAGTCTCTCCGAGAGGCTATGGTCGAGCGCTTGGACTTTGGTCAAGTTCAATGCTGCTAAAACTCAGGCGTGTCTATTTTCCGCTAAAAGAAACCAATTCAGCCCTGCTCCAACTTTCCGGGGCGTAACCGTGCCGATAACAGGCCATCTTGATCTTCTTGGTGTCATGCTGACGTCAACTCTCAACTTTGGGCCATACATCGAAGCAAAGGCTCAAATGGCATCAAAAAAGCTGGGAATCCTCGCGAAGGTCAGACAGTACTTCACGCCAGAACAGCTGCTAAAACTTTATCAAGCGCAAGTTCGATCGTATATGGAGTACTGCTCTCATCTTTGGGATGGATCTGCCCGATACCAGCTTGATGCATTTGAGGCAATTGAGAGGCGAGCCAGGAGGATCATTGGCAATGATGCACTCGTTAAGTCGAGGCTTCAAAGTCTTGAGCATCGACGCGATATATGATACACAGGTATTCAAAATCTACTAGACCTAATCAATTTGATCTCTTCGAAAATTGCGCCAAACTGTTACCCAATACATAATATTGTATTTAGATCAATAATAAAACTGTGTTGCGTTTATTATTCGTAGTTTGTTGCGTGACTTTTGCTTTAAGCAATTAAGTTTTAAGACTGACAAGAAAACTGTCAACAATTTTTTTTAATTTTTCATTTAAAGTGATTACTAAGCAAGCTGTATTTATTTATATTTTCCTTTTTCAACCAATATGGTAAAAAGATGCAGTCGAATTAGGAATTACATATTCTCATTTATTTTATTCGCCGCTAGTACCATTGTTGGCACTTACTTATTGTTGTCTATTATTGAAATCCGACGGCCGAGGCATTTTCTGTCGTGGCGGTTGGGTTGTAATGATATCCGTGCCCTAACAACTGTGGCCATTTCCTTCGCTAGCATTACTGCTTTGCAGAAGGTGGTGACAACATCCCATTCTCCCTGTCCGGACTATAGTTTGAACCAGGGTCCGGCGCGGATCTCCACCGCCGCCAGTATTTGTAGAATACAAACTAAATTTAATTGATTAAAATCCCATAAAAAAACCACAAAAAGACCATCGGTCTTGTGCTACTAATATACCAGACGTCTGACACAAAAATTTGGGTTACACAGTTTTTTCATAACATTCTGACGCTCCTCATTTTTAAATTCATAACTGAATAATGAAAACTCGCCGCCTGTCTATCCGCCTGTCCGTCAAATTGTTACGCAAATAACACTTACCCTGCAACTTGCTGGAAAACAGACGATATTATTATGCTCTTTTATTTAAAAGTAAGTTTTTAATGAAAATATTTTTTTAGGGTTCCGTACCTCAATAGGAAAAAACGGAACCCCTACAGGATCACTATGTTGTCCGTCTGTCTGTCTCTCTGCCTGTCAAGACCCTTTATCTTGGGAACGCCTGAAGGTATCGAGTTGAAATTAAAACCATAATAATATACTCAAGTCTGCGGTCTTTTAAAGCTGTGAAAAAATCAAACTTCTAAGTTAACGAATAAAAAAGATACGACCGTTTAAGTCACAAAAAAATGTATATTTCGATACTCTCCAAGGATTCAAAATTCATAGGGTACTTCCGTTGACCCAGTATCCTGAAATTTGGCTTAAAGCAAGGTCATATAAAACAGGTAGAGGAATAAATGTGATAACAGTAAATTAATTGTCACAAAAAAAAAGTTTATGCGATTCGGAAAAATCTTCGAGACTCCATATTATAGGAATTGTAGTTTGTACGAAACCTTTAGTGCGCGAGTCCGACTCGCACTTGCCCATTCCGTAAATAAGAATAAAATTTATTATCGATTTCCGTAAATAAGAATAAAATTTAAAAAAAAATAGCTACCCATTTTATTATTGATTTTGGTCAAGAATCACAATTGCCTCTTTAATGTTTTTGCAGATTCAAAAATGCACTTTGTATATATATAGACATGTTTTTAATGGAATTGTAAGCAGGCTGGAAAGTTGCACTATATATCACATGTATGTGTGATATCCAGATGAGACCGTGGCCTATTCGGTAGCCATGGGCGCCTCTCACCCAAGTTCATTCCTACGAAACTAAACGAATTTGAATTCTGTTGAAACAACTGGCCCGTAATAGCAGAGGGCAGATCCATTTGAGAGGGAAGAGAAGGATACTTTTGCGCAGCAATAAGACATAACAACTTAGTTACATACGATTAAATAACCGTCTAGTTCTACTAGAAAATTGTGTAACTGTTTAGTTTTAAAGTTACATAAGTCACGTAACGTAACGTAACGTAACGTAAAACATAGATATGATTTTGATGTTTTTATTATTATTTTGTATTGTATTGTTGGAGCGGTGAGCCGTGGTGGCCGGAGAGCAGTGGTGGCCGAGTGGTAACAGCCCCGACTTACAAGTTGTAGGACGCGGGTTCAAACCCAGCCAGGCGCATTACTTTATGTAATTTATTTCATCACTACTGCTCTCAAAACGGTAAAGGAAAGCATCGTGAGGAAACCGGCATGTCCTAGAACCGAATTCGAATCGAATTCGAAGACATGTGACATTCACTAACCTGCACTGGACCCGCGTGGTGGATTACGGCCCATTCACTCTCCTAGAGAGGAGGCCTGAGTCCCAGCAGTGGGAACATTAAAAGGCCGATTATGCTAACCACTGTGGCTGTTAATAATATCCCTAAATAAACAAAACGAAATAAAAAACAAAGCGAAACCATAGACGATTTTCCAATGACAAAGAATACTAACAAAATATCTTAAGACAAATCCTGAGATGACTCGCCCACTTACGCTGTGTTATCAGTATTAAATTAATACATTTAGTGATATCGATTTGTCTGTCTGTGACTGTTTTTAATCGAGTACCTGTTTCGAATTGCGTTGAGTGAAAGGTTATGGGTTCAAATACTGATTGAGATTTATTAAAGGTGAGAGTAATACGCGAAATTCAATTTTTTGCACGTTTTTTTGCAATTTGAAGCTCAGTATCGAATAATAAGGTAAATAATAATAATATTTGCGTTAATGACATGTATATATTTACACAATGACCCTCAATAAAACCATTAACATAACTCTATAAAGTTAGAGACACATTTTAATAAAAACTTGTTGGTTTATCTTGTCTCTAAGGGCTCTCTTCCACGGCGACTTTTTGTAGCGATGCTGTCGCGCGTTTCGTAAGCGTGCGACAGCATCCATCGCTACTAACGCGGTTTAGTTGCATTTGCAAGCGCTTTAAAAAAGATGCCAACGTGTGCGACTGTATCGATGCTGTCGCGCGGTCGCATCGCTACAAAAAGTCGCCGTGGGCGTTATGATGGTGGTTAATTTAATGAATATATGTAGTTGTGTAAATACATACATGTCGTTACCGCAAAAATAATTTCTGTTACCATAGTGAGCTTTTTTTCGAGGTAGTGCTCCAAGCGCGCCTCAAGGAGATGTCACCAACTGTAGGGGCCCAGCAGGGTCGAAGCCTACTGGGGCCAAGGGTCTGATTCTGAAAGGAAGACTCGTCGACTTCTTTGCCTTTCATACCAGGGCCGGGTTTTCCTTTCAGAACCAAACCCATGGCCCCAGTAGGTGGCCTCTTCCTTTGCTAGCATTACTGCTTCGCAGGAGGCGACCGTCTTAATGCTACGTCATAAAACGAAGCCTTGTGAAAAATTTCATGGTTATTTCTAGTCTAAGGGCGGAATTCACCAATAAAACTAATCGCGTTTTAACGTTTGGCTCGCATAATCGCGTTTAAATTATGCAAGCCAAACGTTAAAACGCGATTAGTTTTTTTGGTGAATTCCACCCTTAGTAGTTTCGGGCTTCGGCTATGCGTTGATGGGTCAGTTTCTCCTTTAATTATATCTATACAGATTAGTATAGATTGCGCTCTTGTGTACCTACTTATTGTATATTTATTATTCGGTGTGTTATATTTTTTAATGTTATAAACTAGTACTTGACTGCGCTCCCACCTGATGGTAAGCATTGATGCAGTCGTTGATACTTAAGCGCACTAGTTTATTATGAGCTTACTCACTCCAGCCTTGAAGACACCTAAATTATAATCGGATATCGAATAAATATTTTATCTATGTCTGTGGTGATCTAAAGAAAAATACCGACGAAAACAAGTTGTCGCATTGTCACATCCAACCTGTCAGTGGCAGCTTAAAAAAAATCACTACTCCCGCGCACCAAAAATTCTACTGAAACTTATTTCATTTGTTTAATAAACTTATTTTTGCCTTTAGTCCATTTCATTTTAACAAACGCCATCTACCTTCTCAGCCGGGAACCGAACCCAGAGCAACCCTCTCCAACAGATCGATGTTGTTATAAATAAACCGTCTAGCCGGGGTGGGGCTGCCCCAGGACACAGAATAGATAAGTTACAAAAGGTCAGCTTCAAATAACGAATGAAAACAGGCTACGCACAGTGCTATGTTTAAATTAAGAATTCGAAATTTTGAAGCAACAAACTATGCAATACAAAACAAAGTTCAAATTCCATTACAAACATATTTATTTTAAGGCCTTTTTGAAACAAAGGGTGTCACCATTTGTATTAAACTTAAAGTATGCTAGTGTGAAAACGAAACGGTGGCCCTGGGACGAAGGCAACGAAGGAACAGGAGTGGGTTTTTAGTCAGTAAAAGTCTGACACTATCTCCCGCTCCGCCCAAGAGCGGGATTTGTCATAAGATGATTTTCCCACCTACAAAAAAAAAAAAAAAAAAGTATGCTAAAGTGAGATCTAAAGTAAAATGAATGATGTGAGTTAGGTAGTAGTGTTGGATGCAAATTATCTTCATTTATAGATTCAAGTCGATGTGAGCATTACTGTTCAGTTACTGCGACAGTCGCAGTAACTTACTTATTAACTGAAAATGTTACGTAAGTACATTAACATTGGATGGATTGTGAGTTAGATGATTTTGATGGAAAGAAGTTGAAAATAGCAAACATGGCATTTATATTAAATTATTGTTGATAAAATCTTCCATATAACGAAGGCACAAACATTAATTACTATGCTTGGTCAAGGGTCACGTTTGACCACTATCTCACCTGATGGTAAGCGATGTGTTTGACGGTGGAGCACGTTTGCCTAGAAGTAACCTATCCACGTCTTAAATTAAAACCCTACAACTAGCTCTGTAGAACACGCATATTGCTCGCGTCGTGCATCTTTATAGCACATCTTACAAATCAGCTATGCAGCTTATCTCTAGTGAAACTAATGACTAAACAACCTCAGTAATACACATAGTTTTGTACTTTAGTATCACAGGTTAGCTACTTCGCTTATAAAAAGAAAGAAAAGAAAAAATATTTATTTGGTGACAGTCAACCAAGTAAAATTGTGTCTTACGGCTACGGGCGCCGAAAAAAAAAGAATGGATATCTCTACAAGAACCGAAGCATTAAGCTGCAAAATAGCAGGATAGAAAGAAATAGAGCAAAGATATTCAAGGTTCTTTACTGGATTAGTTTATACAATTTTATGTTTTGTTTTCAATATAATTTAGATAATAACCACCAGATATCTAGGTAAATTTCCAAAATATTTAGAGTAAGATGTGTAATAACGTCCTAATAATGTAAGAGCAGTTATATGGGTAGTCGTCGCGAATTGGGCCCACTAAACTAAAAAAAAAACCGGGATTAGTGCAGGATTATAAAGATGAATGGAGCAAGCCTTCTGAGCTCATCTATTCTGTGGCGAAGAGGTCGATGACCTCAATGCATGGCTCTTTGATTCCTGCTCTATACTTTATGGGGTGACTTTTGCTTTAGCATGGTGGCCGGTCAAGTGTGAGTTGTGTTTGCTGGGATTTTAATTTGTATGAAGAAACTTAATGTTTTACATACGATAGGTACTACATACGATTTTATACAAATAATAATTGTGCTTATTAACTTAGGTTCTAAGTTAAGATAAAAAAAAATCTATGAGCGAAAATGTGGCGGTAGTCAATAAGCCACCACCGTAGGCGCGGGCTTGCGGACGGCGAGCAATGGGTAGCTCGCCGTCCGATCGTCCAGTTACCGTCCGGACCGAGTTCAAGTCGTTGACGGCGCCTACTGTTTCACGCGCGCCTCAAGGAGATGTCAACAAACCGTTGGGGCCCAGCAGGATCGAAGCCTACTGGGGCCAAGGGTCTGCTTCTGAAAGGAAAACTCAGCCCTGGTATGAAAGGCAACGAAGGAACAGGAGTGGGTTTTATTCAGTAAAAGTCTGATACACTCTCTCGATTCGCTTAAGAGCGGGGGATGTCATTGGATGATTTTCCCACTGAAAATAAAAAGTCAATAAGCCAAAAATGTTTGGGATTTACCACCCCCTTACCCCTGTTTCCCATTGAACCGAAGTTCTTCAAAAATGAATTTAAAAAAAATCAAGTTCATAATTATGATAAACGTTCGTTTCGGAAACCGATTCATTATGCGTATACAGCTAAGAAGTGGAATTCCTTGCCGGAGTCTGTATTTCCTGATGGTTGAGCAGTTCAAAATGGTTGAGCTGAGTGGTGCTACTATTCGCGTCATGTCCGTGAACGGGCGCTGTCAGATGAGACTGGTCATCTCTTAGCTGCCAGTTGCTATTTTTAAATCTATATTTAGTTTTTATTTTTACTTTATTTACATTGTTCTCACATGATAGCGACAAGATACATGTAATTACAAAGCATGATTGAATATGAAAATAGTTCGATTCCCGAATTTAGTTACGAAGATTTTTCCGAAAGTATTTTTTTGTGACGTAACAACAAATTTACAGTTTTTAGATTTTTTCCTATACTTGTGCTATATGACCTTGCTTCATGCCAAATTTCAAGGTCAACGGGAAGTACCCTATAAATTTTGATTTCCTTGAGAGAGTCAAAATTATAAGTTTTTTGCGACATAAACGGCCATATCTGTTATGTTTTCGTTAACTCAGAAGTTTGAATTTTTCGCAGCTTCAAGGTACCGAAGATACTCAAGTCTTCTTTATGGTTTCAAGTTCAACTCAATACTTTTACGCGTTCTCGAGATAAAGGGTCTTGACAGACAGACAGAGACGGACGGACAACAAAATGATCCTATAAGGGTTCCGTTTTTTTCCTTTTGAGGTACGGAACCCAAAAAACAGATTGGTCTGATAGGCAGTCACTCCATGTAACATACGAGTATTCAGCTGGATCTGGTTAAACTGGAAGCTGAACCTGACATAGATAGGAAAACGCACGGTAGGTTGATTGAATAGGTTAATGTCAAACCTGGAAAGATATCGAGCAAAACAGAGAAATTTGGAAAAAAAGACCCAGCAGTGGGACACAAACACCTGCCTGGACTGTGGATTGCTCAAAAGAGTAACCGAGGTCATCGCAAAGGGCAACTGAAGGAACGCTGTTGGTTTAAACAGTAAAAGTCAGTAATTTCCTCGAGCTCCACCCAAAACTGGACACATATAAGCCTAGAACATCTAGGCAAGCGTGCTCCATCGTCGACCACATCATCGCTTACCATCAGGTGAGATGGTGGTCAAACGCGAGCCTATCATTAATAATTAAAAAAAAAAATAGAACAAAACTGGACACATATAAGCCTAGAACAAAACTGGATACATATAAGCCTACAACAAAATTGCACACATATAAGCCCAGTATACCTTAGTACATGCCGCTTCCAGTTGTTCGTACTCCGTGTATGTTTACGATTTAAATATGCAACTATTTATCGACTACCCTACACTTTTTGATTACTTCTATTTAAATTGTAATTAAGACAAAACTGTTACTGTACGCTACCAATAACGTTTGTAAATTAATTTTTAAGTTTTCTTATGTAAGTGAATTGTAAATTCTTATGGGAAATAAAGATATCTCAAACCTCAACAAAATTGGGCACATATAAGCCTAGAACAAAACTGGACACATATAAGCCTAGAACAAAATTGGATACATATTAGCATAGAACAAAACTGGACTCATATAAGCCTAGAACAAAATTGGACACATATAAGCCTAAAACAAAACTGGACGCATTTAAGCCTAGAACAAACTGGACACATAAGCCTAGAATAGAACTGGACACATATAAGACTAGAAAAATAAAATTTCTGTCTCTCTCCTAGCCAAAGGCACTCCACTCCTTCCATCTTTCGCGGGCCCGTGCTTCCTCCTTCCAGTTCTGTTTATTATTAATCGATATTTTTCAATAACGGTTGCAAACCCTAATCTGACATGAGGATCAGTCCAGTTATTGCAGTGTCAAATATGTCTGCTATGGTCAGTCATAACAGGCATATTTGACACTGCAATAAACAACTGAGAGTTTTGAATAATTCGCCTTTTATTTACTGCTTTTATATAACAAATAAAAGACGTATTCGCCAGAACTGGCAAGAGGAAGCGTGGACCCACGAAAGATAGAGGGAGTGGAGGAAAGCCTTTGCCCAACAGCGGGACAGAACAGGCTAACAAAAAAAAAAGTATTTGCAACATTTAACTTGCAAAATTAGTATTTTTCTTGTATTCATCACATCGATGGACAATACATGGCCAAGAATGGGCGATTCCCTTTATTAGTAAATAATAAATAAATCAACATAGTTACAGATTAAAAAAATAAGAAAGTATAGAAATGAGGCTGTGGTACAAACACCTCGACTTTTCCTTCGAGAAAAACAGGTGTTATTACAATTTGAATAGACGATTACTTTTCTAGCTTTCTAGTGATAAATGCTCACAAATAGATGTTTTGACACTAATTCGTATTTCAAAGGACGCTTTTAGGACATCAGGTAAGTTTTAACTAACCGTAAAAACATTTTCAGGATAAATTTGTTTTTGAAAAAACTCCTTTTAAAAGAATTTCTTTTACACCAAGATTTTATTCAACAGAAGTTAATCCTTTTGTAGAAGTGACTAAAGCTTGGCCAAGTGAAATAATTTAATTGAATTACTATTCAAAGAGATTTGCTCAATGTCCTTTGGAGGAAGGCAATTAGCATATTTTTTAATTGGTACTTATTTTTAAAGGGTCGAATAGAAGACAAAAGTTACTCATTTTAAGTACCCATATTTTTTTTGGTGAAAACAGGACGTCCTTGAAAAATATGCACAATTACTGTAACTTATGTTTAAATAATTATACGTAATTTTTTTTTATTCTAAAAACTTTAAGCCACATACGCGGGCTAAACAATAAATAAATAGTTATGGCTTAATTGAACTTTTATTTACCAACTATTCTTTTTAGGGTTCTGTACCTTCAAAAGGAAAGAAACGGAACCCTTATAAGATCACTTTGTTGTCCGTCCGTCTGTCTGCCTGTCTAGAAAGAAAGAAGAAAGAAAAACAGTTTATTTACGCGAAATGACGCAATCTTAAAACTAGCTAACAAACATAATCTCCCTAGATTATGTTTGTTAGGGGAATATATGATGTGTGTCTGTCTGTCAAGACCCTTTATCTCGGAAACGCATGGAGGTATCGAGTTGAAATTAAAACTATATAAAGTCTGCGGTCCCTTGAAGCTGTGAAAACATCAAACATCTGAGTTAACGGAAAAAAAAGATTCGGCCGTTTATGTCAAATAAAAACGTGTATTTCGACACTCTCAAGGGAATCAAAATTCAAAGGGTACTTCGCGTTGACCTAAATCCTGAAATTTGGCTTAAGCAAGGCCATGTAACACAAGTTTAGGAAAAAATCTGAAAACTGTAAATTTGTAGTTACGTCACAAAAAAATAACTTTTTTTGCGATTCGGAAAAATCTTCGTAACTCAATTCGGGAATTGAACGGTTTTCATCGGTAAGTTTGTACGGAACCCTCAGTGCGCGAGTCCGACTCACACTAAGTTTAGATTAGGTAGTTACTTTAATACCTACCTAGTCTAAACTGAGTCTGTACCTAAGAAGATAATGGCTGGTAATGAGTGAATTTTAATTTAGTATATTTTATAAAACCTACAGTTTTATTTTTTCCTTTTTGTTTTAGTTTCTATCAAAAAATAAAAAAGGTCATCCCAATTTGTACGGTCTTCAGCTCAAAAAAATATTCAGTGAAATTTTGGATTAATCTGTTTTCATTTTTATCTGAAGTGGAGTAATTAGGAAAGGAAACATTGCTCTTTGCAGGTAATATCATTTTCGGGGGACGCATTTCACAAATTTTTAAATAGATACTTACAATGGCGTAATTTCAGAATATTATAAAAAGGTAAAATTTGTTTCGATGTCAATCTCTGAAACTACTAAACCGATTCTGAAAATTCTTTCACCAATATCATGCGAATTACTGAGTGACAAAATATAAGAAGAAGAAGAGAGCAGTGGTGGCCGAGTGGTAACGGCCCCGACTTACGAGTTGTAGGTCGCGGGTTCAACCCTAGCCAGGGGCATTACTTTGTGTAATTTATTTCATCACCACTGCTCTCAAAACGGTGAAGGAAAATATCTTGAGGAAACCGGCATGTCCTAGAACCAAAAAATCGAAGACGTGTGACATTCACCAATCCGCACTGGGCCCGCGTGATGGATTACGGCCCATTCCCTCTCCTAGAGAGAGGAGGCCTGAGTCCCAGCAGAGGGAACATTAAAAGGCTGATTATGATATATGCTATGATAAAATATATAAGCCTACGTACTGTATTTTCTGCTTTCACGCAGACTAGCTGCTAGCAGTAGATGTAGTTTAACATAAACTTATCGATATATATAAAAGCGAAATACCATTCACGGATTAATCACGAAATCTCAGAAACTATAACACCTACAAACTTAAAATTTGGCAGGTAGGTTCCTTATAGGGTGTAGACATCCGCTAAGAACGGATTTTATGAAACTCCACCCCTAAAGGGGCAAAACGGGGGTTGAAAGTTTGTATGGGGAAACCTACTGTTACGCGGGTGAAACCGCTGGCTGAAACTAGTTATTTAAGAAGTATGTAATCAAACTAATTAAAAAATACCGGTCAAGTACGAGTCAGATTCGCGCATCCAGAATTTTATACAAACTTATCTATGTAAATAATTAGATTCCTAGATTTTTCCGAATCTCAAAAAAAGTAATTATTTTGTGATGTAACTATAAATTTCGAGGTATTCAAAATTTTTCTTAACATGTTGGGCGGGGCGGGAGATAGTGTCAGACTTTTACTGACTAAAAACCCACTCCTGTTCCTTCTTTGCCATTTTTTCAGGGCCCCGGGGATCTCTTTCGCATCACCCATGACCCCAGTAGGCTTCGACCCTGCTGAGCCCCTACGGTTGCTGACATCTTCTTGAAGCGCGCGTGGAATACTACGCGCCGTCGACGACTTGGGCTCGGTCCGGACGGTTACCGGACGATCGGACGGCGAGCATTGTTCGCCGTCCGCAAGCCCGCGCCTACGGTGGCCGGAAATCGGGATCGGAATCCCGGCGGCTGGAGCGCGAGGGCCAACGCCTCGCACGTGCACGTGCGACCTTCTCCTTTGCTAGCATTACTACTTCGCAGAAGAAGGCGACCGCCTGCCACTCCTCCTCGCTTCGGACCATGGCCTGTACCATGACCCGGCGCGACAGATTCTTAACATGTGCTATAGGATCTTGCTTTTTACCATATTTCAGGATTCTAGGTCAATGAGAAGTACCCTAGGTCGTGATTTCCTTGAACGTGTCAAAATTTGCGCCTAAACGGCCTTATGTTTAGCATAGCATAGCATAGTCGGCCTTATAATGTTCCCACTGTTGGGACTCAGGCCTCCTCTCTAGGAGAGGGAATGGGCCGTAATCCACCACGCGGGCCCAGTGCGGGTTGGTGAATGTCACATGTCTTCGAATTTTTGGTTCTAGGACATGCCGGTTTCCTCAAGATGTTTTCCTTCACCGTTTTGAGAAAGAAAAAAACTTTTTTATCATATATTTAGATTGTGCCGAATTAGAAGTTTGATTTTTTCACTGCTCCAAGAGTAGCAGACTAGAGTATACTTAGTAGACTTATTTGATATATTAATGTCTGCTTAATACCTCCAGGCGTTCCTTAGAAAAAGTATCTTGGGAGACGGACAACATTAGTACCTACCTGCATTTTGATACGAGTGGAGAAAGTTTGTATATGCGACTGAGGCGGCATGGCATTCACCCGAGCCATAGGCAATGGTGTTATGGAATCGAGGGTTTTGCAGTGACAAATTTCGACGTCTATCAAAAGGTGTGCATCTGGATTGAGGGCCCATTTTTTAAATCCTTATGAAACGTAACAAGATTAACAGAGAATTTAGTTAAAAAATAGTAAAACTTAAAGCAATGGGCCATAAATTTCTAAAACGTAAAATAAAACTGTTATGATTAAATAACGTGGGCCCTCAATCCAGACGCTTGCATAAAGAGGCATAGTCTAAATCTCGGAAAGTACGATATCTGGGTTAACCATAATTATTTAGGAATTTAGTAAAGAATTTCTAAAATATTTTAAGAAATTCTCAAATCTGTAGAATATCGCATTACAGATTTATAGCGTTTTACCTTGGGCCCTCAATTCATTAATGTCATTTATAAAGAATTTGCAAAAACTGAATTTATCTGACGAAATACATACAAACTACTTTGATTTATTTTAATTAGATACCACTATGAACTATTAAAAAAGAAATAATGACCCAAAAGTTAATAGTTTAAAAGTAAATGAGAGTTGAATTTTACTGAAACGTCTGAACTGAGGGCCCAAGATTTTCGGCTTTATTGACTAGACTAAACCTCATAGATTGACGCAAAGTAGATCAAAATTTCTTACTATTTTTTAACTAAATTTTAACGTATCGTCCGTTCTTCTAGATGCTGTAATTTAAGAGAAAATTGATTTTCAACTTTGTATAGAAGAAAATGTTGTAGGGTGACCATTTAGTAATAAAATGTTATTTTGATATTATAAATAGATACTTCAATTTAACAAGTGCGGGGTCGCATAGCGCGACACGCGAATATCAACGACATCATCCGACGTGCTCTTGTCACTGTCGGCGTTCCGGCCGTATTGGAACCTCATGGCCTAGCACGCGACGATGGCAAAAGACCGGACGGTATGTCTTTATTTCCATGGAAGATGGGTAGGCCTTTAGTGTGGGACGCTACTTGTGTCGATACTCTTGCGCCATCTCATCTTCCTAGTTCATCGTGCTGTGCCGGTGCTGCCGCAGCGGCTGCAGAGAACCTCAAGCGGCGGAAATATAATAATCTTGTTGGTAGTTATATTTTCGAGCCGTTGGGGTTGAAACTCTCGGATCGTGGGGTCCGAGTGCTCACAAATTGTTTAAAGAACTTTCAAAACGCCTTGTTGACACTTCGCATGACCCAAGGGCTGGTTTTTACTTCGGACAAAGGATAAGCATTGCCATTCAGCGTGGCAATGCCACCAGTCTTTTGGGTACATTACCAGTCGACAGCGATGTGGAGGAGTTTTTCGACGCCGTACTTTAGATTGCTTTTTTTTGTACTTTATGGCTTTTTATTTTTATTTTGTAAGTTCTAATTATGTTATTATTAGATTTAAATGTATATAAAATGAATAAATTAAAATCAAATATTTAACTTAAATAATATTGATTTATAGATTCAAACTGTTTGTTTGAATAGTTGTTACAAAAAGATTGTAAGTAAATTGTATTTTTACATTTCGTAAAAACTATTACAGACTATTTTTAAGTTATGTATGAAGTAAATAGTTTTCTTATATTTATATCGATCGAGTTTTATTTATTGATATTAATTTGGTTGATTTACGGATTGCGACAATTATGATGCTCCAGTTCTTGTCCATAGATACGATGACTACTTAAAACATATTAGGTAGGTACTGGTAGGTTAATTTATCTTTCATTTTATGCAAACATTATTGAAATTATATAAATGTACTTTTTTATTTAAATGCTTTAGCCATCTAGGCCCATAGTATAAATCAGACATGTAATGGAGATTCGATTCCGATTCTGAAAGGTCGGAACTTCTAATTCATTTTGCACTTCTGATTAAGATTTTGGTTCTAATTTTTAATCGGAACTTATATTGTTTATTAATAGTATAAGGTAAATATAGTAATATAAGTATTTATTAGTTTAAGATTTCACAAACTCTTCTTATCTCTACACACATTGTCTACATTTTATATATCCTTTCGCAGATCTGAATAAATTTCTTTTAGCAATAAGCAGTACCTTTGTACATTTTGTTTTAATTTTTTTTTTATTGATATAAACCAGTGCTTGACTCCGATCCCACCTGATGGTAAGCAGTGATGCAATCATTGATGGTGAGGCGCACTAGTTTATTAGGAGCCTATTCACTCTAGCCTTGAAGACACCTAAATTATAGTTGGACGGGAAGACCGCAGCAGGCAGATTGTTCCAGTCATTCGATGTACGCGCACATTACTGTATCTTCTTCCAATATAATGTGTGTACAAAAATTAATAAATAAATATATTTAAAGTACCTAACATAAAAAAATATAAACAAACAAGAGTATTGTAGATATATTATATTTTTTACTGCAAATATATTAATTTTAGTCTCTGCTGCACAAAATGCACCTACCGGCGGCGGCGGTTGGGACGTGAGGACCGTTGCTTCACGCAATCGGCCGCCTCCTTTGCTAGCATTACTGCTTCGCAGAAAGAGGCGACCGCCTGATGCACCTATAGGTACGATAAACATTATGGTCACCCTACAACATTTTCTTCTATACAAAGTTGAAAATCAATTTTCTCTTATATTACAGCATCTAGAAGAACGGACGATACGTTAAAATTTAGTTAAAAAATAGTAAGAAATCTTGATCTACTTTGCGTTAATCTATGAGGCTTAGTTTAGTCAATAAAGCCGAAAATCTTGGGCCCTCAGTTCAGACGTTTCAGTAAAATTCAACTCTCATTTACTTTTAAACTATTAACTTTTGGGTCATTATTTCTTTTTTAATAATTCATAGTGGTATCTAATTAATATAAATTAAAGTCGTTTGTATGTATTTCGTCAGATAAATTCAGTTTTTGCAAATTCTTTATAAATGACATTAATAAATTGAGGGCCCAAGGTAAAACGCTATAAATCTGTAATGCTATATTCTACAGATTTGAGAATTTCTTAAAATGTTTAAGAAATTCTTTACTAAATTCCTAAATAATTATGGTTAACCCAGACATCGTACTTTCCGAGATTTAGACTATGCCTCTATAAGCAAGCGTCTGGATTGAGGGCCCACGTTATTTAATCATAACAGTTTTATTTTACGTTTTAGAAATTTATGGCCCATTGCTTTAAGTTTTACTATTTTTTAACTAAATTCCCTGTTAATCTTGTTCCGTTTCATAAGGATTTAAAAAATGGGCCCTCAATCCAGATGCACACTATCAAAAGAGGTTTAGACATAGATAAACGGGGCTTGACGCGCGACTCGTGGGGATTAACGTGTGACTTGTGGGGTCGCTTAGCGCTCAGCCTGATACGATAAATGTATTAAAACTGATGGGGACGAGCACCTGCACTTTTCTACACTAGTGCGAAAAACAGTAAATTGCTTGCCTAAAAGTGGGTTTTCGAGTAAGTGTATTCAAAACTGTTTATAATAAGGGTTCTCCTTTTGCCAACTAAGGTACAGATCTAGAACCCAAAAAAATCTAATAAATTTAACACATTTCACTTTTGTCTAAAAGTAGATACCTACCTAATCCAAGTCTCATCTAAATCAAGATTCAAAATTGATACGAATTCCTACGAAACACATCGTTCGCCGTTTGGTTTTCAACCCAGATCGGCTCGTGTGGTTGCCGGGTTGCTGACGGCGCTCGGTTGGCTGGTTGCTCCGGGTTATTCGGTTACAGTCAGTCTGATTAGCACCTGACGCCCAGCTTTTTGGGGTGTGGTATAAGGAGCGAAGTAGAGCGGGTAGGAGAATTCTTGGTCAAGAAACAGCAACATGTCTTAGAAATAGGTAGAGAATCCCAGGGTTGTGAGATAGTTCGAAAGAATTACCATGGACATAAATACATTCTCATGCCCCAGTCGCCACGATAGGACACGCCCCGGGTATCGGGACTCACTGTGTGATCCCCAGTGTGAGCAGTGGTGGCCGAGTGGTAACGGCCCCGACTTACGGAGTTGTAGGTCGCGGGTTTAAACCCAGCCAGGTGCATTACTTTGTGTAATTTATTTCATCACCACTGCTCTCAAAACGGTGAAGGATAACATCGTGAGGAAACCGGTATGTCCTAGAACCAAAATGACACATGTGACATCCACCAACCCGCACTGGGCCCGCGTGGTGGATTACGGCCCATTCCCTCTCCTAGAGAGGAGGCTTGAGTCCCAACAGTGGAAACATTATAAGTCCGACTATGCTATGCTATGTTTTTTTTTTCCGGTGGGAAAATCATCTTATGTCATCCCCCGCTCTTGGGCGGTGCGGGAGATAGTGTCAGACTTTTACTGAATAAAAACCCACTCCTGTTCCTTCGTTACCTTTCGTGCCAGGGCCGAGTCTTCCTTTCAGAATCAGACCCTTGGCTCCAGTAGGCTTCGACCCTGCTGGGCCCCTACAGTTGCTGACATCTCCTTGAGGCGTGCGTGGAACAGCACGTGCCCGGCGCACGGCGAGCTATTCATTGCTCGTCTCCTCGTCCGCGTAATCCGCGCTTACGTTGGCCGGGGATCGCACATAGCATAGCATCACCATTGACGTGTGGACCACCCAGAGGACACGGTTGAGCATACGGTGGAGCTGTGCCCGGCTTGGGCGGATACCCGCCGTGTCCTCGTGGGGGCGAGCGGTGGCAACGACCTCTTGCACCGGGCCCTGCAGACCATGGTCCGGAGTGAGGAAGAATGGCAGACGGCTGCCTTCTTCTGCGAAGCAGTAACGCTAGCGACGGAGGCATAGCACGCGTGAGGGAACGGCCTTATGCCCCAGCTGCTAGGATCCCGACCCCGATTTCCAGCTACCGTAGACGTAGGCTTGCAGACGGCGAGCAATGGGTAGCAGTTTAGATATCGGTGGTCTACATACAAGTATGAAAAATTACCTAAGTTTAAGCATAGCTCACATGGCTGAGATAATTTTTGGGCCTTGTTACCACTAATAAACCACAATTATTATTATTTGTTTATTGTCATTTTATCTTGACATTTTTAAATATTTAAAAAAAAAAACATTTAAAAATTTAAAAAAATATATAATTATAAGCTTTGCTGTAACTACGCCACAGAGAATTTCTGAAAAGTAAAAGTCTGACAAGCCCACTCACTAGACCATAAAACGTGAAAAATCTTTGGGTGATTTACCAACTCGAAATAATACATCTTGTTTTTTAACCAACTTCAAAAAGGAGGAGGTTCCATGTTCGGCTGAATGTACCTATGTTTTTTTTTATGTATGTTCACCGATTTATCGATCAATTGTGGACCGGCTTAGAAAATTTTTTTTTGATTGACTGGTTATAGTTCCGAGTTGGTTCCACAGAAATATTGTAATGATCTGATCATGATCTTCGAAGATATGGAACAGAACTCCTCATAAGATCACAGCAGAACCGTCGTAACAAGTGAAATTGCCTTGTTTATACGTGTAGTCGATGACTGACTGAAAGAAGAGGGGGAATATATCGAACTGATCTAATGATGAAGCCTGAAGTTAGGCACCGGAACTCTGCAGTAAATTAATGTAATCTAACCGTGTTTGGGATTATTAGAATTGTCATGAGATGCACTCTGGCTATAAGGTATTAAGTTTGGCTGAGGGGTACTTTTTAGGGGTCACAAGTTTTTTTTTCTGCAGCCGTGGTTAAAATCGCTACCTGTCCTATCTTGTACCTGAGTAGCAGACATGTTCGCGTGACATGACAGGGTGCGGCGATTTTCTCACTGAATTGATTTATTAAATTTTATATCATTACGGAATCTTATTTGAACGGTACATCGTAAGTTGTAGCTTTTGAAGCGATTTAGTTTAGAATATATATAGTAGATTAGTAACTAAATGGGGATTCTGAAGATATTATTTGCTAGCTTTTGTCCACGGTTTCGCCCACGTAGTTGCATAAAATATTACCTATGTCGCACAGGAATAAAGCAGCTTTATATCGGTGAAAAAATTTTAGCAATCGGACCAGTACTTGTAATTATGTGTAATTCATCTATAATATGTATGTTTTAATTCATTAACGCTCAGGCGGTAGCCGGCGCCCGCAAGCCATTGTCTTACTATTGTGTCTCTAATTACGCACGTCAAAAGGTTAAGAAATATATAAGTATGTTTATCAGTTGTCTAGTACTCATAACATAAGCTCTGCTTAGCTTGAGACTAGACGCCGTTGTGTGATAGTTGTGGAATATTATTATTATTATAAAAAACGTATATTTTGACACTTTCAAGGGAATCAAAATTCATGGGGTACTTCCCGTTGACCTGGAATCCTGAAATTTGGCATGAAGCAAGGTCTCATAGCACAAGTATAGGAAAAAATCCGAAAACTGTAAATGCAGTTACGTCACAAAAAAAAAACTTCCTTTTCTTTCATATCACTTCTCACACAATCCATCCATCTTTTTTTTGTTCCGATATGTAGTACATAATTATAATTTTTTATTAACACGCCGGCGAACCCGCTAACTGCAGCCAGTAAAATATACATGGATGGATGACTGAGGTGAGTCCACAGACCCATCTAAGGGCAGAATTCACCAATAAAACTAATCACGTTTTAACGTTTGACTCGCATAATCGCGTTTAACCGCTGTCACTAGTGTCACTTGTCTGTATTTTTCTTTTGTTGTATTTTTAGAAGTGACACTAGTGACAGCGGCTAAACGCGATTATGCGAGCAAATCGTTAAAACGCGATTAGTTTTATTGGTGAATTCCACCCTAAATCAGCAAGCATTAACCTTGCTTAACCTTGTCGATTCTTGCGGCTGCTATCTCTTACCCATATTCAGAAAATCAATAATTACGCTAGGGCGATATAAGACTTTCAAAGAAAAAACATTTTCACGGATCGAAATTTCACGAAAAGTTTCTTAATGTTGATTGACATACTGGATGGGTCTGTCAAGGTCTGTCTCTCATGATTAGGGTGAGAGATACCTACGTTTATTGACTTTTAGCTTCCGTTTTCCGTATCTGCCAGTTTGTTTTAATGTGTTAAAGGCATCCAACTCGACATCAATTTTTACTGTTTTTCATACAACCGCTCTTACGCGATTATGACGTTATTACACATTTTTCATTAGATATTTTGGAAACACAGTATCTTGTGGATATTAACTAGGCTTTTATTGAAATCAATTTATAAATTTGTGTAAAAGTAAGACCTCTGAAAACATAACTTTTAAGGGTTTAAAAAAAAACACGTATTTCCTGAAACCAGTTTTGTAAAATATTCGACTACATCACGGAATTACCGAATGCTAACAGAGTTTTCAGGCGTTATCTCTCTTTTTTCGCGTTGCCTTTTTCTTGTCAAACATCGTGTTGGATTGCGTTAGATGAAGTAACAAGATTTTAAACCATGATCGATGTTGATGATAGGCGAGTAAAAAGGGTATCTTAAGTTATAGGAATACAAAACTTAGTTTATATTTGGAGACGGAATTTCGCAATTTTTACATCCACCGGTACATGGTGGACATCCCACCCATACGTACAAAACGTTTTGGAAATACATTCATTGTCGGTACAGCTAAGGAGTGGAATTCCCTGCCAGAATCTGTGTTTCCCTAAAGCTAAAACCATGGAGTCTTTAAGTCAAGAGTAAATAGGTTACTTTTAGGTAAGTGTGCTCCATCGTCGGCCACTTCATCGGTTGCCATCAGGTGAGATAGTGGTCAAACGCGTGTCTATCAATAATAATAATTAAAACAAAAATCACTATCTCTCGCTAAGTTGGTATGTTGCAGAAGAAAATCAGGCCATTGATTTATAATATTTCACAACTATCACACAACGCCGTCTAGTCCCAAGCTAAGCAGAGCTTGTGTTATGAGTACTAAACCACTGGTAAACATACTTATATATTTTTAAATACATACATATTATAGATAAATTACACCCAGACACAGAACAAATGATCGTGCTCATCACACAAACATTTGTCCAGCATGAGAATCGAACCCACGACCTCTGGCTTAGCAATCAGGGCCACTAACCACTAGACCAACAGGCCAGTCAAATTGTCAAGAAGTCAGTCAGTCAGGAAAATGATCAGTGTCTGTGTAGTGCCCGGTAGCAAAAGACTAATCAATGTTACACAGAACTTAATAATTACATTGAATAAGTTATTATTAGGTTTTTCGAAAGTGCCCTTTTTTAAAATGGGAAATCATCCAATGATTTCTCGCGCTCTTGGGTGGAGCGCGAGGACGTGTTTTTTTTTTGTGGGAAAATCATCTAATCACAAATCTCGCTCTTGGGCGGATCGAGAGATAGTGTCAAACTTTTACTGACTGAAAACCCACTCCTGTTCCTTCTTTGCTTTCGTCCTAGAGCCCCGAGTTTCACTTTCACAATACCCGTGGCCCCAGTAGGCTTCGACCCTGCTGGGCCCCTACAATTTGCTGACATCTCCCTGAGGTGCGCGTGGAACAATACGCGTCATCGACGACTTGGGCTCGGTCCGGACGGTTACCGGACGGCCATACGGCGGGCTACCCATTGCTCGCCGTCCGCAAGCCCGCGCCTACGGTGGCCGGAAATCGGGATCGGAATCCCGGCGGCCGATCGCCCCCACGAGGACATGGCGTTGCTCAGCCCAAGCGGGGCACACTTCCACCGTGTGCTCCACCGTGTCCTCCGGGCGGTCCACACAGTGGCGACACCCGGGTGTCGCTTCCGCACGAATCCGGTGCAGGAACTTCCCGAACTTACCGTGTTCTGTGAGAACCTGCGTCATGCGGAAGGTGAGGACGCCGTGAGGTCTTTCCAACCACGCCACGAAGAGGAGACTTTCCGCCATAATTGAGCGCGAGGATGTGTCAGATTTTACTGACTTCAACCCACTCATATGTTCCTTCTTTGCCTTCGTTCCAGGGCCCCGAGGTTCATTTCACACAACCCATGGTTCCAGTCGGCTTCTACCATGCTGGGCCCCTACGGTTTTGTGACATCTCCTTGAGGCGCACGTGAAACACTACGCGCCGTCGACGAGAAACGACCCTGCCCTGATAATACAGCGAATAGGTGTTAATTTTTTATGAAATCATTCTCACAAATGCAATCGCTGGCAAGATAATTAATTCATAAAAGAAGTAAATAAAATGGATCGTTCATAATACTCACCATAACTGGGTCTCCTATCCCCTTGAGAATTTGCTTTCTCTAATTATACTTTTTCCTTGACCAGAGACTGACCTGGCCCCAGAAATCTTATTAGTCCAATTCCATGTTCTAATTATTACGTGACAGGTAAATCAGTACTATACATATACAGACGTATATACATTCAAGATTTTCCCCTGGGAGGAGGAAATGGAGTGGAATATGTAGTGTTCGGTCGTTATTTCTCTCTTTGCCTAGCCTTATCCCATTTCATTAGGGGTCGGCTCTCCTCGTCATTTTTCGCCAGACATTTCGGTTCTGCGTCGTCGAGTAATTCACTTGGGCTTTCTTTAGGTCATTGCTGATTACAGACATCCAAGTTAGAAGGGTTTTTTGGATGGACCACGCTTTTTTGGACCTGTACCTATTTATGTGTAAGACTGTGTGTAGTGTTCGGTCGTTATCTAATCTATACTAATATTATAAATGTTTATTAATTTAATTACACTAATATATTGTCAAAGTCAAAAGTTTTTTATTTCACATAGGCCTACATGGGCACTTATAAAACGTCGGAAGCTAGTGCACGGTGCCAAATTGGTCGTGTCCTATGGAGAAGAACGGGCAAGAAACTCCATGGTTACTCTTTTAAAAAAATTGTTGTGTTGTTGTGATATGTATGACACTGGATTATTGAAAACGATTATAATAAATCTTGTATGTACTGGATTATGTGTCTACTGATCTTGTGTGTATTGGATTATTAAAAACGATTATAATAATCAATATATGGAATCACACCTAACACTAATATTATACCTGAAGGCGAAAGTTTGAGCGCACCGGAAGACGCAGCGTTGGAAGGCCTCCCACAAGGTGGACCGATGACCTGTTGAGTCACGGGAATGTGATGGATGCGAGACGCACAGGACCGTTCGTTGTGGTGACACTTGGGGGAGGCCTACGTCCAGCAGTAGACTTCTTGACAATTCAAAAGTGCAAGTAAGTGATTTATTTGAAATAAATGCTTTAATTCTTGATTCCTTTATTTGCTCTTTACATTTCAGAGCTGAGGTAACTGTTTTGAACAATCCTGCAGACGAAGTAGGCACGTACCTACCTTGGTACTATATTTAACTTAATAAACCACTTATTAACCGATCTTTCATTAAGGCTACACTTGACGAAACCCGTCAGTTTTCGTCGGCCGTCGCTTTTGATGACTCAATGCGTCTCGCCCGTACTCGGTGCCAGATTGTGAGTGTACTATTACAGGTAACTTGACACTTTTTGTGCATAATATCACGCTAAGGAAGCTGATAATATTGTGGTGTAAGAATAAAATAAAAATGCTCTTATATTGAGAAGTACTTAGTAGTTAGGTATAGGTTGAGGTAATTAGATAAATGTACATTTATTTATTTATTTATTTATTAAAACTTTATGCACTAGTAAGAAACACTGTACAAAGGCGGACTTAATGCCTTAGGCATTTTCTACCAGTCGACCTTAGGGTGGTGCAGAAATATAACATGGTAGGTGCAACAAAATGATAAACTAGATTAGAAATACAATAATAAATATATACTTAGATACATACATACAAATTAACAATATCATTATAAAAAACGAATCCAACAAATCAACGCTGTAATGATTACACCAACTTCCTGCGAATGTATTCACGTGCCTTCACCTTAAAAGTGAATCGAGTGGAAGCCATCCTGATGTTCAGTATATAATGTACAAACCACAAAATAAAATTTAAAACTAACTCGTCATCATCTTCCTGCCCTTGTTCCGTCTTATTTGGGGTCTGACTACCAGTATAAAATTAGTTTGAAATTACCAAAATAGTATTTATTATTTATTTAACCTTCATGTACAGTAGTGGTACATAGGCGGACTTAATGCAACAAGGCATTATTCTCTACCAGTCAACCTTTGGGTTAAAAGACACAACACTATCAATTATAGTCAAGTCATCTTCTGAATATCGTGTATGCTATGGATATTATGAAGACTGCATCACTATACTAAATAAAAAAACTTGTCAATCCTACCACTTCAAGAATGTTTTGTAGTCTGTATTAATGTGTTCTATTTTTAAGTATTTCATTTACCTAAATCTCTGGTAATTTGGTTACTTTAATGTGTGTCTAATATTATTTAGTTTAAATAATTTGGGTAAAGATCTGTTTATATTTCTGTTTTATTAACCGTAGAACTCTAGATAGTTGTGAGTTACTTTATGTTACTAAAACACTATCGACTAAATATTTGCATGCCATCACTAAATGGCGGAATGTGTCTTTGCACTTAGTCTTTTTTATATAACATCTTTTGTACCTACCACATTTTACGCAAATAAATGATATTATATTATATTATATATGGGTCCGAAGTCTGTACATTTTGGATTAATATGATCTACTGCTTAGAACAGTAGATTAGCAATTGGAATAAAATTTTTTTTTTTTGTTAAATCTGAAACGTGTTTTTTTTACGAGTTGTGTTTTGTATTTGGAATCAAAGAAAGTAAACATTCTTTTTTTTTAGACACTAGGAAAATGAGTAATGTAACTTATGGCCTTGCTTTTCGATTCATTTTTTCTGACTACGTGACTTAACTTTGAGATGATGTCATTCCCATACATTTTTAACCGACTTCAAAAAGGAGGAGGTTATATGTTCGGTTGAATATATGTTTTTTATTTTTATTTTTTATGTATGTTCACCGATTTCTCGGTCAATTGTGGACCGATTAAAAAAAAAATTATTTGATTGAAAGGTTATACTTCCGAGTTGGTCCCATAGAAATATTGTTATGATCTGATCATGAACTTCGAAGATATGGAACAGAACTCCTCATAGGATCACAGCAGAACCGTCGTAAAAAGTAAAATTGCTTTGTTTATACGTGTAGTCGATGACTGACTTAAAGTAGTGGAGGAATATATTGAACTGATCTGATGATGAAGCCTGAAGTTAGGCACCGGAACTCTGTAGTAAATTAATGTAATCTAACCGCGTAGCCAGAGTGCATCTCATGACAATTCTAATAATCCCAATATTAGAATTGTCATGAGATGCACTCTGGCTATAAGGTATTTAAGTTTAGCTGAGGGGTACTTTTTAGTGGTGGTACCATAACTAAAAAGCGCAAAATAAAAACTTTTTACAAAAAAAATACAATCGACTTCAAAGTAAAAAAAAAACACTGAAAAGTGCAAAATAACTTTAATTTCGGAAGTCGGTGTTAAATAGACAAAACTATTATAGAAACACCGACCTCCGAAATTAAAGTTATTTTGCACTTTTCAGTGTTTTTTTTTACTTTGAAGTCGGTTGTATTTTTTTTGAAAAAAGTTTTTTAAGTTTTCTACTAGCGTTAACGATTATAGATTATCAACTTGGCTAAGCCCTCAGATGTTCAAGCGAAGAAACCGAAGGAACGTCCGATTGTTACCACATTGTGTGGACCGCCCGAAGGACACGGTGAGCATACGGTAGAGGTGTACCCGACCTGGGCAGAGCACCGCCGTATCCTCGTGGGGGCGATCGGCGGCACCAACCTCTTGCGCCGGACCTTGGTACAGGTCATGGTCCGGAGCGAGGAGGAGTGGCAGGCGGTCGCCTCCTTCTGCGAAGCAGTAATGCTAGCAAAGAGGCGGCCGCAAGCGCGAGGGAACGGCCCTCACGCCCCAGCCGCTAGGACCCCGATACCGATTACCAGCCTCAGCAGACGCTGGCTTGCGGACGGCGAGCAATGGGTAGCTCGCCATCCGACCGTCCGGTAACCGTCCGGACCGAGCCCAAGTCGTCGACGCGCGCCTCAAGGAGATGTCAGCGAAACCGTAGGGGCCATGGGTGATGCGAAAGAAAACTCCGGGGCCCTGGAACGAAGGCAAAGAAGGAACAGGAGTGGGTTTTAGTCAGTAAAAGTCTGACACGCCTTCACGCCCCACCCAAGGGCGGGAGATGTCATTAGATGATTTCCCATTAATGGAATTGTACAAGACACATTGGGAAAACGAGTAATGGAACTCAAATGGAATTGTAAGCTGTGGAATATTATCATTATCTTATTTACATTTTTAAATATTACATAAAAGATAATTAAAAAAAAAAAACATTTAAAAAAATAAATAATAATAATAATTATTATTAATTATATAAACATTCAACCTAATAGTTTAAAAAAAAATAGTATACCGAAATATTACACATATTAAGAAAAAAAAAACCGGCCAAAGGCGAGTCGAACTCGCGCACGAAGGGTTCCGTACCATTAACTATACAACTTTTTTTAACGCAATTTATTTTATTCTGTTTTTATTTTTTATTTTTTTTTTGTTATACTGCGTCAACAGAAATAAAAGAAAGAAAGAAAAACATTTTATTCGGCGGAACAAGGCGCAAATTTAGAACTAACAAATTATAAGTATATTATTTATGTGACAATTACGCGCCACATCCGCGCAAAACGGCCAAACGCTCAGCATAATGCCGTGACCACACGCAAAATGCGACGAGTCTACGGCGCTGGTTTTCAGCGTGGGCCGGTAACGGTATCGACATAAAGACGTCGGCACGGTACTGTGTGCTAATAGATTTGAATAAGATAGATAAATAAAAATAATTTTTTGAAGAAAAAAAAAACAATGAATAAATAAATAGGAAATACGATATCATAATATAATTATGTATCATAATTACTTTGTGTAATTTATTTCATCACCACTGCTCTCAAAACGGTGAAGGAAAACATCGTGAGGAAACCGGCATGTCCTAGAACCAAAAATTCGAAGACATGTGACATTCACCAATCCGCACTGAGCCCGCGTGGTGGATTGCGGCCCATTTCCTCTCCTAGATAGAGGAGGCCTGAGTCCCAGCAGTGGGAACATTAAAAGGCTGATTATGCTTATGCTTATGCTTATTATTATGTATAAAGTGGCAACATTACGTTGCGTCTATGCCAAATACATCATCTGTGAAAATTTCAACTGTCTAGCTATCACGGTTCATGAGATATAGCCCTGTGACAGACAGACGGACAGTGGAGTCTTAGTAATAGGGTCCCGTTTTTACCCTAAAAATAAATAAAATAGCAATATCTCAAATTCTTTCATACCATCACGCTATCCACTTTATAAGCTAGACAGATATCGTGTTACTGAGCACGCGATACGATAGTATGCGGCGGCCATCTTTGTTCCGTTGACGTAATGAGAATTGACAGGTTAGTGAGATGTGGCGAGACAGACTGACACGCCAGGTTGGGAAGTCAGCTGTGGTTGTTAACCTAATGTTAGGATAGTAAATAATATTAGTTCTCGAATAATATCGAGTCTTTACAAGAAGAACACCAAACTCTAAAACAAAAAAACTTTTTATTCATACAACCATTGATCGGCTAGTTCCTATTAACTTATAATGATAAGTACTTTTTAATTACGAAAGAAAAAGACCTTTTCAGCAAAAAACGCTAGCTGAAATCGTAAGTGACGATTTTCCTCCTGAAAAGGGTCGATATTCATTGTATAAACACTGGGCAAGTGCGAGTCGGATTCGCGTACTGAGGGTTCCATACAACTTACCTATGAAAACAGTACAATTCCCGAAATGAGTTACGAAGATTTTACCAAATCGGATTTTTTTTTATTGTGACGTAACTACAAAAGAGTTTTCAGAATTTTTTCTATACTTGTGCTATGAGACCTTGCTTCATGCCAAATTTCAGGATTCTAGGTCAACGGGAAGTACCCTATGAATTTTGATTCCCTTGAAAGTGTCGAAATACACGTTTTTTGCGACATAAACGGCCGTATCTTTTTTTTTCGTAAACTTTGAAGTTTGATTTTTTTCACAGCTTCTAGGGACCTGCAGACCTGAGTATATGGTTTTAATTTCAACTCGATACCTTCACGCATTCCCGAGATAAACGGTCTTGACAGACAGACAGACAGACGGACGGACAACAAAGTGATCCTATGAGGGTTCCGTTTTTTTTCCTTTTGAGGTACGGAACCCTAAAAATGAATAGCTGTTCGTTAGTTTCGCTAAAACTCGAGAATGGCTGGACCAATTTGGCTAATTTTGGTCTTGAAATATTTGTGATATTCCAGAAAAGGTTAAAACGGTGAGAAAAAATGGAAAAAAAAAACAAATTCCGAATACAACGACATCTCTAAAATGTCATTATAAAATGAATTACGCTGTTCTGGTAATGCCAGTAGATGGCGTTATCCTTACTATTAGGCGGTACGGAAGTTTGCCGGGTCAGCTAGTTATAAAAATTAAACTCTATGTTCAGATGTTTGTTTATCAATCACATCTCAAAACGGCTAAGCAGATTTGGATGAACACATATAGACCATTAGATATATTAGCACATACAAGTTGACTCGCTTTACTATAACTGCTGAGACCAATAATAACTTTGCATATGACATCAAGAGCTGCCCACACCATCAAGTAACACAGCGTTATACAGATCATATCAACTACATTACATTGGCGCGTCAGAATAAATATTTAACTTTTTAATGGTTATACTTAATTGATATTTCAACGAAGTAACCCACACATGAGTTAAGGCGAAGTTGTTCATTCAAAGTTCTGTCACAGCAATATTGTGGTATCATTGAAAGAAAGAAAGAAGAAAGAAAAATATTTTATTTGGCACACATAGACTTACACAGCGTAGAAACCAAATAAAAAACTTTAAGGCGAAGTTTTTTATTTGGTTTCTACGCTGTGTAAGTCTATGTGTGCCAAATAAAATATTTTTCTTTCTTCTTTCTTTCTTTCAATGATACCACAATATTGCTGTGACAGAACTTTGAATGAACAACTTCGCCTTAACTCATGTGTGGGTTACTTCGTTGTAAAAACTTAATATTAAAAAAAAAAAAAAAACATTGAAACATGCGCCATCTTGGTAAAATGAAGATGAGAATTTTAACGTAGCATAGACTTTATGGCGGTAAGTCCCCTCTTTGAGGAGTGGCAGGAAAGGCAACACGGCGTCCTTACCTTCCGCATGACGCAGGTCCTCACCGGACATGGTAAGTTCGGGAGGTTCCTGCACCGGATTCGTGCGGAAGAAACGCCCAGGTGTCACCATTGTGTGTACCACCCAGAGGACACGGTGGAGCACACGGTGGAGGTGTGCACCGCTTGGGCAGAGCAACGCCGTGTCCTCGTGGGGGCGATCGGCGGCGGCGATCTCTCGCGCCGGGTCTTGGTACAGGCCATGGTCCGGAGTGAGGAGGAGTGGCAGGCGGTCGCCTCCTTCTGCGAAGCAGTAATGCTAGCAAAGGAGGCGGCCGATCGCGTGAGGCAACGGTCCTCACGCCCCAATCGCCGCCGGGATTCCGATCCCGATTTCCGGCCATCGCAGGCGCAGGCTTGCGGACGGCGAGCAATGGGTGGCTCGCCGTCCGACTGTCCGGTAACCGTCCGGACCGAGCCCAAGTCATCGACGGTGCGTGCTGTTCCACGCGCGCCTCAATGAGATGTCAGCAACTGTAGGGGCCTAGCAGAGTCGAAGCCTACTGGGGCCAAGGGTCTGATTCTGAAAGGAAGACTCGGCCCTGGTACGAAAGGCAACGAAGGAACAGGAGTGGGTTTTTAGTCAGTAAAAGTCTGACACTATCTCCCACCCCGCCCAAGGGCGGGGGATGTCATAAGATGATTTTCCCACCGAAAAAAAAAAAAAAAAGTAGCATAGACTGCCTTACTCGATATATTTGCCGCCGAATACAGCAAAAACATTAGAACGTGTTTCATCTGCATTCAAAAGGAACACAAAGAAACTCAAAGAGGCTGTAAACGTTTTATAATTTCTAAACTTGTGAATGCGAAAACCGTGGGAAGCCAAAACAAAAAAAAAACTTTCACCTTTTTAATTTAGGTATTGTTTCCTAATATTGAATACTAGGCTTTTGGCTTCTACTTTTTTATTATTTTATTTTATTGGAGTAGATACTAGCTTGCTTTTTTTGTTGTAGATCGTGGGTTCAAACCCAGCTAGGCGCATTACTTTGTGTAATTTATTTCATCACCACTGCTCTCAAAACAGTGAAGGAAAACATCGTGAGGAAACCGGTATGTCCTAGAACCAAAAATTCGAAGACATGTGACATTCACCAATCTGCACTGGGCCCGCGTGGTGGATTAAGGCCCATTCCCTCTCCTAGAGAGAGGAAGCCTGAGTCCCAGCAATGGGAACATTAAAAAAAAAGGCTGATTATGCTTATACTTTATGCTTAGATACCAGCTTTTAGTAATTTCTGCAAGTTAAAATAACACGGCAAGCCCTGACACGCTCACCGACTCATCAACTCCCAACTCAAACACTTGAACCTAGAACGCTGAAATTTTTGCACAGAGATTCTTTTTATGATGTTTTCAAAGAATAAATAAGAATATTTTAAAATTCAAACCCTAAAGTCGCCTATACAATGTTGGCTGAGCTTAGGCCAACGCGAGCGTCGGCAATTAGTTACAAGGCCACAAGGCGGCCTTCGGAACCTTCGCCTTTAGAGCCGGTTGTAGTCACTGAGTATTTTGTATAAACTCCGCCCAGGTCTATGTTGATTTTGCGGCCCCGTAACAGGGGTTTTATTAAAAAAAAAAGAAAACAATAACTATTCAAAATTTTTGTTTTTGTGAGGCCCTTTTAAAAACCATTCTTTATTTTTTGTAACTTTAATATAAATATTTTCGTGACGTAATCTTGTAGACATACACGTCTGAAATCGTAAGTTAAGGTCAGATTCGCGATTTTTTTTTATCGAGCCAACTAATTTACATCATGTTTTGAATTTTTTCCCGGCAGATCTGCCCACCAGAGACTAAAGAGCAGTAACAGCCCTTTTGTGATTTTTCGTTTTATTAGTGATTCTGAAAGCGGGTTTCTTAAGCTTTCTATTGAATTAACTTACTTATTTCTAAGACTATTAGAATGGTTTTTATTTAACAGTTTTCACTTACTGCAAACGAAAAAAATTAACAATTTGGCGTGATTTCCCAACTAAAATACAGTATAAATTATACTGCAGATTAAATTTTAAGGTTTCATAACTAAAATGCAGTAAGCAATATAATTTTACAGTTCTTTAGATAGTTTTATATTTCTGGAAAAAAATTAAAAAAAAAATTAATACGCAGTAAAATTTACCGCCATACAAGCTATTTTTACTGCAAATTAAGAAAATACAATTTATTGTCACGAACTCCCAACTAAAATGCAGTAAAATCAAAGCTTGTCGCATTTTAGTTGTGAATACTTAACATTCTTTTATCATTATAAACTGACTAACACGCAGTAAAATACAGCATTACTGCAGATTAGTTTGGATAGCATAATGACACAGATATGATTATTCCTAGCTAAAGTGCAGTTAATGTCAGTTGTTAAACATAAAGATACATTATGTTATATATGTTAATATTAAGAGAAAACTGTCAAAGGAGGTTGTGCATTCTGCGCAGGGTCCTTTATTAATTAGATGTTTTTTTTTATTTTTGATATGTAAATTTTACATAAGTGAGTTGAATTATTGTGATTAAATAATAAGAAATAAACGGTCTTTAAAATGTGAACTAGCTATTTTTCTTACTGCACTAGTAAATTGAACACTTTTTTCTTAAAAAACTAACTAAAATGCAGTATTTTTTTGACCTTACTGCATGTTAGTTGGGTTTCTTGACAAAATAACTGATCCAAACGCAGTAATAGGGCTTTTTGCTGCATTTTACTAAGTTTAAAATGGTATTTTTTACAAAAAAGGCTATGCAGTAATAGGCACCAAAAAGAATAAATGGCCATAATAAATTCAGTTATTAAGATATATTTTTTTTTATTGCTTTAACGTGTGAACCTATGCCTTTACAACCTTTCTGCATTCAAATTTTTTTGCTTATACATTCTGTTGATTTTTTAAAATCAATTCTTAACTTTAAATGCGTTTTACTCGAAATCGTGATTTTGCTGTTACTGCACTTTAGTGTATGGTGGGCAGAGATGGTCATAATGACGATGGTAGGACCAGACTGGTCCATTTTTTTTTGTTAAATGCATGAAAAACACTATAGGTAATTAAGTATTTCATGCCACATTGACCCAAAAGCTAATATGATCATCTCCCTGAAAAAGTGATCATCTCAATAGTCTCAGTAATAAGTTTTCTCAAAAATATAAAATTGAGACTTAAATCAGCCTGGTTCTACTTTCACCATTATAGTCAATTTTAATATAATAATTTTTCATGGTGTTCTCTTGTATATTTGTAGATTTCCAGAGGTTTAAAAAAGTTCAAAATGAGTACCTGGCCTTAATACCACAGTGTGAGCAAAAAAAAACAGCCACGCCCCTTTCAACAGCGATGCTATCAAGTATCAACATATTGGATTTTGTACTCATCGTTATTAAGTAAGCCAATGAACGATCAATGTTTATTAAAAACTAGCGACCCGCCCCGGCTTCGCACGGGTGCAATGCTGATACCACTGCAACCGCTATGTCCCTGCATTTTAAATCTGTAACATCTTCGAAAATATTCATTTAAATTACATGCTGTAAAGGGCCATATTAATCTATATTAAAAGCACAATGTATTTAATGGGATAAGGCTTAATACTGTATTGCTTAAAATCGCTTCGTAAATAAGCCATTATTTCTCGTAAAAAGTAAAGGATAAAAAATAGTTATTGTGGGTAAGAGATAGACATATACCATCGCGGAATTTTTTGTAGACCTTTTTAATGAAATTGTACAAAACTGTAGCCTACATTATTTTGATCTATCTCGAAGAGTTCAGCAAGTGTTTGCAACGTAAGCGCAAAAAAATGTGTTTATTTACGACATCACATTAGAAACCTATACCTATAGTTTCTCTACTATATTATGCATGTATTACACATATAAAGCTTCCTCTTAGATCACCCTATCTATTAAAAAAAAACCGTATCAAAATCCATTGCGTAGTTTTAAAGATCTAAGCATACATAGGGACAGACAGCGGGAAGCGACTTTGTTTTATACTATGTGGTGATAAAACTATTAACTACATGGAGTTTTGAAGTAACGAAAAAAAAAACTATAACAAAAATAAACGTCATCTTGTGATTATGGAAAGGGGACATTATGACTGTAGAGAATTTAGACTGTTGATTTATTTCAATCCCCAGGAAAAGCATTACTGAGATATCTCAAGGAGATTGTCAGTAGCAACCAGGATACACAGGACTTACCCACGCGCGCGGCCCTAGCGGGCATCTACCCTGCTGGGCCCCGGGCTACGGTTTACTGACATCTCTTTGAGGAGCGCATGGAACACTGAACTGTGTTACCGGACGGCCGGACGGCGAGTTACCCATTACTCGTAGTCCGCGAGCCCGCACCTACTCGCCATACATCTGGTCACAGACATAAACATCTAAGTCCTTCTAGTGCCCTAACCCTGACCTCTTCTTCCAGCACTTCCACTGACGTTTGTGAAAAAATCTATTTTAGGGTTCGGTACCTCAGTCAGCAAAAACGGAATCCAGGAACATTTTGTTGTCCGTCTGTCAAGATACCTTTTCTTAAGAACACGTGGATGTATTAACCTGAATTAATTTCAAATACTACCCCTTGGATCAGTGAAAATCAAACGTACATCTAAGACAATGCAACCTAAAGATCCTGTTACCCTGAAAAAAAAGATCCTGTTGACCTGTCTACAATGCTTCGTTCATAGCGCATATTTTGTCATTTTTATGGAAATCAAAACCTATATATATACTTCTCGTCGATCTAAAATCCTGCAATTTGGCAAGAAGCTAGGTCTCATAAAAAAATAAATGAAAAAATTTGAAAAAGTAGTTACGTCAAAAAATAATTACCTACTCTTTTGCGATTCGGAAAAATCTTCAAGACTCAATTCTGGAATCGAACTAAATAATAATAATAATATAATATTCCACAACTATCACACAACGCCGTCTAGTCCCAAGCTAAGCAGAGCTTGTGTTATGAGTACTAGACAACTGCTAAACATACTTAGGTATATATTTCTAAAATACATACATATTATAGATAAAATACACCCAGATACACAAAAAATTATCGTGCTCATCACACAAACATTTAATTTTGTCCTGGGTGGGAATCGAACCCACGACCTCCGGCATAGCAGCCAGGGCCACTAACCACTAGACCAACCGGCCAGTCAAAATATTCACAACAGTTTGTACGGAACCCTCGGTGCGCAAGTCAGACTCGCACTTGATTTGTTTTTTTAGATAGACTATAGGTTACGAGTAGGTACGTATCTATTACGAATGCCGATTGCATAAATTCGAAACACAACAAACCATGACACACAATAATTACCAAAAAGTGAAACAGCTTGCCAAACGACATAATATCTAATAATAGGTGACAAACAGTCGTACCGTGACCGGCTTTAGGCACATAATGGGTAGAAATGCGGCCACCATTGCGCCATGGACGGACATACGAATCGTATTGTGACAATTCTATTATTACTGTTCACTGGCACTGAGAACTTGAGTCAATTTTGTTGTGAACTCCTTCTGCTAGATGATCAGTAGGCGTGGGCGAAGCGACCCCTCGCCCACGGTCTCGCACCCAAAGGGGCCTCGCGCAAACGAAGGCTCTTTAAGAACGAGGGTGATTTTTATAATTAATAGGCTTGCGTTTGACCATTATTTCAAATTTATAAAAAGAAAAAGGCTTCACTGATGCGTCTTCGCCCACATCTAAATCAGCCCACGCTACGCCTCTGTAAATGATATTCATGACTGAACCTCGGCTGGCAGTGCCGGGTCGCTTCCGACTTTCGGTACGAGGTCACGACTCGGCTCCTCCCATGCTTATGCCACGCCATGTCCTCCAGCCGTTCGCGTCTGTGTTCTTCATCGCTTCATCGCACAACCAAGACAAACGGTTTTCTTTCTCATCGACGCCATTTTCAAATGTCATCCTCATTTTTTTTTTATTGTTTTTTTTTTCCTTCTAATTAATGTAGCCTGAGTAAACTTCTACCATATCCTTCCCCAGGACTTCTACCAGAGATACCTCTATGCTTCATTGTATTTGCGTTGCAGAGTCGCGGTAACTCTTTCGAACGATAACGCAACCCTGAAAGTCGTTATGCGTAGGTACTTCAACACCTAAGTGCATATTTTTTTTATTAAAATGCGAAAAATACAGAGGTGCGCGTAAAAACTTGCACATGGTAATCGTTGACCTCGAAAAGGCATACGACCGGGTACCTCGTGAGGTTCTGTGGTGGGCCCTTAAGGAGAAAGGTGTGCCTGAGAAGTATGTGCAGTTGATCCGATCGATGTACTGTCGATGCAGTACCCAAGTCCGGTCTACAGTGGGCACCACTGGCAGCTTCAATGTGGCTGTCGGCTTACATCAAGGGTCGGCTCTCAGCCCTTACCTCTTCCTGATAATAATGGACGCTCTGACGTCGGACATTCAGGAAGCGGCTCCCTGGTGTATGCTGTTTGCCGATGATATTGTGCTCGTTGCCGAAAGTGGCCTAGAGGTCCAGAACAGATTGGAGGTGTGGTGGCACAGACTGGAGAGTGTTGGCCTGAAGTTGAGTAGAACCAAAACGGAGTACTTGTTCTGCGATTTCGGCGGTCTCTCCAATCTAGTGCCTTTAGCTCTCGCCGGAACGCCCATACCGATCTGTTCCGACTTTCGATACCTCGGGTCGCTCGTCCAAGGGCATGGTGAGTTAGACCGGGACGTAACACATCGGATCAACGCAGGATGGATGAAATGGCGACAGGTCACGGGAACAGCTTGTGACCCACGGATGCCCCTCAAGTTGAAGAGTAAAATCTACAAGTCCGTGATAAGGCCTGTCATACTGTATGGATCAGAATGTTGGGCTGTGAAAAAGACGGATGAAAAAAGATTGCACGTAGCGGAGATGAGAATGTTAAGATGGATGTGTGGTGTGACAAGAATGGATAAAGTGAGAAATGAGTATATTAGGGAAGTTTGAAAGTGGCGCCAGTGACTGAAAAGTTGAAAGGGAATCGTTTATCTTGGTATGGCCATGTGAAGAGAAGGGACGAAGCGCAGTTTGCTAAAAGAGTTATGAATTTACATGTGGATGGATGGAGAGGGAGAGGGAGGCCAAAGAAAAGATGGATGGATTGTGTGAGAAATGATATGAAAGAAAAGGGAGTTAGTAATATCGTGACGAGTGACAGGACAGAATGGTAGAAAAAAACGTGTTGTGCCGACCCCAAATAAAACGGGATAAGGGCAGGAAGATGATGACACTTACATATAGTATGTACATACCTACAGGTAAGTTTAGTACAAATAGTTAGATGTATTTCATTATACTTACTCATGGACATTATTACTTAACTACTACTTTTCTTAGGAGTTACAATAGATCAATTATACACAAACTGGAAGAAACATAGGTATTGAAAAAAAATATATAAAAATATCTAGTGCTTGCTACGTCTTGTGTCACTAGAAATGCTTATTTTGGAAATGTGTACCCACTGTCTACATTTGTTCTCCAGAAAAAATGTCGTAAAACAATTTATATATATAACTATGCATAGTACCTTAATCATTAAGAGATGTCTTCAGAACGGATGGTTTCCTGACACTTACAGGTATATTATATAAATATGTATAGGATTTATTTATTTTATTTAATCTTTTGTTCTCCAGAAAAAATGTCGTAAAACAATTTATATATATAACTATGCATAGTACCTTAATCATTAAGAGATGTCTTCAGAACGGATGGTTTCCTGACACTTACAGGTATATTATATATATATGTATAGGATTTATTTATTTTATTTATTTTATTTAATCTTTTGTTCTCCAGAAAAAATGTCGTAAAACAATTTATATATATAACTATGCATAGTACCTTAATCATTAAGAGATGTCTTCAGAACGGATGGTTTCCTGACACTTACAGGTATATTATATATATATGTATAGGTTTTATTTATTTTATTTAATCTTCATGCAACATTATTGTACAAAGGCGGAGTTAATGCCTGAGGTATTCTCTACCAGCCAACCTAGGGTGGTGAAGAGACAATATGGTAGGTGCATAAAAAGAAAATTATATGCGAAAAACAAGAGTAAAACAAAAAGGTACTTATACATATAATAAATATTTATATACTCGAATTATGTTTATTTGTTAAAAACAACATGCAATACTTTAATTTCAAATCAAATTCCAAAAGAAGCATTCGGAAAAAATATAAATATGACATTAATTTACCAGTTATTAACAATATGATGTATTATATAGTACCTATGTTACTGCTATACGTGTGTACAACCAGTTACCGCCAGCCGAAATGGAAATAATTATGTAGCTGTTGATTCCCGCATTAACGCCGGCGTTCACGCGCCATTGTCTTTCTATTGTGTCTCTAATGAGGGACTCAAAAGGCTAAAAATAACATGGTTTTTTTTTTTTTGATAATGTATTTTATAATCTGCATGAGTTTTTTGATAAAAATTATATTTGTGTCTCCTTTTTTTTTGATAAAAATTAAATTTGTGAATCCCTAATTTCCTTAAATACTATTGCATATATCCAACTTGGGTAGACCGTTGAAACTAAAAATTTAATGTTTATAAATGTCACGCAATAATATGTCTTTACCTTTATCTAAATAAATTAAATACTGATTTACGGATTAAAAGAATTTTGAATGAAGAACAAACTGATTCCTGCTGATATGGTCACACGGTTAATTTATTTTTATAAATAAACCTTAGTAGCCATATCTTTAAACTTTCAAAAAACTCGATAGGTGACTCTTCTATCCGCTTCTATCCATCACTATTGAGTTTTTGGCGGGAATTTTCGAATAAAGTTCAGTGACCGTTTTAATTGTTCGCAAATTGATTTCCGGTGGATAATTATTGTGATGTCAAATTGATGTAGCTCAATGTTGTATCTCAAATGTCTGCCCAATTGGATAATAATTAATATGTGGAATCAGTGAAACAGGTGCGATTTCGGTCAGGTTCTCAACGGACATGGTCAGTTCGGGAGTTTCCTGCACCAGATTCGTGTGGAAGAATCTCCCGGGTGTCACCACAGTGTGGTTCGTTCAGAGGAGCATACGGTAGAGGTGTGCCCCGCTCAGGCAAAGCACCGCCGTGTCCTCGTGGGGAGCGATCGGCTGCAACAATCTCTCGGGCCGGGCCTTGGTACAGGCCATGGTTCGAAGTGAGGAGGAGTGGCAGGCGGTCGCCTTCTGCGAAGCAGTAATGCTAGCAAAGGAGGCAGCCGCACGCGCGATGCAATGGCCCTCGCGCCCCAGCCATTCGGGATTCCGATCCCGATTTCCGGCCACCGTAGGCGCGAGCTTGCGGACGGCGAGCAATAGGTAGCTCGCCGTCTGACCATCCGGTAACTGTCCGGACCAAGCCTAAGTCGTCGACGGTGTGTGTGTGTGTGTGGAGTATTCTATGCGCGCCTCAAGAAGAAGTCGGCAAACCGTAGGGGCCCAGCAGGGTCGAAGCCTACTGGGACCATGGGTTCGCTTCTGAAAGGAAAACCCGACCCTGGAATGAAAGGCAATGAGGGAACTTAGGATTGGGTTTTAGTCAGTAAAAGTCTGATACGCCCTCTCGCTCCGCCCAAGGGCGAGAGATGTCATCGGATGATTTCCCACGTAAAAAAAGGTGAGATTTCGGTGAAATGAAGCTAGATTTTTTTATTGTAGGTACCTAGTGTTGACTACCATAGCGAAGTTTGCTAAGAACTCGATACAAGCTTGCTGCCAAATACTACGAAAACATTAGAATATGTTACACCCATATTCTAATGCCATTTATATGTCGGACATTATTGTTAAAACTTACGAAAAATCACGCAAAAAACATGGAAGTAAGACTAGGTAATATGATCGTAAGACTATAGCCTTCCCTTAGACATAAATTAAAGAAAAATCACTAATGTCTCGTCTTTCTCATTCCAGAGTTTTTGGCGGGACTTCTTAGAGTGAAGTTCAGTGGCTGTTTTAATTATTCGCAAATTGATTCCTTGTGGATATTGTGATGTAAAATTGGTGTAGTTTTGTATCTCAAGACGTGTCTGCGCAACTGGGCAATATGTGGAATCATTGAAACAGGCGCGATCTCGGTAAAATGGAGCTGAGAATTTTATTGTAGTTTTGGCGACCTCAGCGGAGTTTGCTGAGAAGGCTGAATCCATACATTTTGCTGCCAAATACAACAAAAACATTAAATGTCTACACATGACATCCGCATTCTAATGTAAAAAGAAAAGAAACAACTGTGATATTCGAATACGAAAAACATTCGTGCCTGTTCCTGGCCTGTTGGTCTAGTGGTTAGTGGCCCTGACTGCTATGCAGGAGGTCGTTGGTTCGATTCCCACCCAGGACAAATGTATGTGTGATGAGCACAATCATTTGTTCTGTGTCTGGGTGTAATTTATCTATAATGTGTATGTATTTAGAAATATTTAAGTATGTTTATCAGTTGTCTAGTACTCATAACACAAGCTCTGCTTAGCTTGGGACTAGACGGCGTTGTGTGATAGTTGTGTGAATATTATATTATATTATTATTATTACTGAAAACTTATTACGCAAGAAAACATGGATAAAAGTCTAGGCGATATGGTCGAACGACTATAGCCTAAAAAAATCTCACTCCCGCGCTTTTCCGGTGAATTCGATATCTTTTTGGAGTTCTTATTTATTTGAGTTATTAAAGTATCTAGTGGTATTTACCTAGAATAAATCACAATGAAATAAAAACTTAAGTACAAGCAAAATATCGCTAAAAAGACATTTGGACTTTGGACTTATTAAAATCTTGTGAGAAAAGTTTACTACAGAGTTAACGAAAAAAAAAGATACGGCCGTTTATGTCGCAAAAAACGTGTATTTCGACACTCTCAAGGGAATCAAAATTCATAGGTACTTTCCATTGACCTAGAATCCTGAAATTTGGCATGAACAAGGCTTTACAGCATAAGTATAGGAAAAAATCTGAAAACTGTAAATTTTGTAGTTACGTCACAAAAAAGAACTTTTTTAGCGATTCGAAAAAAATTTCGTAACTCAATTCGGGAATTGAACTGTAGGTAAGTTTGTACGGAACTCTCAGTGCGCGAGTCCGACTCGCACTTGCCTGGTTTTTTTTGTAAAGGCATCACATCGGAAGCCGATCTATGGCGCACTTATTGGATAAATAAGCAGCAGCAGGACTTTGAATGTATGGGAATAACGGAGTTAATACAAGAAACAGAATCTTTTTATACAAAGGTGAAGATATCCCTAGAAATTTTACTAGCAGTGCCTTACTCGTATTCCACAATCGAAAGATCATTTAGCACACGTAGACGCGTAAAAACATGGCTAAGATCAACTAGGTATGTCCGAGGATAGATTAAATGGGCTTTGTGACATACAAAGCCCAGCCCTATTTGTAACATACAAAGATCAGTGTACAATTGTACATAGAATAGTACATTATGATATAAGTGTGTAATGTTAGTGATTACCGTCAAGGCGGTATTTAGACCCGAGCCGTGGCGTGGGTCATAAGAGAGCCAAGAACGGTAATCATTAATTACTCACGTGTGTCATACGACGTTTTTCAATACACTTGTGAAGAAAACAACAGTAAAACTAGTAAAATTTTCTGTGACATGGCGGTAAAAATCTGTTTTCATAAGCGGGCGCATCATTTTTTTTATTTACCCCTAGAGGAAGGCTAAGGTATTTTGATCATACTGCCTAATCTTACGTTATGTTTTCTTGCGTGAAAAGTTTTTACAATAATGTCTTTCGTAGTAACAATAGAGTACGGATGTAACATTTTCTAATGTTTTTTTAGTATTTAGTTTAATTTAATAAATACAGCCACTGAACTTTACTGGAATAAAAAAATCACACCAAAAACCGCGCGCATCTTAAAATGGCGGGCATAGACCACAAAAAGAAAAACAAATTTTATTTGAATGTGCGATTTATTTACTATAATGTTTTTAATTAAATAAATCGTTTGTACAAGTTAAATTTGTCCATTTTAACTTGTAAATTGAATGAAATAAGTAAGACACTAATTTATATACTATTGAACGGAATTTTATTCGAATTCAAAATTTGTTTTGCGAACAAAGAGGTTGAACAAAAAGGGTTTAACTACATTATAGCACTAGTGCGTAATGGTAATCAAAATCCATTATATACCTAAGTGCAGTGCAATAAGAGTCACTTTCTGAGCAAGTGTGTTGAAAAATTTGTTAACGTTATGGGCAATTTTTTCACGGAAGACGTCATAAACCGTTTTGCTGAAGACTCTCGAAAGCTGATTTTAAAATAGCTATTCTATAACTAATTAAAGAATTTATATAAAAATTGCCTAATTTAATTTACGTTTATTTATTTAACAAAGAGCTTATAAAAATCTGATTTGCCCCTCCCCCCCCCTTCCTGGCCCAGAACCTGGGTACGCCCATGGGCAGTTCAAACAATTTTATATCTTTAGGTACAATTAATATGGGCTATGAGAATCCTCGAAAGAGTTTAATGTTGACTCTAGAACTTAAAGGGCGATTGAAGTACACTGGTGGGTTTAAGTCAGTAAAAAGGTTTTTGGTTTGCTTCTAAATTATTGTTTTCTAACAAAGTATTGATTATTTTTTTAAATAACAATTAATTAATTAATAATATAATATATATAATATAATAACTAGCTGACCCGGCGAAATTCGTACCGCCTTAATAATAGTCGAATGTTCTGATACCTTTTAGCTGAACTGTCTCTTTTGACATAGGCGTTATCTTTATAACGCCATCTACTGGCATAGCCAAAACCAGCATGATTCTTTTTTAAAATGACATTTAAATTAGAGATGGCGTTGGTTTTTTTTTTCCTGATTTTTTCCATTTTTCTCACCGTTTAAACCTTCCCTGGACTATCACGAATATTCCAAGGCCAAAATTTGCCAAATCGGTCCAGCCGTTCTAGAGTTTTAGCGAGACTAACGAACAGCTATTCATTTTTATTTATATAAATAGAAGATCTGGCGGCATAGATGCCGCTTTTGACCCGATTGTAATTTTTTGAGATTATTTTTTATGTGGGAAAATCATTTAATGACAAATCTCGCTCTTGGGCGGAGCGTGAGATAGTGTCAGACTTTTACTGACTAAAAACCCACTCCTGTTCTTTCTTTGCCTTCGTCCCAAGGCCCCGAATTTCACTTTCTTACTACCCGTGGTCCCAGTAGGCTTGGGAAATCATCCAATGATTTCTCTACCATTTCTCCATAGGGCCCATCCTATGGTTTTGCATCTCTTTGAGGCGCGCATAAAACACTAAACACCGTCGACTCAGGCTCTGTTCTCACCGGACGGCCGGACGGCGTGCAGCATTGCTCGTCGTCCGTAAGCCTGCATAGCTGCTCTATCCTTCGTTTATTAATGTTATGTTGTTTGTTTGTTGTTGTTTGTTTGTATGTTTGATCGACCCACCAAAATACTTGTTTTATAGTTTTAAGGTGTAAAACTCGTTAAAAAATAAAAGAACCGTTTTGACATTTGAGTTGTACCCTAGAATGTAACTTGGAACGAAACTGAAGGAAACAATAAAATAATAATTAATTACATAGATAATTATAGTGTTTTAAAAAAAAAATTTTTTTTTTGGCGCTTTAATTAATATGATGGAATATATTGCGAGTATTCTTTTTGCGTATTTAAGTATTCGTTTTGACAGATGTCAAGACGGGCCTTTTATTTTTTGACAAGTTTCAAGTTCACAGTTATCGTGGTTAGTCTGTCGTCGGTATCTGTGACCAATACTTATCTTTGGGACAACAATCGTGTTGCAGACTCGATTATTGCATTCGGTTACTATATAGTTAAGGCAAAGCCAAGTGGGGTTTTATGCGTATTAAATAATACTAATCTACATATATCTAAAAGCGAAATACCACTCACTGATTAATCACGAAATCTCAGAAACTATAACACCTGCAAACTTAAAATTTGGCAGGTAGGTTCCTTATAGGGTGTAGACATCCGCTAAGAACGGATTTTACGAAACTCCACCTCTAAGGGGTTAAAACGGGGGTTGGAAGTTTGTATGGAGAAAGTTACTTTCACACGGGCAAAGCAGCTGACAGAAGCTAGTGTTGTATATATTCTTTATTTGTACACCATAATAAATTACAGTACGAGAAACATTGAGTGGTACCTACGTTTTTTAACCTATCTAATAGCGTAATTAGAGACACAATAGAAAGACAATGGCGCGTTAACGCCGGCGTTATTGCGGGGATCAACCTTCTCACGCTCTAGGATGGAACGAGAGGGTGTTGACTATAACTTACCTGTTTCTTTCAGTTGTCCTTTACCTTTAATAGGGGCGGCCAGAAGGGGATATTGCGCGAAACTCGAGCGCGTCAGAAAATCATATGGGGAGAAACCTTGCACCCTGTAATGTACCCCTACCACTTAAGATCCTTTAATAGAGTGTAAAAAGCGTCAGATTAGTAAAAAAAAATTGATCCTCGGAAGAACTTGAGCGCGTCAGATTAAGACAAGGTAAGTTAAGTACATGCAGAGAAGTGTATATTTCAATAATCTGACAATTTGAGCGTGGCATAAGCAAATGTGCGAGTAAAGTTTTTACCGCAGTTTGCTAAGATAATTTTGTTAGGAACGTTACATCGATGTGTAGCTACATCGCCCCATGAAAACCGTCAGATTATATGTTTTTCGTAATCCTGATAGGATTACCGTTTCGAGTATTTCCAGGTGACCTTTTTTTACATTTTTTTCACACGCTCTCGGGCCCCACTGAAATGGAAACAAACTTGTCATAGACTATTTTTCGTTTTAGAACCTAATCTTCACAATCCAATAGGTCCCCATGACGCTTTATTAACTGCAAATTTAGCATCCCGGCCTCCCCTACTAATTTTAAGACCACGAGCTTTATTTTCAAACAATCCCCGCGGCCCTAGCGTGCATTGGCGCTGTTGGGCTCCTTCGGTTTGCAGACATCGCTTCGAGGAGCGCGTGAAACACTACGCGAGATCGACGACTTGGGCTCGGTCTGAATGATTATCGGACGGTCGAACGGTGAGCTACTCATTGCTCGTCGTCCGTAAGTCTGCGTCTACCGTGTCCGGCAGTCGTGGTTGGGGTCGCGGTGGTTGGGGCGCCAGTATGTCCGATCTCTCATGATTGTGGCCATCTTCTTCACGAGGTGACAGCTGCCCATTCCCCCTCGTTCTGGACCCTGGCCTGAATTAGAGCTGGACGCGAGGGGTATCCAATAAAAAAAAAAAATAGGTGGTAGGTACTGCCTTAGCATAGTGTATTGGGTTTTACGGTTGTGTGTCTTAGTGTCTAAACACACTATGCCAAAGGTACGCGACGGAAGTTCCGCGGCTGATTTTACGTTCCGACGTATTCAGCTGACATGGCACACCATAAGTACCGAACTTACGCGGCTGAAATTCAGTTGCGTAATAATATTTGACAATCAATTTAAAGAAAGATATTAATTATAGAGTTAATGTAGCAAAAAGTTTACATCAGTCGACAATTAAACCGAACTTCGGTCGCGTGTAATGTGTGCTCTACAGAATACTTTGCCACCGAATTGCCGCTGAACTTACGCCGACCGAAGTTCGGCTGTATGCCATAATGCAACGTCATTTCGGCATAATGTGTCGTAAGTAATACAAATAGCATTGCAGGCGTTAACACGCCGAACTTCGATCGCGTTTTTTCGGCATAGTGTGCCGCAATAATTTGGCTAAGTAGAATAAAGTGGAATCTCCGATTTAAGAACATAAATATCATTTCCTTGACTTAAAAATGCTTAAAAAAAAATAAACAAATAATTTTGAGTTCAGCGCCATCTAGCGGGAACATCACCACACTCGGCATGAAGAAATGCTAAAATGTGCGTTTTTTTGTTTTTTTTTTAGAGCATATACTAAAACTAATGTTGTATATAGCTCCTTCCTTTTGAACAGTTCAGTTTAGGTCGTCAAATGGATAGCGTTAAGAGCTTGTGTAAGCCTCTGATTTGTTTCAAGTGAATGTTACTCTGATTTGTTTTGCAATGAGGATCAGTCATGATTTTTGTGGAGTCTAAAGACTTATAGCGTCAAAAAAAAGTAAACACTGTGAAGAAATTATTTAAATCGGACCAAAAATGACGAAGATACAGCAATTTTAGTGTATTAGTTCTAGAAACGCGCCCGAGAATGAAGCGACTCACTGTGACGTCATCTGTCATGATCGGTCTCCACCGGCGAATGAATACGATCAAACCGTTCGTCGCACGGATCCTGGCAGATGACGTCATCGTAAATAGTCCACCGAGAGCGCGCGTTCCCAAGTAGCCGTTCAGAAAAACTAATAAATCTACCATTTCTTGACGGATTTTAATAATTTAAAAAATTAAATGCTCAGTAAATTATTACACATACGTACTTAGTAAAAATCGGATTTGCTTTTATGTGATTGAACCTGATTGAGCAACATTGTTAGTTAACATTAACTTCGCCTTAACTGAACTACTTAAACATCACGACTTTACCGCTATTAGGTATGTTGATTACAACATTTAATTTTAGTGATTATGTTCTTGGATTCCTTTATATTGCTACAATCAGAGAATTATTAAGAATGATAGGCAGCTATAGCAGAATCCGACTCGGTTGGGCAGCGTTCGGGAAGCTGCGCGGTGTCTTCTCGTCCAGTTACTACAGTGTCTCAAGACGAAAGTGTATGTACAGTGCGTGTTGCCAGTGATGACAATATATATGGCTCCGAAACGTGGTCGCTTACAATGAGCCTCATCAGAAGGCTTAAAGTCACTCAAAGGGCAATAGAAAGGGCTATGCTCGGAGTTTCCGCAATGATATGTTTCTGAAATGAAGATATCCGCAGGAGAACCAAGGTTACAGACATAGCCCGCAGAATCGCCAATCTTAAGTGGCAGTGGGTAGGGCACATTGCTCGCAGAACAGATGGTCGATGGGGAGGAAAGGTTCTGGAATGGCGACCACGTACCGGAAGACGCAGCGTTGGAAGGCCAACCACGGTGGACCGATGACCTAGAGTACGGGTCGTGGGAATCTGATGGATGCGAGACGCACAGGACCGGTCATTATGGCGACATTTGGGGGAGGCCTGTGTCCAACAGTGGACGTCTTTCGACTGAAATGATGATGATGATAGGCAGCTCGGTAAAGATATCCTTAGTGAAAATTCTGTTTAGACTGTTCCTATGTCGGGGTCGGCTTCTAGTCTAATCAGATGCCAGCCTTTCGGTATTTTACAGGATGCATTATGGAGATTGTGCCCTGGAATTACATGACTTGATTCCGCCATCACCTTATACCATCGGACGAACTGACGTACGGCGAGGGTTCACCCTAAAGGGCCTATTACACTACGCGTTATTCAGACAGTCTTAGTCTATGTATTTCTATATATATCTCATCGTTCTGTTTCATTCCTTTACACGACATTGGAGTAAGTTGCTCTTTTTCTTGTGTGACGCTACATAGATTAAGTCTGTTTGAATAACGCGTAGTGTAATAGGCCCTTTACGTTGTTGACAACTCTACGGTCCGGACTAAGTATTTCGCCTCGTCGATTATACCGCATACATCGAAGGATTGGAACAATTTGCCTGCAGCGGTCTTCCCGTCTTTTATATATTCCCTTTGGGCAGTGGCGGCCGAGTGGTAACGGCCCCGACTTACAAGTTGTAGGGCGCGGGTTCAAACCCAGCCAGGCGCATTACTTAGTGCAATTTATTTCATCACCACTGCTCTCAAAAAGGTGAAGGAAAACATCGTGAGGAAATCGGCATGTCCTAGAACCAAAAATTCGAAGACATGTGACATTCACCGATCCGCACTGGGCCCGCGTGGTGGATTACAGCCCATTCCCTCTCCTAGAGAGCGGAGGCCTGAGTCCCAGCAGTGGGAACATTAAAAGGCTAATTATGGTCTTCCCGTGTGATTTCATAGGTATCTTCAAGGCTAGAGTGAATAGGCTCTTAATAAACTAGTGCGACTCACCATCAACGATTGCATCATTGCTTACCATCGTATGTTGGATCAGATGGGATCGCAGTCAAGCACTAACTTCTGTCATTTAAAAAAAAACCGGGCAAGTGCGAATCGGACTCGCGCACTGAGGGTTCCGTACAAACTTACCTATGAAAACAGTTCAATTCCCAAATTGAGTTACGAAGATTTTTCCGAATCACAAAAAAAAAAGTTTTTTTTGTGACGTAACTGCAATTTTACAGTTTTCAGATTTTTTTCTCATACATGTGTGTTTTTCTTATGAGACCTTGCTTCATGCCAAATTTCAAGATTCTGGGTCAACGGGAAGTACCCTATGAATTTTGATTCCTTTGAGAATGTCGAAATATACCTTTTTTTGCGTCATGAACGGCCGTATCGTTATCGTTAACTCAGAAGTTTGATTTTTTCACAACTTCGGGACCGCAGACCTGAGTATATGGTTTTAATTTCAACTCGATACCTCCACGTGTTACCGCGATAAAGGGTATTGACAGACAGACAGACGGACAACAAAGTGATCCTATAAGGGTACCGTTTTTTCCTTTTGAGTTACGGAACCCTAAAAAGGTGAATACTGGACCCGGTATTTTACATAGAGAGACTTCTATTTGACCTCCACGACCCTGTATAACTACTGAATAACACGATACCCTTGGTAAGTCTAATGACAAATTTCCTGGCATCCAATGATCACCGAGAAAACATTTTTATTTTTTTGAATTTAGATTATAAGAGTAATCACATATTGAAGAGCAGTTTTTTTTTTTTAAATTAAAATTATCTAACTCCTGGGCAAAAGCCATGTCTGAAAACTAAAACAAAACAAACAAACACAAACAAACTGAAATCAACAACTACACAGATAAACAAACTTTTTTTTACAACTATCACACAACGCAGTCTAGCCCCTAGCTAAGCTTAGCTTGTGTTATGATTACTAGACAACTGATAAACATACTTATATATTTCTAAATACATAAATATTATAGATAAATTACAACTAGACACAGAACAAATGATTGTGCTCATCATACAAACATTTGTATGATGAGCATTTGTATGTTGTTTGTTTGTCTGTATTTGTGTGTTTGTTGTTTGTTTGATGCATTTGTTTGTTTGTTTGTTGTTTGTGTGTTGTGTTTGTGTTTTGTTTTTGTGTATTTTTTGTGTTTGTGTTTGTTTGTCATTTGTTGTGTGTTTTTGTTTGTGTGTTTTTGTGTTTGTAGTTGTGGGAATCGAACCCACGACCTCCGGCATAGCAGTCAAGGCCACTAACCACTAGACCAACAGGCCAGTAAAACTGAAAATAATTAAAAAAAAAATTATTTGAGTCAATGGTTTACCGATTGGCTGCAATGCTGCGTGTGCGGGTTCAATTCCCATTCAGAACAAGTACATAGTTATAAGGCCTACAGATAATTGTGTCATCGCATTTTGCGTGTGGTCACGGCATAATGCTGAGCGTTCGGCCATATTGCGCGGATGTGGCGCATATATTTTCACGATGCATGTAAGTTACTAACAGTATGCCAATTATGTATATTGCACATCGTACTTTATCAGCACTCTGAGCTTCCTTTTGACCCAGTACCGTCAATCAGGAGGAGGAAAGATTTGGTTTGCAGAAAACCACAGACGAGACATGCATTTACTCATAGTTTTTATGTATTTTTGGAACCTTTTTTTGTACAACAAGCTCAATAAATTAGATATATATAGCATAAATTATATTAAAATAATGTAGTACATTGTTATCGGAGTATCTATTGAATCTCAATTACACAGACACAGAGAAACTATTGGAAGTTTTAGTATGTTTGTAAGATTTAGTTCGTAAGTTGTTATTTCTGTTTACATACATGCCCTTGTTCATTAGTCTTGTTAAGTGATGACCCGAAACACAGGTTTTATAAACCTAGTTCGGGCAAGTCGCTACTTATACATAATTCTAGGTGTAAAGTTATTTTTTCTTATTTCCTTAAAATTGATAATTTAGTTATACTCGTAGTTATTCGTTGGGAATTAGTATATCTATATTTTGTTTAAGATTTACTTGTGGCTATAACATGTAACAATATTGTATAAAGATTACATAAAGAAAAAGATTAAAGATTAAAATATAATCCATACTTACTTAATATTATATAATATTATAAATGTGAAAGTGTGTGTGTGTCTGTTTGTTTGTCCGTCTTTCACGGCAAAAAGGAGCGACCAATTGACGTGATTTTTTAAGTGGAGATAATAGTTGAAGGGATGGAGAGTGACATAGGCTACTTTTTGTCTCTTTCTAACCCCCCACTCCCCTAAAATGGGGGGTGGAAGTTTGTATGGAGCATTCCGCAATTTTCAAGGTAGAAAGCTAAAAATTTGTATACGGACTATTTTTGACTAACAAAAAAATCGTGCATCATTTTTCTTTGGGAATCTGCCCCCAACCCCTCAAAAGAGGGGGTGAAATTTTATATGGGACTTTTCGCAATTTTACAACCGTGTTACCCCGAATTTAACGCGAGCGAAACCGTGGGCAAAAGCTAGTATACTTATAATTTCTTAGTTCTAATTTTGCGCCTTGTCCGCCAAATAAAATTATTTTCTTTTCTTTCTTTTTTCTTTCGGGTCTGGTGTACATGTATTCCTAATGTTTCATGAGCACATCCGCCATACAGAAGTAATTCCTAGTAGAAAAGTTTTTTTTTAAGAAAAAAATAACCAACTCCTGGGCAAAAGCTCCTCTCATTTCTCTCACTTCGTTCTTTGAACATAACATTTTTCAAACACAATTTAGACACTGCACAATATCGCAATGCAAACAAAATACATTGGTACCTCGAGTATTTGCAGAGCACACCGCTCGCTAATTTCACGTCGGACAGACAAAGATATTTGATAGTAGTTATAATTATACAGTTCGGCGATAGTTAAGTACGCGTCGTAGGAATGCCCTGTGACGTCAGAGTCTGCGTACTATGTTGTGGACGCGTGCCAAATGATGCCTAGGGTTGTCGAGAGAGCAAAAGGCTGAGAAGCAATGATAGTGTGAATAGTTTGTTCTTTAATTTTTACCATATTTTTTTTTTTAAATTGATATAAACCAGTGCTTGACTGCAATCCCACCTGATGGTAAGCAGTGATGCAATCATTGGTGGTGAGGCGCACTAGTTTATTAAGAGCCTATTCACTCTAGCCTTGAAGGCACCTAAATTATAGTTGGACGGGAAGACCGCAGCAGGCAAATTGTTCCAGTCCTTCGATGTACGCGGTATAAACGACGAAGCGAAACGCTTAGTCCGGACCGTTGAAGTTTCAACAAAGTAAGGGTGATATTTTTCTGTACCACCGTTTACTGTACAATGGCTGCTGAATATTTTATTTGTCTTGTTGCTACTAAGGATCCTGACTCCTAAGCCCTGGGACATACACTTAGTTTAGGAGCCAGTGCGTATCAAAATGACCTAATTATTTTAAGCCTTTGTTTAATTAATGTCTAGTAATTTTGTTACGGAAGGTTTATGGTGAAATAAATTATTATAAACATATTATTTACATGTTTAAATATTAACATATAAAAATATAAAACATAACCCTTCTTGCAGTCGGGTAAAGACATTAAAAAATATAAAAATGGTAGCCCACCGGTATCGGAAATAGGGTCCAAATTGGTCAGGGTCCTTGTGAGAGGAACCACCTAACAACACGCGCCGCGTCCAGGAGTACTGTTTTCTGGATCAAGCCCTTGATCCAACTGTCCAAAGCGAGCCTTCTCAGATGTTGGTGTAGGCTCTTAGCAATTAAGCCATTATTATTTTTATTACTTAGGTAGAAAATCTACTCTAAACAGCCTGATGTTTTTTGTGGTCATTGTGTAAAATTTTCCATACATCATGTATTATTAGAGAATCTTACGCGTAGCTAAACCAACAGATGGCGCCACTTGGTTACAAAGTAAACAAAATAAGGGCGCGAAAATAACTTTCAATATTTTCGGCATAGTTACAGCTGAGTTTATTAGTAGGTGAAATGCACATAATTACTTCAAAACAAGTTTTAGTTGTGATTTTTAGGTCATTATCACAAAAAGTGTCCATTCGTGTTTTGGGGGTGTCCCACAATTTTTATTTAATATTAAGTATGTATGCTTCACGCAAGCGTACACCAAGCGTATAGTGCCGAATACGCGTTTATGAAGCTACGCGTCCGTGGACAAGTAGGCTTTAGGCACTCTCTACCAGTCAACCAAGGGTGGTGGAGAAGCAACATGTTGGGTGCACAAAAAATAAGGACAACTAAACAACGAGGATTTGCACTGGTGGACTGGTACAGTCAAACGGGGTGAATGGGAACGCAGGGGTGAATAGGAGTCCGAAGCCAAGTGTTTTCACGGCCCTCGGAGCGCGCCGCCACGGCGTTCCCAATTAACGGTAGGAGGAGTTCACATCGGCGTCGGGTCGACGATGAAGTAGCTGGGACTCGTCCTTGACCGCCGGTGGAATTTTGAGGAGCACTTCCGACGTCTGGTTCCCAAACTGAATCGGACTGGGGCTGCCCTCAAGCGGCTCCTGCCCAACCTCGGGTGTCCAGATGCCGATGCGTGTCGGGTATGGAGATGTAACGCCGGGGTGAAACTCCACTGCCGCGACAAGTCATGGCATGGCGAACAGAGTTCCGGCGGGATCTCTTGGTGAAATGGCGACAGAGACTATTGCAACCCAGTGCTGGGCACGCCACAATTACGGTGGTAAGTCCCCTCTTTGAGGAATGGCTGGGAAGACCTCACGGCGCGGGCGTCCTCGCTTTCCGCATGACGCAGGTTCTCACCGAACATAGTCAGTTCGTGAGGTTCCTGCACCGGATTCGTGCGGAAGTGACGCCCGGGTTCCACCACTGTGTAGACCGCCCGGAGGACACGGTGGAGCATACGGTAGAGGTGTGTCCCACTTAGGCAGATCACCGCCGTATCCTCGTGGAGGAGATCGGCGGCAACGATCTCTCGCGCTGGGCCTTGGTACAGGCCATGGTCCGAAATGGAGGAGTGGCAGGCGGTCGCCTCCTTCTGCGAAGCAGTAATGTTAGCAAAGGAGGAGGCCGCACGTGCACGCACGATGGCACGGCGCTCACGCCCCAGCCGCCGGGATCCCGATCCCGATTTCCGGCCATCGTAGGCGCGGGCTTGCCGTTTCGTCCAGTAACCGTCCGGACCGAGGCCAAGTCGTAAACGATGCTTAGTGTTCCACGCGCACCTGAATGAGATGTCAGCAAACCGTAGGGGTCCAGCAGGGTCGAAGCCTACTAGGGCCAAGGGTCTGCTTCTGGAAGGAAGACTCGGCCCTGGTATGAAAGGAAATGAAGAAACAGGAGTTTTTAGTCAGTAAAAGTCCGACACTATCTCCTGCTCCGCCAAAGAGCGGGGGATGTCATTGGATGATTTTCCCACCGAAAAAAAAGGGGTAAATAGGACGGGTCTTGGTAACGGTTGCGGGAGTCCGATGGAAGCGAGACGCACAGGACCGTTCATTGTGGCGACACTTGGGGAGGCCTATGTCCAGCAGTGGACGTCTTTCGGCTGAAATGATGATGATGATGATGATGAATAGGAACAAAGCTTGGGTTTATTCACGTTATTAAGAAATGGTTTGCAAAACATAAGTACTGCAATTATTTCTTGCATTGTTATACAAAAATAATAGAATCTTTGCTGGAAACCATTATTAGGAGAAATTAATGAAAGTCCTCAAAGTTTTGTTTCTATTCACCCCTTGCGTTCCTATTCACCTCGTTTGACAGTATCAGCTGTCTTCCATCTTTACAAATGCACCGTTTTTTCGGCTAATGTTCAACATTTTAAATCTAGGTGACATGATTCATTTAATCTACACTTATTTTTATTATTACATTTATTTTCTATGTATAATTATTTAAAATTTTAAAGTAAGTATAGAAATTAGTAGCCCACTGGCATCAAGATCAGGGTCCAAGCTACTGGTGGTCAGGGCTCCCAAGAGAGGAATCTCCAAACAATGCGCGCCGTGTCCAGGAGTACTGCTTTCTGGATCAGGCTCTTCTCTTCAGCAACAAGCTGTCTAACGAGAAGCCTCCGATGTTGTTCGAGGCTCTTAGCAATTAAGCCATTGGCCGTTACGACTATCGGCACAATTATTGCTCTATATACTTCCCACATGTCGACAACCTCGCGAGCCAAGTCAAGATATTTTGTTTATCCTTCTCAGCTTTCACGAGGTTGTCGTCATGTGGGACCGCTATATCAACAATCATTGTGCGACGCCTTAGTCGATCTATCACCACCCTTTCAGGCTTATTGGCAACAATAGTCCTGTCAGTGATGATAGATCGATCCCAATACAATGTGACGCTACCATTCTCGAGAACTGGGTCAGGCACATACCTATAGTACGGTACTTCTGATTCCACAAGATTGTATTTAACATATACAGGTTTAATAAACATTTTTACGTCAAAATATAAGGCAGAGACTCAGGGGACCGCAGCGGACCTCCCACAGACAGACATTGGTCGACGGACCCGGAGCGAGTAAGGCTCCACAGTTCAATGAGCAAGTTGCTGGTGGATGAGAACACCCAGAAATAATGTGTCGTATTATTCCGTTTATTCATTTATATATACACTAGCTACTGCCAGCGGCTTCGCCCGCGGATAAGAAGGTTTCTCCATACAAACTTTGGACCTCCATTTCATCCCCTTTAGGGGTGAATTTTGGAAAATCCTCTCTTAGTGATCGCTTACGTCATAAAAGGAAACCTTGTGCAAAATTTCACGATCCTAGTCCTTATAGTTTTGGCTGTGCGTTGACATGTCAGTCAGTCAGTTTCTCCTTTTATATATATAGGGTGACTGGTAATTAGTGACCGATACTTAAACACGTGATTGTACTCATGATTATAAACAACTTTCCCAAAGAAACTTTTTTTATATACCTCCAGAGAGAGGATCCTCCTAACTACACGAGCCGTGTCCAGGAGTACCACTTTCCGGGTCGGGCACATACTTGTAATACGGCACCTCTGATTCCATAAGTTTGTGTTTCAAAGCAAGTTGCTGGTGAATAATAATAATTATAATAATTATTATTTATTTATTTTTATTATTATAAAGGGGTAGTGTTTTTTTTTTGTTTGTAGGAGGTAATATCTGAAAGTACTGGTCCGATTGCGAAAAGTTTTTCACCCATAGAAGATTTTATGTATGCGGGTAAAGCCGTGGGCAAAAGCTAGTTAGTAATAAATCGTTAGAAGTCACGGAATTCCCAGAAAATATGGAACGCCTACCATGTTAGTATACGCGCGCACATAAGTCAAAAACAGTGACGTAGTGGAGGCATCACGCCATGACAGTATCATGCCGATAGCCGTCACGGCATTCGAGTACCTAGGTTTTACTGTCAAGGCGCGCACATAAATGTTTCACATCAAAAAAGCATTTGTTGACAACCCTACACTACAAATGCGTAAACTGCGCAGACGCTGAACAAAACGTCTCCATTTATTCGTTTTTTTGTCTTCAACTAATTATCCGTCCCCAATGCCAAACACTAAGACAATGCTAACTATTTAGTTTTATTTAGTTGCTTTTAGTCTATTTAGTTTTACATAATGTCTAGACTGAGAGTGATGGGCTAAATTTAGTCTCTCATCTGGACGCATTCCTTAGCTCAGTTTTAGGCGATGGATGAGATGGGCGAGACTGTAAAATAATACTAGGCCGAGAAAGTTAAGTGGATGAGTGTATATGTATATACACACCTTAGTACAAATAAAAACTGGGCTCTATCTGTACCTGTTACTGATCATATTTATGTTGTCAAAAGTAAAAAAAAACTAAATCCCAAAAATGTCCACGAAAATTTGTCATAATTGGTAAATTCATAATTGAATCAATTATTACAATTATTATTACATTTGCTGCTAGAAAATACTACGCGCAGTGTTTTTCTAGTGTTTTTCATTCATAATCTAGCCTGTACAATATTTCCATAAATTGAGTGACATTTTGGGATATAAACAAACGCTAAGAAATAACTTTGCTGTTTATGAATACTATTTATTGAGACTTTACTTAAATAATAACAAGACCTTTTCTAATAAGCCCTTTAATTATTTGTACTAATTAAAAACTAGTGGTGTATATTTTAAACTTTATTAAAATATTATCAAGAAAATTACGGGTAAGATCTCATCCATTCGAGCGGCATGTTGTCAACAGCAGAGGTAACTGCCACTGAGGCAGTCGTCGACACGTCGGCTGTTGACGCGTCGATGGCGGCTGACGACATTCCAACTTTGAAGACCAGCGGTAGCTGTCGTGTGTGTAATGTCACTATAAGTCGACGGCTGCCACCGACGCGTCGACGGTTGCCGTCGACCCGTGGCTTAATAGTATTAGTAGACTGCACTAGCGAATGCGAGGACGGGCGCGGGAGAAGGGGTCTCGGCGTCAGCGTGTTCACAGTGCCAAACGAGCTAAGAGTCTTGATATCCATGGCGAAGCTTCGGCGGGTGAACAAAATGATTTATAACCACTCGCGTAATCGTTGCACCTACCAGACGCTATATCATTGTGAACGATACGGGTTGACTGAGCCATTAGAAACGCGCGCCATCCGCGCCTGCGCCCGCCTCATGCAGACGCTTGGCTCGCAGAAGTATTGTGAACGAAACTGGCGTCTGCATACATTTTGAATTACCTACACGCGCCCGCGCTAGCACCCGCGCCCGCCTTCATTCTGAAAGAGTGTCGGGACCCTCAAGTAGTTCCCGAGTGGCAAGTACTTACGCTCCGAATGTATGTTTAGACCAGTGGGCAAGCGAGTCAGTCAGTGCGGGGAAGCACGGGAGCGGGTATCCCATCACGCGAATACTTGTAGACTAGCCTAGCCATTTAGCTCGGCCGAGTATTCAGTCATGATTATACGTACGAGCATTCGGCCAAGAGCACTGTCTTTAGTTAATTTTTAACAAGTCAATTTTTTTTTTACTAACCTGACGAGAAACACCGAAACAAACTCAGGGGTAAGTCTCTTTTAAAGTCCATACAGTAAACATGTAATGGTCAAATCATTTAAGAACCATGCAGATTAGTGTCTCAAATGGTCTTTTGAAAAATTACAACACAGATTTGAGTGGACCTGTTTAGTCAGTGCAAGCATTTGTCAGTATTAATTTGTGTAGCTCAAGCGACAAGGAATATGTAACCAAGATTTATGTAACTCATAATATGATTTAAAAGAGTGTATTTGGAGTTTCTTGCACGTTCTTCTCCATAGAAAAGAATATAGGTACGCTTTGGAACGTGCAATTTAGCTTCACTTGTTTTTTTTTTGACTGACCGACATTTTGACAATTCAAAACTGCCTGTAATTGGTCTATTTGAAATAAACGATTCTGATTTCTGCTCAAACTTAGGACTACTAAGAAGCTCAACGTTGTCTGAGGGTGTGAGTTTTTCACCTGGTATACAGTAATGCATTGATTATGAAGTGCACTAGTTTATTATGAGCCTATTCACTTTAGCCTTGAAGACACCTACCTAAATTATAATCGAAAAACTCGGTTAAAAATAAACTAGGGACTGTGAATAAAAACACATATATTTGGTTCTTAATTAAATCTAAGTTCTCGAATTTACGAAACCAACCATCATTATTGTTTTTGATTTAATACAGAATTAAATTATTTGTTTATTTTGACAGTGTAGTAATTAAAACATCGGAGACTTTAGAATTAAACAAAAGACTTTGAACGATGCACCGAGTCACATTGGCTCTGCTCATTCAACAGCTGAGTATCAGAGCTGGAAGTCCATCGAACTCTTCCACAACATTGGTTGTCGTAAAGCGCCTCAAACGGGTTAACATCATTTTCATCGTTTTGTGTTGATGAGGACACAGCATCTTTAACACGTTTAGGAATAATGCCCAATCTTGTGTTTTCAAATTGTTTTGTAGCTGGTACGATTTTGGACGATACAGATTCAGAGTCATAAGACACTAAGCCATAGGATATGTTTGCCTCTTCATCCGATTCTCTATTCACTAGACACATTGAACATCCTGGATTTTGCTCGTGTGTAACTGTGTGGCAAATACTTGATGTCTCAGTACCTTCACATACACAAATGTACGATGGAAGGTTCGAGTCTGACCCTGCTTTTTGGCTACTAGCATTCGAAATAAACGATGGTAAAATCATTTTTTTTAAAGCGTTTAGCATGCCACCGCTTTCAGTCTCATTTCTTACTGTGCTACGAACTTCTAGTGGTTTTGTTGGTGTGTTCGTACTACTAACTGTCTGAATAGGTTTTACACTCATCGAAGGATTACTTGTAACGCTTAGAGATGGGCTTGCAATCGTAACCAAGTCCGACTTACATTTTGAGTGAATGCTGGCATTCCTATTTTTAAAGCTCTCGCTACAATCCGGAATGCAGTAAGTACTTTTATTTTCGGTTGGTTTTTTTTGTTCAATGTATGGTTGTATGGAAAAAGATTGCGATTTGAATGTGATTTTCGTCTTCAAGGGACTTTTTAAACTTATAGATAATCCTAAGTCACAGAAACAAGTGGTTGTGCTAGATTTTGCTGAACATGTCTCCTCCTCCTTAGCCCCACGTGTTTTGAGAGAAACGTTGCTTGAAGACGTTTTTTTTCTTATTGACGGATAGCTGTAACTCTTGTGTTTCAGATTGTATGTCATAAATGCACACAAACAAATATCACTCGGTTTTGGGGCCCCGGTCACGCAGGTTCCACTGCTTATACGGCTGGGTGTTTTGGACTGATCAAAGTCGTTAAAGACGGAGTTACAACTGGGCGTGGCGGTGGAAATGGGCGTTTTGCACAAACAGCTCTTGTTGACCACAGTAGTGTTTATGGGCCCACAATCTGAACAAGCTTTTTGGACATCAGAGAAAGTCCTGGCCTTTTCACATGCACATACACTATCATCTTGTTTTGTATCATTACTCTCGATTGAGAGTCCAATGCCTGCACAAATGTTAGTGGGTGTTTCGAACTCACTGGTTTTTGGGGAAAAACTGGCCGTTTTCAGGGTACCTTTGGTCGTTTTACTAGGCTTACTATTGAGAAGAGATTTTTTTTTCTCGCAACTATTTCCACCACACTTTATAGGTCTAGGAGGAAAACTCAGTGTTTCATTATAGATGGGCCATGTGCAACCACAACTTTTATTTTTTTTTTTTGTTTCGATATTTTTGCAACTACATGTACAATCGTCACAGTTTTCACTGGGCTTAGTGGTTTCATTGGGCTTAGCGGTTTCATTGGGCTTAGCGGTTTCATTGAGCTTAGCGGTTTCATTGGGCTTAGCGGTTTCATTGGGCTTAGCAGTTTCATTGGGCTTAGCGGTTTCTTTGGGCTTAGCGGTTGCATTAGGCTTATTGGTTGGTATGGGCTTAGTGGTTGTACTTGATACAGTGGTTGTGCTGGGTTTTTTGCAGGCACATACATCATCACCTTTAGCGGTCTTAGAGATAAGACGAGACGTTTTACTAGGCTTACTGTTGAGAAGAGATTTTTCTTTCTCGCAACTATTTCCACCACACTTTATAGGTCTAGGAGGAAAACTTAGTATTTCGTTATGGATGGGCAATTTGCAACCACAACTTTTAATATTTTTTTTCGTTTCGATATTTTTGCAACCACAACTTTTAATATTTTTTTTCGTTTCGATATTTTTGCAACCACTTGTGCAATCGTCACAGTTTTCACTGGGCTTAGCGATTTCACTGGGCTTAGCGGTTTCATTGGGCTTAGAGGTTGCATTAAGCTTATTGGTTGGTATGGGCTTAGTGGTTGCACTTGATACAGTGGTTGTGCTGGGTTTTTTGCAGGCACATACATCATCATCTTTAGCGGTTTTAGAGATAGGACGAGACGTTTCAGCCAAAGTAGGCGTATCATTCAGTGCAGGGATAGCACGGGGCTTTTTGTACGTACAGTTATCACTGGGTGTAAAGGTTTCGCCAGGCTTTGGGACCGAACAAACGTTACAGTTCGCACATTTTATTCTGTTTACACTTTCTTTACGACTTCGATTTTCGGTTTTAGAAGTAATCGACATGGTCATGCTTTGCGTATCTTTCTCAGAGTAGCTGCCACCATCCTTATTGGCTTTAGACGTAACAGTAGCAGCCATAATGGTCATATTTGGCTTTTCTTTCTCACGACTACTTCCATCAATTCTTTCGGATTTAGAGGTACGACTTGTCGTTTCGGGTAAACTAGGCTTTTCCTTCTCACGGTCGCTCTTACTATCCTTTTCGGATTTAGTAGTAGAACTGGTCGTTTCAATCGAACCCTTTTCGGTTTTAGATGTAGGGGCAATTTTGGTCGCAGCCTTTTCGGTTTTATTAGTAGGACTGGTCATTTTGGTCACACTGGGTTTTCCTTTCCCATGCCTACTATCATCTCTTTTTTCGGTTTTAAAAGTAGAACTGGGCCTTTTGGTTGCAGCATTTTCAATTTTAGAGGTCGATCTAGTTGTTTTTGTCTCATTTAAGTTGCCTTTATCACAGCAGCTATCACCACCCTTTCCGCTTTTACAGATATCACTGAGCTTAAAGGTTTCTTCTTTAGGCTTTGGAATCAAACGGAAACCACAGCTCGCACATATTACAGCTTCAAGGCTAGGTATTGTAGTCTCACTGGTTTTTGAGGTAGAACTGGTCGTTTTGGTAACTTTAGATTTTTCCTTATCACGGTTGCTTCCACTATCTTTTTCGGATTTAGAAGTAAGACTGGTCGTTTCGATCACACCTGGCTTATTCTTCTCACGGTCACTCCCACCATCCTTTTTAGATTTTGTGGTAGGACTGGTTATTTTGGATGCACCCTTATCGGTTTTATGTGTAGGACTGGTGGTTTCGGTTACACCGAGCGTTTTGTACTTATCTTCTTCATAATCTTTTTCGATTTCAGAGATTAGCATGATTGTTTCGGTCGTACCTTTATCGGTATTACGTGTAGTATTGGTGGTATCAGTTGCACCGGGCACTTTGTGTCTATCTTTTCCATCACTTTTTTTGGTTTTAGAGGTTGAACTGGTTGTTTCGGTCACATCCTTATCGGTTTTAGGTGTACGATTGGTAGGTTCGTTTGCACCGGGCTTTTTGTGCCTATCTTTTCCATCACCTTTTTCAATTTTAGAGGTTAGAATAGTCGTTACGTTTGGAGTGGGCCATTTGCAACCACACATACAGACGTCATCATCAGGCGGTTTGGTCACAATCGGCGACTTGGTCACAATGGGCGGCTTGGTCACCGTAGGCGGCTTGATCACAGTTGGTGGTTTGATCTCATTAGGCTTTCTACAACCACAATTACATGTCTCGCTGGGTGTAAAGGGTTCACCAGGCATTGGGGTCACACAAGCCCCACATTTCACACATTTAATACTTTGTTTAGGGCTAGGTGTTTTGATCCCGCTGGTTTTTGGGTTATCACTTGTCACTTTTATCACAATGGGTGGTTTGGTCTTAGTGGGCGGTTTGGTCTCAGTAGGCGGTTTGGTCTCAGTAGGCGGTTTGGTCACAATCGGCGACTTGTTCACAATGGGCGGCTTGGTCACCGTAGGCGGCTTGATCACAGTTGGTGGTTTGATCTCATTAGGCTTTCTACAACCACCCTCACATGTCTCGCTGGGCGTAAAGGTTTGACCAGGCATGGGGACCACACAAGCCCCACATTTCACACATTGCATACTTTGGTTAGCGCTAGGTATATTGATCCCGCTGGTTTTTGGGCTAAAACTCGTCGCTTTGATCATAGTGGGGGGTTTGGTCTCAGTGGGCGGTTTGGTCACAGTGAGCGCTTTGGCCACAGTGGGCGGTTTGTTTACAGGGGGTGTTTTGGTCATACTGAGTGGTTTTGTTTTATTGGGCGGTTTGGTCACTTTGGGCGGTTTTTTTTCACTCGGCTTTTCTCCACAAAAGCAGTCTTCTTCTTTTTCGGCTTCACAGATTGAACTATTCATTTTAGCAGTAAATTTTTTATTGTCACAATCGCAATCTTCTTCCTTGTCGGCTTCACAGATTGAACTAGCCATCGCAATGGCTTTATTTTCACAAGTGCAGTCTTCTTCCTTTTCGACTTCACAGAATGAACCTGTTGTACTCATAGTGGCAGGAAGGATAAGTATATTTTCTTTCTTACGGATGGTGTTATCATTTCTTTCGGATTTAGTGCTAGGTTTGGTCGTTTTAGCCGTACCTTTTTTAGTTTTTTCACAGCAACTGTCATCATAATTTTCGGGTTTAAAGTTAGGCGGTTTGGTTACAGTGGGAGGTTTCGATGGTTTGGTCACAGTGGGTTTTTTGCAACCACACGTACAGTTATCACTGGGCGTAAAGGTTTCGCTAGGTTTTGGGACCACACAAGACCGTTCGACTTCAGGGGCAAGAGTAGCCATAACGGTGGTATCGGGGTTATTTTTTCCACAGTAGGTGTGATCATCTTTTTCGGATTTAGAGGTAGGACTGTAGCCTGGTTTGGTTCTATTACACATTTCTTTTTCACAGCAACTGTCATAATTTTCGGGTTTAAAGTTAGGCGGTTTGGTTACAGTGGGAGGTTTCGGTGGTTTGGTCACAGTGGGTTTTTTGCAACCACACGTACAGTTATCACTGGGCGTAAAGGTTTCGCCAGGTTTTGGGACCACACAAGACCGTTCGACTTCAGGGACAAGAGTAGCCATAACGGTGGTATCGGGGTTATTTTTTCCACAGGAGGTGTCATCATCTTTTTCGGATTTAGAGGTAGGACTGTAGCCTGGTTTGGTTGTATTACACATTTCTTTTTCACAGCAACTGTCATCATAATTTTCGGGTTTAAAGTTAGGCGGTTCGGTCACAGTGGGAGGTTTCGGTGGTTTGGTCATAGTGGGTTTTTTGCAACCAAACGTACAGTTATCACTGGGCGTAAAGGTTTTGCCAGGTTTTGGGACCACACAAGACCCACATTTCACACATTGCATACTTTGGTTAGCGCTAGGTATATTGATCCCGCTGGCTTTTGGGTTAATACTCGTCGCTTTGATCACAGTGGGGGGTTTGGTCTCAGTGGGCGGTTTGGTCACTGTGGGTGGTTTGGTCACAGTGAGCGCTTTGGCCACTGTGGTCGGTTTGTTTACAGGAGGCGTTTTATTGGGCGGTTTGGTCACTTTGGGCGGTTTTTTTTCACTCGGCTTTTCTCCACAAAAGCAGTCTTCTTGTTTTTCGGCTTCACAGATTGAACTATCCATTGTAGCAGTAAAATTTTTATTGTCACAATCGCAATCTTCTTCCTTGTCGGCTTCACAGATTGAACTAGCCATCGCAATGGCTTTATTTTCACAAGCGCAGTCTTCTTCCTTTTCGACTTCACAGAATGAGCCTGTTGTACTCATAGTGGCAGGAAGGATAAGTATATTTTCTTTCTTACGGATGGTGTTATCATTTCTTTCGGATTTAGTGCTAGGTTTGGTCGTTTTAGCCGTACCTTTTTTAGTTTTTTCACAGCAACTGTCATCATAATTTTCGGGTTTAAAGTTAGGCGGTTTGGTAACAGTGGGAGGTTTCGATGGTTTGGTCACAGTGGATTTTTTGCAACCACTCGTACAGTTATCACTGGGCGTAAAGGTTTCGTCAGGTTTTGGAATCACACAAGTCCCACAATTTGCACATTTTATAATAGGTTGTTGTGGTGTAGGTGTTTTGGTCCCATCGGTTTTTGGGGTAGAACTGTTCATTTTGGTCTTACTGGGCTTTTCTTTTACAGTAGAAGAGATCGGTTTCGTCTTACTAGGTTTTTTTTTCACAGTAATGCTTTCACCATCTTTTTTAGTTTTAGGGGTAGGAGTGGTCGTTTCGGTCACACTTGGTGTTGTCTTGGCATGGTAGCTCTCTTCATTCCTTTTGGGTTTAGAAATAAGAGTGGCCATAATGGTCGTATCGCAGCAACTATCATCATTATCGATTTTAGACGCAGGTCTATGTTCTTTGGTCACATTGTGCTTTTCTGTTCCACAACAGCTGTTATCATCCTTTTCGGGGGCTACAGTGAAGTTTTTGCAACCACACTCACAGTTTTTACTGGGCGTAAATGTTTCGCCAGGTTTTGGAACCACACAAGTCCCACAGTTTGCACATTTTATAATAGGTTGTTGTGGTGTAGGTGTTTTGGTCCCATCGGTTTTTGGGGTAGAACTGTTCATTTTGGTCTTACTGGGCTTTTCTTTCACAGTAGAAGAGATCGGTTTCGTCTTACTAGGCTTTTTTTTCACAGTAATGCTGGAAGCATGCAAGCAAGTTCCACAGTGTACACAATTTATAACAGATTGCTTTGGGCTAGGTTTTTTGGTCTCTTTGTTTTTTGGGGTAGAACAGGTTTTAGTTCTACTAGGCTTTTTTTCCACTGAACTGATTTTTCCATTTTTAGGGCTACAGCAGCTGTCATCGCCCATATCTGATGTAGAGATCGTTTTGGTTACATTGGGCGGTCGTGGTGGTCTGCTCTCACTGGGTACTCTGGTCTCGCTGGGTTTTTCATCACATGAGTAGTCTTCATCATGTACGGTACCAGAGCTAAAACTGGTCGTTTTGGTCATACTGGGCGGTTTGGGGGTTTGTTTCATATCTGATTGAGAGGTAAGACTAGGCGTTATGGCTCCACAAGTACAGTCACTATCATGTTCGGATCCACATATACTGCTCGTTTTGGTAACACGAGGCTTAGCCCAGCTTTCAACAGGCTGAGGTTTTGGTGGTTTACAACCACATGCAGTGCAGTTTTCACTGGGCTTAAAGGTTTCACCAGGTTTTGGGATCGCACAAGTTCCACAGTTTGCACATTTTACAATAGGTGGCATTGAGCTAGGTGTTATTGTTCCTTCAGTTTTAGGGGTAGAAACGGTCATTTTGGTCTTACTGCGCTTTCCTTTCACAGTGGAAGAGATCGGTTTCGTCTTACTAGGCTTTTTTTTCACAGCAATGCTTCCACTATCTTTTTTAGTTTTGAAAGTGGACGGTTTAGCCACTATAGTCGGTTTTGTTTCACTGGGTTTTTTTTCTTCCTTTTTGGCTTGACAGTTTGAACAAGCCGATTTAGGCCTAGTAAATTTTTTATTCAAACAATCGCAATCTTCTTCCTTTTCGGCTTTACAGATAGTACTGGACGATTTATTCGCACTGATATTTTTAGCTTTATGAGGTGTTGCACCACTTGAACTTGGAAGATGTGGTTCAATTATTCCACAGTAGACTTTATACGGTTGTGGAGCGTAGGACAATTCTTCGATTTTACCCTTTACAGAATCACAGCATTCCATAAAATTATCTAGTTTTGGAGTTTCATTTGCAACCTTTAATTGTTTTGCCAAATTTACCAATTCCGTTAAGTGTTTCATGAGATGATCCAAACGTTCTTGAGTTTCAGAAGTTTTTGATGGTTTTGTTTTCCCATCACTGAAATTTTTGCTTCCAGATTTTGACGCAGTTTGGCATGTGAGACTGATCGTTTTAGTCACACTGGGCTCTTTGTGACCATAGCCCTTGTTCTCCTTTTCGGATTTAGAGACAAGACTAGGCACTTGACTCACACTCGGCATTCGGCTCATATCAGACGTTAGGCTCATACTGCAGCTTTCGCAACCATAGCTCCCATCATCTATTTCGTTCTTAGAAGTAGAACCAGGCTTTCTGGATGCGTCGGGCATTCGAGACATTCTGGGCTTCTGTTTCACAGTGCATCTCCAGTTCTCAAAATCCTTTTTGATTTCAGAGGTAGGACCAGAGTTTTGAGTTAAACAGTGCATTTGGGTAGTACTGGATTTTTGACTTCCACAACTCGTTCGGCACGTACTAGGCGTTCGGCTCATACTAGGCTGTAGGCTACAGAATTGTCCGCAAACACAGCTCTCTGTAAGGCTAACCATATTGAGCGCACTAAAATCGTCGCAATCACATACTGAACCTGCGCTTTCGCTTTTAAAGACAGATTTGGTCGCACTTGTCTTTCGCGTCAAACTACGCTTTTCAGTCGGAGACTCGCCTCTACTACAGCTTGGGTCGATATTTTTCTTGCCCTCTCGTGTTTTAGTTTGAATTATAATTTCCTTTCTTTGCTCGTTTACGGTCCCATCCGGATTCATTGTTCTTGTTATTGTGATTATTTTTTCATACTTTTCGTCGAAATTACCGTCATCATCAGCTCCCTTACATACTGACTGTTTTGACGGTGTATAGGTAGCACACGGTTCTTCACACGGTGAAGACAACTTGTCGATTTTACTCTTGACGATATCACAGCATCTGATAAAACTATCTAATTTTGTAGGAGTTTCACTACCCGCCCTCAAATCTGTTGCCATTTGTATTAATCCAAGTAATTGATTCTTGAGATACTCCAAACGTTCTTGGATTCCAGGCGTTTTCGGTGGTGTAGGTGTTGGTGGTACAATAGGTTTTGGTGGTACATTAGATTTTGGTGGCGTAGGGGCAGCTTTTCGTTGTTGTGCCGGGGCTTGTGGCTTTGGCAGAGTCGCTCCACGATCACCGCTTGGGGCAGGTGGAAGTGGTTTAGGCGGAGGCAATGGAGCGACTGGTGGTTTTGGCATACAGCATGGAGCGACTGGTGGTTTTGGCATACTGGATGGAGCGACTGGTGGTTTTGGCATACAGCATGGAGCGACTGGTGGTTTTGGCATACTGGATGGAGCGAATGGTGGTTTTGGCATACTAGATGGAGCGACTCGTGGTTTTGGCATACTGGATGGAGCGACTGGTGGTTTTGGCATACTGCATGGGGCAGTTGGTGGCTCTGGCATACAGCATGGAGCAATTGGCGGTTTCGGCAAACAACATGGGGCGTTTACGGTCGGCGGCGGCGGCGGCGGCGGCGGCGGCGACGGTGGTGGTGGCAATTCATCTGGCGCTCCTTTTTTATATTTCAGTTGTTTAAATCGTTTCAATCTGAATGATTCCTCTCTCTCTTGTTCATCCAGTTCAGACAAAATGTACCTCATTGTCATAAATATTCTTGGTATTATGTTCCTCTGTAGTACATTCTGTTTCCTGTGAATACAAACCTTTTGTTGACAATGTGCATTCTCTTAAAATACCGCTGAACTCACCCTTCCTCTACGCATTTGTTCTTATCTTTTATTGGTCGTTTATAGATTATTTAATTTTATACTATTTTTTTTTTTTTAAGTATGTATACTGGTCATTTAAGCTATCAACTTTTCATAAAAAAATGTCAATAAGATTTACTTATATAGAAAACATATTACAAAATAATATCTTTAAATAATAATATTTATATAATTATTTTCTGTGTTAATTTCAAAAATGAAGATAAGATTCTGTCCAGTTATATATTTCTGTTGGATATTACAGGTAAGGTTCTCAAAAGACATTTGAATTGCATGCCAAACTCCAAAATTATAGTTTGGATGCATTTATATGTTGCAGTTAAAAAAAATTGATGCAACTGCACGTTTACTACGAATTTCAGAGCTACTACTAGTTCTTAACGCGATCCTTTTTATAACCTAAGCTGAACTGTTGAAAGGGATGAAGCTATAAAGGGTGTATAGCTCCATCCTTCTTTCTCGCTCTCACGACTGACATTTTAAACACATTATGGTAAGTTCCCTTTACAGTTATTTGGGAGTTATGATGCAGTTCTGCCAACTGCAAAAAATTTGGTAATCTAAAATACAATTTTTGTGTAGTTTAAATACGGCTCGTTTGTTAAGACCATTACCGTTTAAAAAAAAATATCAATTCATCAGTTTAATAATGTCTTTAAGCCCTCAGATACACTTGGAGACAAAATGTCCTTCAACATATCTTTGACGTTACAATTTTGCCCATTGTCCCGCAACTTGCCCCGATGTATTTTCGTGACGCGGGATATTTTGTTGGACAATTTGACAGCGTTACGCATCCATGTTTGGGCACATTTTATTGTATCTGAGGCTTCACTGTAACAGTGCACTTAATTAAACTGAAGATTGAATAGGGATCATTTAAATAAATTATTTTACTGGTTCTTTTTGAACCAACAAGATAGTTGCGTAGAAAGTGTAGTTTTAATTTATTATTTAGCTGTGTGACCATAGTCACAAGCTTTTTTTTACATTTCATATTAATAATAACATTAAGTAGGATGTCATATTAATACCCTACTATCACTACTCAAATTATTGAAACTATTATATTAAATGTTGTAATTATATCGTATTGTAAAAAAGTATAGCATATAGATGTAAGTATAGTTGCTCTTTAAGTTCCAGGACCGCGGGAACTCTTTCTTATCGTATTGTAAAAAAGTATAGCATATAGATGTACCTACGTATAGTTGCTCTTTAAGCTCCAGGACCGCGGGAACTCTTTCTTATCGTATTGTAAAAAAGTATAACAGATAGATGTACGTATAGTTGCTCTTTAAGTTCCAGGACCGCGGGAACTCTTTCTTATCGTATTGTAAAAAAGTATAACAGATAGATGTACGTATAGTTGCTCTTTAAGTTCCAGGACCGCGGGAACTCTTTCTTATCGTATTGTAAAAAAGTATAACAGATAGATGTACGTATAGTTGCTCTTTAAGTTCCAGGACCGCGGGAACTCTTTCTTATCGTATTGTAAAAAAGTATAGCAAATAGATGTACGTATAGTTGCTCTTTAAGTTCCAGGACCGCGGGAACTCTTTCTTATCGTATTGTAAAAAAGTATAACAGATAGATGTACGTATAGTTGCTCTTTAAGTTCCAGGACCGCGGGAACTCTTTCTTATCGTATTGTAAAAAAGTATAGCATATAGATGTACGTATACATAGATATCCGGAGATATGCCTTCATTTCCGATTAGTAAGGAGTCCTAATGATGCCGCTTATCTCCCACCAAAATAATTACAACATTCACAAATAGTGTATTTACGACACACATTTAAAATTTGCACACGCACACTAAGAAGAAAGCAGCTACACTAAATCAATTTCTAATAGCACACATAAATAGAATGGGCAGAGCATGCACTTGTAAACACTTGTTATTTGGAAACATTCAATGCACACGCGTGCAATTAGGGAGTCAACGTGATGGTCGATAATATTTATCGATATTGAATTTCAGCATATTCTTGTAATATAATTACTTCGTTTGATTTTCTTTAAGTAATTTATTTTTTATATATGTACCTATCCGAAAAGAGAGTTTACTTTTAATAAAATAAAATATTTTTTTTTAGTATCGTATTACTGGTTAAAGGGAACGTTCTCTGTTAAATATCATGCTGTATAATTATAATATAACTTATTCTTAAAAAAAAAAAACATAAAAGCCTACCTAGATTCAGGGTTGGTTTAAACAGTTAGGTAAATTATACTCATATAGTTTTATACTCATATTCAAACTCGATAGCGTTAACACGCGTTAACTGCAGAATAAATAGCGTCATCTAGCAAACTAGTTATAATTTTAGATAAATTAGACAAATTGTAGATAGTTGATGCTGACAGGATCGAATTCATAAGATGAAATAACTCACACTAACCACTCAATATAAATACTTCTAACAAAATAAAACTGGGCAAGTGTGTGTCCGACTCTCGCTCTGAGAGTTCCGTACAAACTTATCTACTTATGTAAATAGTTCAATTTCCGAATGGATTCTCAAAGATTTTCCCGAATAGCAAAAAACTTTTTTTTTGTGACTGTTCTCAGATTTATTCCTATACCTGTGCTGTAAGACTTTGCTTTATGTCAAATGAAATTTCTTTACGTCGCGTCGTTCGTGAGAATGGCGCGGTTATAATAGAGAGTAGGCTTGAGTCTTTGCAAAGGGAACTGTAATAATATAAATAAGGGAATGTAAAATTAAAATCAAATAAAATTGGAAATCAGAAACTTTATTTCAAATAGATCAATAACAGGCATTTGAATAGTCAAAATGTCGGTCAGTCAAAAAAAAAGTGAAATTAAGTTGCACTTTCGAGAGCGTAGATCTCTATGGAGAAAAACGTGCAAGAAACTCCATGGGCACTCTTTTAAATCATGTTATGAGTAAACCTTTTGGAATCCGCTGTTGGCTGTCAACAAGGTGATCCCCTCGGGCCAGTGATCTTCAGTTTAGCCATTCACCCAATTATTCGACTTATCTTCCTTATCTTATTATTATCCTTAACTTACTTATCTTATTGTACTATAAATTAAAAAAATACTTTGATCTCAATCTTTAGGTATAATGTCAATTTAAGTTTTTACACTTCACGGATAATTGTATTGAAATCACAATGTCTTAATTTGGTTCAAACAACATTAAATTAATAACTAATTTAACATGTATACGAAAATATCCATTGAAATGTAAAAAAAATATATCGAACTGCAATAATACGCATATCGATAAAATCGACCACACACCCTCGATTGCACATTTCTAAATCTTAAACAGTCGTTGCGTTCGGGAAAATTCGGGCTAGTTCGGGCTAGTTCATGTCACTCTGAACGTAAGTTAGTAAAATATTTAAAAATTAATTTAAAATATAAAACAGTGACTTAATTGATTATTTACCGGTGGTAGGACACGCCAGTTGTCTTCAGGTTGATGGTATTTGACCTATTTTTACATATAAATACTGCACAACTCGGCATTTTGGTTTTTTATGCATCAATAGTGCACGGTACGCAATTGCAAAGCGACTGAATGAAGCGTAAAGCCGCCGTTCGAATATATGACTAATTTGATAATATCGAGGCGGCACGTGCCACGCCCCCAAGGCATATCCCTCGATATCCGTGTACGTACTGTTGTCTGTTGCTCTTTAAGTTCCAAGACCGCGGGAACTCTTTCTTATCGTATTGTAAAAAAGTATAGCATATAGATGTACGTATAGTTGCTCTCTAAGTTCCAGGACCGCGGGAACTCTTTCTTATCGTAATGTAAAAAAGTATAGCATATAGATGTACGTATACATAGATATCCGGAGATATGCCTTCATTTCCGATTAGTAAGGAGTCCTAGTGATGCCGCAATTATCTCTATATAGACCTCTAATAAATCGGGATAGCTCAATGAAAAAAAATAGTGGCTAGTAAAAAATATGCACTTCATATGTATGTTGAAATATCACTTTAAAAACTATTATCTTTTCTAAGTTGGCTCATAAAAATTAACCACTAAAAACCAAACAGGGGAAGAAATAAATAAAATAAAAATTGATAATTCACAATAATTTATTGTTAAAAATTATAACAGAAATGAACTAGTAATTCTCAAAAAGACTTAATGATAACAAACTGATCAGGGTTCTAGATAAAACCCCTATTCCTAAATTAAAAAAATAATGTTTAGTTTTTCATTAGCCTGAAGTTTTAGCATTAGAGTGTGACAAATCCTAAACTCCAAATTCTTTATTCAGAAATGAGCGGAAAGACATTCTGCTGGCGGTAGCAATTGTCGTAATTCCAAAATCATACTTCACCGAAGGGTTCGCATAATGGTGCGAACATGCTTCACCAAATGGTGAAGCATGCAAGCAATCCCATACATTTTTGGCTTTTCGACAGTCACTCTGTTACTAAATATAGGCTCAATTATCATTGTTACAAGTCGTTGGCTACACAATAGAACTGTATTGCTATTCTAATAAAACATTTACTGTGAAAACTTAAATGAAGTAATCTGAGATCTAACAGAGCATAAGGGTAATTATATAATAATTAAAGTAATTCATCATCATGTATTTTTTTTTTCTAGTTATTGGCTGCTTGTAGATTTATTAAAGAATACAATTTACTAATTCTTTAAAAGATAACTTGCTGATTACATATCTAAAACTGATTCGGAACCGTCGTCACTATTTGTTGGACTACCACAGAAGAACGGATCTTGCTGGACAGTATTATTCCTGTTATGTCCTCCTCCAAAAGGCACCGTGTCTACTGATACGCATGACCAAGCAAATGGTGGATATGGGTGTGACAAATTAAGAGATCTGATTAAGGTTTCTGATTTGACATTTCTCACAGTTTGTATGAACCCTCTCACCGGCGTTTCACATACATTAACTGTCCTAGTACTTTGCACTGATTGACACGATCCTGTCGCGTAACTAGACGTATCTGAGGGTATCTCGTCCGGAGCGAATATACGGTGCTTTACAATAATTTTTTCTGTTTCTTCAATAACGCTACCATCTTTCTCCTTATATCGTTTCACTGTTTTCACTGTACCCACTGTCTTCCCATAGCATTCCTTTTTTTTCTGTCCTGAAATCGAGGCTGAAACTGCTGACGAGGACCCGCTTTTACTTCTTGATGCGGATAAATCACTACAACTATCTTTAGATGTATCTGGAACTCCACATTTGCCGCTCTTACGCCCCTTAGGATTATGTTTCATTTTTTCTTTGATAGGTGGCACAATTCTAAACGAGATATTACTTTGACTTCTTGACATGCATATATCGCAACTGTTATGATTCAACTTTTCTGGAGTTGTAAATTTAGAACATTTACCCCCAATTGGATCCTTCTTGTTCTTTCCTTCGATTGGTGCTGCAATTGCCGAGCAAGATTTGCATGAATGTTTCGAGGGCCGTTGTGGAGTAGTACATTGGCTCCAATTAGGTTTAGTATATTCTGGTGCACTTACTAGAGAAGAATCCGATTTATATGGATGTCGTGATAACGGTTCTGTAAGTTTATCCAGGATGCAAACATAAGTTGATTGATGTTCTTGGGAAGTCTGAGTTTTCCTGGATTGCTGCGATTCTTGTTTTGCGATTGGCGTTTTATGGGTGCATTTAGATTCAGTACATTTAATCTTAGAATTTTTTGCTGTTTGGCAGGAATGTTGCGAATCCTGTTTTGGAGCTTCATGGGTGTTTGCTATTGGCGTTTTATGGGTGCATGTAGATTCAATACATTTAATCTTAGATTTTTTTGTTGTTTGGCAGGAATGTTGCGAATCCTGTTTTGGAGCTTCATGGGTGTTTGCGATTGGCGTTATATGGGTGCATGTAGAGTTAGTACATTTAATCTTAGAATTTTTTGTTGTTTGGCAAGAATGTTGCGAATCCTGTTTTGGAGCTTCATGGGTGCCCCCATGGCTCCAATTAGGTTTAGTATATTCTGGTGCACTTACTAGACAAGAATCCGATTTATATGGATGTCGTGATAACGGTTTTGTAAGTTTATGGATGCAAACATAAGTTGATTGATGTTCTTGGGAAGTCTGAGATTTCCTGGAATGCTGCGATTCTTGTTTTGCGATTGGCGTTTTATGGGTGCATTTAGATTCAGTACATTTAATCTTAGAATTTTTTGCTGTTTGGCAGGAATGTTGCGAATCCTGTTTTGGAGCTTCATGGGTGTTTGCGATTGGCGTTTTATGGGTGCATGTAGATTCAGTACATTTAATCTTAGAATTTTTTGTTGTTTGGCAGGAATGTTGCGAATCCTGTTTTGGAGCTTCATGGGTGCCCCCATGGCTCCAATTTGGTTTAGTATATTCTGGTGCACTTACTAGACAAGAATCCGATTTATATAGATGTCGTGATAACGGTTCTGTAAGTTTATGGATGCAAACACAAGTTGATTGATGTTCTTGGGAAGTCTGAGATTTCCTGGAATGCTGCGATTCTTGTTTTGCGATTGGCGTTTTATGGGTGCATGTAGATTCAGTACATTTAATCTTAGATTTTTTTGTTGTTTGGCAGGAATGTTGCGAATCCTGTTTTGGAGCTTCATGGGTGTTTGCGATTGGCGTTTTATGGGTGCATGTAGGTTTAGTACATTTAATCTTAGAATTTTTTGTTGTTTGGCAAGAATGTTGCGAATCCTGTTTTGGAGCTTCATGGGTGCCCCCATGGCTCCAATTAGGTTTAGTATATTCTGGTGCACTTACTAGACAAGAATCCGATTTATATAACGGTTTTGTAAGTTTATGGATGCAAACATAAGTTGATTGATGTTCTTGGGAAGTCTGAGATTTCTTGGAATGCTGCGATTCTTGGTTTGCGATTGGCGTTATATGGGTGCATTTAGATTCAGGACATTTAATGTTAGAATTTTTTGGTGTTTGGCAGGAACGTTGCGATTTTTGTTTTTCAATTTTATTGTTGCACATAGGTACATGGCATGTAGATTCAATGCATGTTGGTGTAAAATCTTGTAACTCGGTACATGTAGATGCAGTACATGTAGACTTAATGCATGATGGTTTGGAATCTTTGGACTTGGTACATGAAGGTGCAGTACATGTAGAGTCAATGCATGATGGTTTAGCATCACGGGATGGTTTAGCATCACGGGATGGTTTAGCATCACGGAATGGTTTAGCTACAGGGGATGGTTTAGCATCACGGGATGGTTTGGATTTGTAAGAACGTTGCGGTGCCTGATTATCATTTTTATGGGTGCATGTAGATTCAGAGCATAATGGTTTGGAAGCAGTTTTTGAAATAGGAATCGGAGATTTGCTGGATTTACTTTTAGGACACGTATTTATTCCACATGGTGGGTTGGCTGGGGTGGGTTGTTGGTCGCCTGGGGTGGCGGATGGCGGCCTATAGCTGTCCAGCTTTTCTCTAGTAGTTTTACAGGTTTCATAAAATTTCTCGAGGCTCTCCGACATTAATCCATCATTTTTATATTTTGATATAAATTCAGTAATATCGTTTATATTAACAAGCAGGTCGTCGATAACTGGTGGTTTTGGTATCTCGTCGTGCGGTAGTATTTTTGATTGTATTTCTTTGCAACTGGCAATGAATTGTTCAACGCTTTCACTTACTAATCCTTCCTTTTTTGCTTCATTGCTTAATGCTATGCTATCACCAATTTGGTTTACAAGTTTTTGTATACTGTGAACTGAAGGTGCTCCTTTGCATGACTTACGACGTTCGAGTTTATCCATAAAATTTCTACAACATGACTTAAATCTTTGTATGGTGGTAGTCATTAAGTCGTCGTATTGTACCATATCTGTTATTTTTTCCAATTTTATGACTTGCTCTTTCAAAGCATCTAATTTATCTTTAACTGTTCTTTGATTTTTGATCTCCCGTATTTTAATTTTAACAGAACGACAACATTTTAAAAAATCTTCAGCACTTCTACTCAATAATCCTTCCCCTTGATAGAAGTTAGTCATGCAAATAACTTGATCAACATTATTATCTAATAGTTCTAATCGATCCTCGTCGCTCATGGTGGGTTCAACCGTGAGATGGGGTTGCAAAATATAATCTGGAATTTTTGTTTTCACCTTACATTTAGGCATCAAACTCTGAGCAGCTTGAAAACCATCACGTTTCTCAAGATCTGGTTCTACTGGCACTGGACATGAGCACGAGCTGTTAATTTTGTCTTTATCCGGGGCCTGTCTTCGTTTGATAACTTCACACAACTCAGATTTTAGCCGAACCAGGTCACATTGAGTTAGTCCAGAGACCTGTGCTGGTATCGCTGTCAAAAATTGTGATTATGTCAATAATATATTCTTGTTACAACAATTCTACTCGTAGTTTTGGATAAAACTTTCCTAATTTAATAAAAACGTGTAATGTATTTTTGTTAATCGATATAATATGTTATAAATTGTTAAAGTTCACGCCTTATAAACGGAGTTGTCCAGGCCCGCCAGGAATGAGACCAGTTCACTTTGTTAGGTAGAAAGTGTAATAAAAAAATTGATAACTGAGTTGGCGCAGTGATTGAGTGATTGGCGGCAGCGCTACGTATGCTGCGCTTCAATCCCTGCACGTAACAAATATTTGAATGACTTTTTTTTTTTCGGTGGGAAAATCATCTTATGACATCCCCCGCTCATACACACGCCGCTTATACACTATCTCACGCCTCGCCCAAGCGAGGCGTGAGATAGTGTCAGACTTTTACTGACTAAAAACCCACTCCTGTTCCTTCGTTGCCTTTCGTACCAGGGCCGAGTCTTCTTTCTGAATTAGACCCTTGGCCCCAGTAGGCTTCGACCCTGCTGGACCCCTACAGTTGTTGACATCTCCTTGAGGCGCGCGTGGAACAGCACGCGCCGTCGACGACTTGGGCTCGGTCCGGACGGTTACCGGACGGTCGGACGGTGAGCCACCCATTGCTCGCCGTCCGCAAGCTCGCGCCTACGGTGGCCGGAAATCGGGATCGGAATCCCGGCGGCGGTTGGGGCGTGAGGACCGTTGCCTCACGCGATCGGCCGCCTCCTTCGTTAGCATTACTGCTGTATGACTTACAAGTAATTGTTTCGAGTCTGGGTGTCTTATATACATGTGAGTGACATGTTTTTGAATACGCCCACGACATAGGTGTAATTTATAATGTAGGGCAACGATTAAGCAATAAAATCCACAATATATTGTGTCAGTCATCAAAATTGAATAAAAGGATTTTTTGACAAGGAAACTGGATTTTTTGACAAGGAAACTGGAATAAGTCTCTTTCATAACGGGCCACGTGTCTGCATGGTACGCTTTACTATGTGCCTAAACAACTGCATAACCGTATTCTGTACGTCCCCTCGCAGCAACAAATCATATACGCTTTTTCAACTTCGGTTTCTAGAAGGAAGCAAAAAAACGAACGGTCGAACGAACGATTGCCCGCAAAACGGTCAACCATATCAATGATCATTGGCTGAAGAACTGTTCTTCACCTTAATTGTTTGTGGAATGATTGACCATAAAACATTTGCCAGAAAGTTGTTAACTTTACACGTGTCCTTCGTAGCGATTGCTTGAATCGCCCACGTAAGGTTAAAAACTCACGAAGCGGTTTCACGCCTCCTATTCCTTTGTTCTGACCACGTGAGAGTTTGAGCGTTGAGATGACGTCAGAACAATGAAATTGGAGGCGTGGCCTACTCGAGGCGTTCGACGCAAACGAAACGATCGTAACTTGACCAGGGGGGTTTTATTTCCAAACTCACGATACCGGTGTTCTGTGCAGTTACGCAGCCGTTGCGGTTGCGATTATCGCTCGCAAAATTGGCGGGCGATTGTCGCGATTGCTTGAATCGCCCACGTAAGGTTAAAAACTCACGAAGCGGTTTCACGCCTCCTATTCCTTTGTTCTGACCACGTGAGAGTTTGAGCGTTGAGATGACGTCAGAACAATGAAATTGGAGGCGTGGCCTACTCGAGGCGTTCGACGCAAACGAAACGATCGTAACTTGACCAGGGGGGTTTTATTTCCAAACTCACGATACCGGTGTTCTGTGCAGTTACGCAGCCGTTGCGGTTGCGATTATCGCTCGCAAAATTGGCGGGCGATTGTCGCAAGACGGGCAGTTAATTATCAGTTTAGCTCCAGACCTACATGGACAAACACGAGAAACGAACTGTTTCGTTAGACTTTACAGAAGAATTGAAAAAGAAAGCCTAAAAAGTTCTGTGTGCATCCACTGCGGTCGCCAACTGATTACAGAACGCGCGGGTGCAACCCACCGAGGCTACGGGTGACTGCGCGAAATTCTATCTACTAGTTACCCACCGGTGCAGCGGGATGCGTAAACCAGCGCACACACCGCGGGCGTAAATAAAACACATCAGGAAATGTGTTTTAATTTTATATATATGGTGACTGGCAATTAGTGTACGATACTTAAACACGTGATTGTGCTCATGATAACAAACAATTTTATTATGGGAGCAAAGCCGAAATCGCGAAAAAAATATCAGCTGTTCAGTACATTAGGCAAACATAAATGTACTGAACAGCTGATTTTTTTTTTGCGATTTCAGGTTTCTTCCCATAGCATAAAAGTTGTTGGTTATCATGAGCACAATCACGTGTTTAAGTATCGTACACTAATTGCCAGTCACCCTATATATGTCGTAGCCAGATCTTAGGATTGATCACTTCGTGATAATTATGGCCAACTAAAACTGGCCAGATTGTTTAAACGTTAACATTTGATGTCATGTCAACCCTCGTTTGGCCATATCATTGATGTAGGATTTCAATGATGATAATAAAAGATCTAAAGAAAGTAGACCAAACGAAGATTGAAATATCATCAAACTTTAACGTTTAAAACGATCTGGCCAGTTTTACTTGGCCATTTCATGAACTGATCAATTTATAAGATCTGGCCATGACATACATGTACTCGTATACCTATATATCTGAATTTCACAGAAGCTGTGGGTCCGCAACCGTGGCGGACGCGGGTGAAAACCGCATCATGAGTTCTTAGCCTAAGACGCCGCGGGCATTTGTGATGCAATCCGGACTGATGTAGAAAGATGCTTTGGATGAACATTATATATTATTCGTTGCAAATAATAAGTGCCGAAATAATCAGTATAAGGACTTCCCTGCCAGAGTCTCTGTTTCCTGATAACTACAACTCAAGGGTCTTTAAGTCAAGGATAAAGGTTACTTCTAGTCAAGCGTCCTCCATCGTTAATCACATCATTACTTTCCATCAGGTAAGGTGGTCAAACACGAGCTTATCAATAATAAAAATGTATATATATTAAATTGATAGGTAGCACGTTCTCATTTTTAGGACTATGGTCTTCTCTTTAAGAGAGGGAATGGTTCATAATCAGAAGTCGGAATTAGGTAGAGTTAAACATTTAGGTACTTGCACCGATTTCATACAGCGAAAGAATAAAGTGGATATGCCTCAAATCCCGAGATTAATTTTAAAGAGCAGAATTTTTTTTATGACACTATCAGAAATATAGCAGAAACAAATTCTTCCTGCATTTATGACAAGGAGGAGGAAGTGTATAAATTGGTTAACCTTACCTCCGTACCCTCTTATCCTGACGTAGAGAGACCTTTTTCAATGATAAATACTAATAAAAATTGTATGTTAATTATCTTTGTTTTATTTGTCTTATCTATCTCTGAGGGTTTTTTTGTAGGTTTTTTTTTCTTTTTATAGTTTTTTTTTTTTTATTGGTGGGAAAATCATCTTATGACAAATTGCGCTCTTGGGCGGAGCGGGAGATAGTGTCAGACTTTTACTGACTAAAAACCCACTCCTGTTCCTTCGTTGCCTTCGTCCCAGGGCCACGGTTTCGTTTTCACACTACCCATGGCCCCAGTAGGCTTCGACCCTGCTGGGCCCCTACGATTTGCTGACATCTCCCTGAGGCGCGCGCGGAACAATACGCGCCGTCGACGACTTGGGCTCGGTCCGGATGGTTACCGGACGGTCGGACGGCGGGCCACCCATTGCCCGCCGTCCGCAAGCCGGCGCCTACGGTGGCCGGAAATCGGGATCGGAATCCCGGTGGCGGTTGGGGCGTGAGGACCGTTGCCGTTGCCTCACGCGATCGGCCGCCTCTTTTGCTAGCATTACTGCTTCGCAGAAGGAGGCGAATGTTATTTATTTGTTGGCCACACGGGATTTTTTAATAACAACATTTCGATGCAAGTACATGAATAATGCTGCCTAATTCCGACCCCTGATCACAATCTACCATGCGGGCCCAGTGCGGGTTTGGTGGATTTCATACATTTTCGACTTTTTTGTTCCAGGTCTCCTCGCGAAGTTTTCCTTTACCGTCTTGATAGCAGTGGTGAGGAAATAAATTACATAAAGTCATCATCATCATAATTTCAGCTGAAAGACGTGGACATGGGCTTCCTCAAAGAGTCTCCACAACGAATGATCCTGTGCGTCTCGCATCCATCGGATTCACGACTCTCACTAACGGTCTAACTTGTCGGAGGCCTTCCAACGCTGCGTCTTGTGGTTCGCGGTCGCCACTCACATACACACGTTCTACGAGCAATGTGCCCTGCCCACTGCCACTTAAGTTTGGCGATTCTTCGGGGTACAACCTTGGTTCTCTGGTTCTCCTGCGGATATCTTCATTCCTGTTGCGATCACGCAAGGAAACTCCTGGCTCTTTGAGTGACTTTAAGCGTGCGTAGTGTGTCTGGCTGGTTTTAATTAAACCTGTTACGTACGTTTCCTAAGTCAGGGCCGTTACCGCTAGGCTACCACTGATCCATGTCATGTTAATCGCAAAGATATGTTGTGACTGATGATTAACTGTTTGAGCTTGCAAGCGGTGATTCAGGAAATCATGTTCGACCATCTGTTCTGCGGGCAACAGGACTTTCGGACGACCGTTATTGGTTAAATGAACTTCAGATAATAGTGACACACTCAAGTGGCCACTATCACACCTGATGGTAAGCGACGATATGGCCGACGATGGAGCACGCTTGCCTAGAAGTAACCCATTCAATCTTGACTTGAAAGTGCCCTAGGTTGTAGCTATCAGGAAATTTCTTCTTACATTTTTTTCCGAAAACGTTCAACCTTTAGTGGACTTATTGATTATTTTCTTTTGAGGGTTTGAAGAATATAAGCGGTAGCTGAAAAGGCGTATACGTTACCTCGCCGCGAGAGGTTGTAAAGAATGAATACGTTTTTCTAGTTTGTTTAAGTCTTATAGCTGGCGCTAGATTTTAGAATAAAGTACATTGACTCTTTTTGAATAACTCAGTGTAGATACCCGAAAAACAAAAAATGAACAGATTTTTCATTACTAGGAATCACGATCATGATAGATGTGGATTCAAGACAGTTTATGTCAAATGTTTTTTGAGGCGGGAAATCATCAAATGACTTCTCCCACTGAAAGGCGGAGCGAGAGGGTGAGACAGACTTATATTGACTAAAACCCATGTTCCTTTAGCTGCACTTTGCGTTCTAGGAACACGGATTTCCCTTTCAGAAATCAACTCATGGCACCAGTAGCCTTTGGCCCTGCTGTGTCAAAGCCGTGCGTGGAACACTACGCGCCGTCGACGATTCTAATTCAGTCCGGACGGATTACGCACGCCTATGGTGGCTCGGCGGCTGGGGCGTGAGGACGTCCGTTCCTTCACGCTTGCGGCCGTTTTCTTCCCCACCGCTCATTCCCCCTCGCTCCAGACCATGGCCAGAACACGCCCCCGATCGCCCCCACGAGGACACAGCGGGGCACACCTCTATCAAATACTCCTCCGTATTGTCCGGGTGGTCCGCACAATATGTCAAATGAATTTAGAGCGGTTAATGTACTGTATTCCAAAATCACCTGGCGCCTATTATACCTAATAATGCGTACCATGCACCTCCTTTGGGGACGTAGTTTCTTACAAAGTATAGAAAATCAAATACACAGTCAAACCTGGGTCACAAATGATCATATTCCTATGGCACATGGGTAGATATAAAGATAGTTTTTATCTTAGTTCCTGTGAGACAACTTTCGATAGACACGCCGTGAGCAAAGACTCAGGTGCTCACAATACCTATAGAGTTAAATGAAAGAAGATTATGTTTTGAAAATCAATGGACCGTATATTCGTCCGCCTGTAACTGAGCTATATGTAACTGTAATAATTTGACAGAATAAGTATTAGAAGAAAGAAGAAAGAAAGAAACCATGTTTATTCTGCCTGAATAGACGCACAATTCGTTTCAAAAATACAAAAACCAAGTTCCCTGACAGGCCATGTGTGTATCGGGCATAACTGTGTTGCACCACTAGGACCATAGACAACACAGCTGTCTAGGTTATCTGTTGCATTTTGACGCCGGCCTCAACAGAGACAAACATAAACAAAAACTAAACCAAAAAATAAAAGAAAATATCATAATTTTAAACAATAAAAACTATGAATCAAAGTTGTGCGTCGCATCTTAGCAAGAATAGGCCGTTGCTCAGCATAATTATACCGTGACGCTAGGCAAATCTAGTCATCTACGGTGCTGGTTTTCAGCAACCACCGTTTGAGTGACAATTTTGGCGTCCCCTCCGAGAGTAAATATAAATCCAAGGCAGGTTAGTACATATTATTACTTAAACACATATTTTTTACATCAATAATACTAAAGTTATCATTAAAACAAATCAGAAAAGAATGTATAAGTTTTGGCTGACGTTTGTGTGCGAAAATGGGGTACGTCTCATACATATATAATAGGGGTTAAAGTATGAAATTGCTTTTTCATTGTAATAGGTACTTCGAATTGACATAGCACCTTAATGGTTTGAGATTTTTGAGTGAAACTTTTTCACATGCTACCTATGAAGTTCTTCTTTTAAAAAATGTGCAACATTTGATTATCGACTGTCAGTTGTTTTTTTCATTCAGCTTTATAACAAGAAAGATGGATACTTCTAAAATTCTAGTGATTTTTGAATACGAGTTCCGACGCGGAACTAATGCGGCAGAAACAGCTCGCAATATCAATGTTGCGTTTGGAGAGGGGACTGCTAATGAACGCACCGTGCGATTTTGGTTTAAACGCTTTCGTGATGGAAACTTTGATTTGAAGAATGAACCACGTGGAAGACCGCCCACACAAGTGAATAACAATGAATTGAAAGAGATGGTGGAAGCTGATCCGAGCCAAACTACCCAGGAATTAGCGGCATGGTTTAACGTTACCTTACCAACAATATTGACTCATTTGCGTCAAATCAATAAAATTAAAAAAAATATGAAAAATTGGTGCCTCATGCACGCGTTTCTTTCTGCAGCTCAGTCAAATGACTGAGCTGCAGAAAGAAACGCGTGTTGAAACTTGTGTTGCCTTGTTAAATCGATACAAAAATGAAGGAATATTGGATCGAATTGTGACATGCGATGAAAGTAGATTCTTTACGATAATCGTAAGCGAAAAATGCAATGGCTGACTCCAGGTCAAACGCCGCAACAGTGTCCTAAAGCAACCAATAAAAAGGTAATGGTAACTGTTTGGTGGTCTCAGCATGGTGATATTCACTATACCTTTCTCCGATCTGGTCAAGCAATAACGGTAGATGTCTACTGTGCCGAACTCCGAACAATGGTAGCAAAACTAGCAGTGAAACAGCTCCGACTCATGAATCGATCTTCAACAGTATTGCTCCCCATGATAACGCGAAACCTCATACAGCACGAGAAACGTTTTAACTCTACAGGAACTGCAATTAGAAACCATTCGTCACCTTCCGTATTCACCAGATCTTGCTCCAACGGACTAACATTTTTTTCGTGATTTGGACAATTTTCTACGTGATAAAAAGTTTTCTTCTCAGGAGGCAGTACAAAATGCTTTCAAATAGTTTGTCGAATCTAGACTTTATCAAAAACACGTGCTTATGAGTAGTACAAAGCGTTCAAAAGCGGTCGAGATGTGATGGAAGATTTGCCTCGCTCTGGTAGGCCATCAACGTCTTCAACTGAAGTTAACATCGCAAAAGTTAAGGAAATAGTGACTGAAAATCCTCATTCAACTTTGAGAGAGATAGCCGCCGAACTTTCTGTATCTCACGAGTCGATCCGTACCATTTTAACTAATCATTTGGGTATGAAACATGTTACCGCTCGGCTAGTCCCAAAAGACCTGAAATTTCTCCAAAAAATCAATCGCATGAGAGTCGCTGAGGACATGCTAGAACGAGTCAATTCCGACCCAACATTTAGGAAACAAAACGAAAAACGAATCGGTGAAGGAAAACATCGTGAGGAAACCGGCATGTCCTAGAACCAAAAATTCGAAGATATGTGACATCCACCAACCCGCACTGGGCCCGCGTGGTGGATAACGGCCCATTCCCTCTCCTAGAGAGGAGGCCTGAGTCCCAGCAGTGGGAACATTATAAGGCCGACTATGCTATGCTATGCTATTCAGGAAACGCATTGTTACTGGTGACGAGACGTGGGTTTACGAGTTTGACATGCAAACTAGTCAACAAGCTTCGAAAACCGAAACCGAAAAAACCACGCCAAAGTCGATCAAAAGTCAAAGTCATGTTGACTGTTTTCTGCTATTATCGCGGTGTTGTGCACTCGGAATTCTTGCCGGAAGGTCAAACGGTAAATAAAGAATATTATTTGAGCGTTATGCGGCATTTAGGAGAGTAAATTCGACAAAAAAAGGCCAGTTTGTGGAAAGAATAGAAATATTCGCATAAGAAACAAAGAAGTTTTGAGAGCACTGTGTCGTCTAGACGTGAATAAAGCTAGTGGACCAGATGGTATACCAGCAATAGTTCTCAAGGCATGTGCGCCCGAGTTGTCTCCTGTATTGACGCGCTTGTATCGCCTCTCATTTAGGACTGGTATAGTGCCCAAGTCCTGGAAGCTTGCCAACGTGCAACCCGTGCCCAAAAAGGGCAGTCGTGCCGATCCTGCCAACTATCGGCCGATTTCAATAACCTCCATACTCTGCAAGATTATGGAGCGTGTATTGAACTCGCGCCTCATGGCATACCTGGAAGGTAACGATCTCCTCAGTGACCGACAGTACGGGTTTCGCCACAATCGGTCTACTGGGGACCTACTAGTGTATACCACTCACATGTGGGGCGAGGCCCTTGAGAAGAATGGAGAAGCGATTGCTGTCTCCTTAGACGTCTCGAAGGCCTTCGACAGGGTATGGCATGCCAGCCTTTTGAGTAAGCTTCCAGCGTACGGCATTTCCCCTGGTCTGATTAACTGGGTAAAAGACTTCCTGAGTGAACGGTCTCTCCGAGTTGTTGTCGATGGATGCTCATCAGAGCCCATGACGACCAATGCCGGAGTTCCTCAGGGGTCAGTTCTCTCTGCAACTCTTTTCCTGCTGCATATTAACGACCTGCTGATGCCCGGTATCTATGGGTATGCAGATGATAGCACAGTTGTAGAGAGATACCTGCCAGGTGCTCGGGCGAGTAAGGAGCTAATCCGGTCCGAATGTCTCACTTCAGGCAGTCTCCATGTGGGGCGAAACCAATCTGGTAGGATTCAACGCCGCCAAAACACAAGCTTGTCTGTTCACCGCCAAAAGGAGTCCGTTCGCCTTGGCTCCTGCTTTTCAGAATGTATCTCTGGAGTGCACCAACCGCCTTCAGCTCTTGGGAGTTGAAATTTCTTCAGACCTCAATTTTGGGCGGTTCATTGAGTCCAAAGCCAAGGTAGCTGCTAGAAAACTAGGCGTTCTTGCAAAGGTCCAACGGTACTTCACACCGGGACAGCTTCTAATGTTATACAAAGCACAGGTCCGATCGTGTGTGGAGTACTGCAGTCACATATGGGCTGGTGCTGCAAAATGCCATCTAGCAGCTTTGGACTCAGTGGAAAGGCGTGCGAAGAGGCTAATTGGGGATCCAGATTTGGTTAAGTCCAATCTACAAAGCCTCGAGCACAGGCGCAGGGTAGCCAGCCTATCGGTATTTTACAGGTTGCATTTTGGAGAGTGTGCGCGGGAATTGCATGACTTGATTCCGCCATCTCCTTTCTACCATCGGACAACCCGACGTACGGCGAGTATCCACCCTTACGTTGTTGAAACGTCAACGGTCCGGACTAAGCGTTTCGCTTCGTCGTTTATACCGCGTACATCGAAGGACTGGAACAATTTGCCTGCTGCGGTCTTCCCGTCCAACTATAATTTAGGTGTCTTCAAGGCTAGAGTGAATAGGCTCTTAATAAACTAGTGCGCCTCACCATCAATGATTGCATCGCTGCTTACCATCAGGTGGGATCGCAGTCAAGCACTGGTTTATATGAATTTAAAAAAAAAAAAAAAAAATTTGGATTTTGCACCACGATAATGCGCCTTCGCACAAGGCTATCATTGTGAACGATTTTTTGACCAAACACTCAACAAATACCATCGAGCAACCACCATATTCACCAGATATGGCTCCAGCCAACTTCTTTCTTTTTCCTAAACTCAAATTACCACTTCGTGGCACCCGTTTTCAATCGGTAGAAGACAAAGGAAAATTCGCGGCGAGAACTGAACTCAATTCCGGAAACAGCATTTAAAAAATGTTTTGATGATTGGATTATTCGTTGGCGTAAGTGTATCGTTTCTGAAGGAGCATACTTTGAAGGTGATAAAATAAATTTGGATGAATAACAAACATTTTGTGTATTATTGATCTTTTCCCGGTACTTTCTTGACAGAGTAATGTAAATGTAGATGTAAATGTAAATGTCATAGGACGATCCTTTTCCACTCGCCTATCGTCAACATCGAGCATGGTTTAAAAGCTTGGTGCTTCATCTAACGCAATCCAATGCGATGTTTGATGAAGAGGAAACGCGAAACAAGAGAGATAACGCCTGAAAACTTTGTTAGCATTCGGTAATTCCGTGATTTACTCGAATATTTCACAAAACTTGTTCCAGGAAATAAGTGTTTTTTTTTTAACCCTTAAAAGTTTTTGAAAAAAATTGTCGTCATTTAAAATCTCGCTCAAATGTGCAAGGGTTCCATGGATGTACTTTTTTATATTTTTAATATACGAGTACATTATGGAGGGCCTAAGTTCACGTAAAACAGTTCGCAATATAGAATTTGAATTGAATTAATGTTACCACATTATTTGTAAATACTTACAACTTGTCGTTATTAAAAAGATAAATATTCGTAGCAAAATGAGGACAATTCTAGGATTACTTTGCAATTCTGGTTCAGTTTCAGTTAACAGTGATTTCGACGCCTAAGAGTGGGTTGCGCTTACTAAGTTTAAGGGGATGCAACTCGACATACAATTTCACTGTGTTTCATACAACCGCTGTTACGCGTTTATGATGTTATTACACATTTTTCATTAGATATTTTGGAAACACAGTATCTTTTGAAAATCATCTAATAAAGTGGCGAAATCATCTAATGACAAATCCCGCTCTTGGGTGGAGCGGCCTCCTCCTTTGCTAGCATTACTGCTTCGCAGAAAGAGGCGACCGCCTGCCACTCCTCCTCGCTCCGGACCATGGCCTGTACCAAGGCCCGGCGCGAGAGATCACTGCCGTCGATCGCCCCCACGAGGACACGGCGGTGCTCTGCCCAGGCGGGGCACACCTCTACCGTATGCTCCACCGTGTCCTCCGCGCGGTTCACACAATGGTGGCACCCAGGCGTTTCTTCCGCACGAATTCGATGCAGGAACCTCCCGAACTTACCATGTCCGGTGAGGACCTGCGTCATGCGGAAGGTAAGGACGCCATGTTGTCTTTCCAGCCACTCCTCAAAGAGGGGACTTACTGCCATAATTGTGGCGTGCCCAGCACTGGGTTGCGACAGTCGTTGTCGCCACTCCACCATGATTGGATATTATCTAGGCTTCTATTGAAATCAATTTATAAATTTGTGTAAAACTAATCCAGTAAAGACCTCTGAAAATCTGCTATTTTGCAAAAACTTTGACACTTAATTTTTTTTTATTTGCGCCTTTAAGTTAACAAGTTTTACAAATTACAGTAAATTAAGTCGAAAGGTTAATTAATTGTGTTATTTAAGTGTTACAGCTGATACTTATGCTAAGATAACTTAATATCTTGTATATATAGGTATCAGCGCCCACCCTCATAATCACTAGCCAGAGATTTAAATATCCTCATAATCACAACCAATTGATGCAAAAAGTAAGTAGATAACGGCATGAGTGGCATGTGTGTGGAGTGTGGAGTGTGGTGTGTGGTGTGTGGTGTGTGGTGTGTGGTGTGTGGTGTGTGGTGTGAGGTGTGAGGTGTGAGGTGTGTGGTGTGTGGTGTGTGGTGTGAGGTGTGAGGTGTGAGGTGTGTGGTGTGTGGTGTGTGGTGTGTGGTGTATGGAGTGTGGTGTGTGTAACTTCTTTATGATCAAGCGGTTGAACAGATTTGGATGAACACTAGCACGGGGAAAGGCAATGTCCCGGAGTAGCACATAGGACAAATTTGAACCCCGGCTAATATGTTCCCATGAGACAATTTTACAATTTTAGACAGGCGAAGCTGCTGCAGAAGCTAAAATTACAACATTATACATTTCTCCGTTTTATTATGTTGATTAAAAATAAATAACTACTCATGAATATGTCCAAAAACACACACATATATATCATTCATTGACACACATATCTATCATTATAAACCAGTATTTAAAATAAAGATTTCATTTTAAAGCCACTAAAAACATTATTTCAGTATAGTAAATAGCTTCTCCGTTTCGTCATAGGTTAGCGACAGGAGCTAATTGTTTAGATTCTGTTTACATTCTTTTTTTGTCATGGAGAAAATTTCAAATTTTTTATTCGCGATGTTAAAAAGTTTTGGGCCTAGATACATTTTGAATCTTTGAGCAAATGAAATTCGACAGGGTACTGATTTAAATACATCAAACGCCTCCTCCTTCTGTTTTCTTTTTCAGTAAGAGTATTTCAAGATCAACGCTAGCACAAAGAAGCAACTCACAATCCTTGTATAGATCAGTGGTTGGATAATCCTTGGGCTTAAAGTAACTAACTTTCAACATAGCTTTGTGCTGTTTCAGCAATTAAATTATGAGTTTTTGCGGAGCCGCCCCAACAAGTAATACAATAGGTTATACCTGCTTGACACAAGGAATAATAAATAATTTTCATTATGTGCGTATTGGCCGAGTATCTAATTTGTTTAAAAACGTATATAAATTTTCTGATTCTGCTTGCCAGGTTAATTATATGTTTTTTAAAGTTAAAATTTTTGTCAAATAAAAGCCCTAAATATTTGATTGTGTCAACATTAGATAGAGTGGGACAGGAACGATCCAACGATTCCCCGTGGCAAGTGTGTAAGGTTATATGATGCGTTGCTTGCACTGACTTACCATGGTTGCGAATTGAGAACGTGATGTATTTAGTTTTTTCCGTGTTAAGTGAAAGGTGATTAAGAGCTAGCCATTTTGAAATCATGTTAAAACCTTTGTTGAGCCTTCTGAAAAGTCTCATTCCAAGTATCATCACGGAATGTCAAAGTAGTATCATCTGCGTATGAAATAATTTTGCAGTTTTCAATAACAAGTTGTGTGAGATTATTAATATAAATTAGAAATAAAGTTGGACCTAAAATACTACCCTGTGGCACTCCGTGAGTAACAGATAGACTATTACTAGTGTGATTGCCAATTTTTATCCTTTGTTTTCTTCCAGACAAATAATCTTGCAGTAATTTGAGCTGATTTCCACGAATACCAAGCTGATATAGTTTGTTGACTAGGGTGGAAACAGAAGCTTTCGCAAGATCAAGAAATGTCGTTAGGCATTACTTTTTGCTATCTAAAGTTTGGACAATGTGGTCAGTAAAGTCATTTAAGGCATCTTCAGTCGATTTAATTTTAATTTAATAATAATATATTAGCCCCGCTTATGACGGGTATCTTCCCCGAAGCACTTAAGTAGACTGCTTAAGTGCTTCGGGGAAGATACCCGTCATAAGCGGGGCTAATATATTATTATTATGTTTTATCAGCTTTAGTATGTCAGATGAGATTCCATCATCCCCAGCAGCAAAGTTACTTTTCAGAGCAATGATTAGTTTATCAATTTCATCTTCATCAGAGTCAAGCAACTTGTGCTGCTTGACACTTGCTTGCTTGAGTTGCTAGTTAATGACGAATCAGTTTTTGTAGGTTTACTAAAATTAGATATGCTTGTTGGTGTTATGATTTTGTTTGCAAAATTTTCTCCAATGGTGTCAAAGAAGTTGTTTACGGCATCGACTGATTGGTTAGGGATTGACTCTAAGGAGGTTACTTATCCGTTTTAAAATTTCTATTAGTGATATTATTCATAGCTTTCCAAATATTTTTATTACTTTTCCAGCTTCTTTATGTACTTTCTTTTCGTATTTGCGTTTTATTTTATTTATAATTTTATTACAATAGTTGCGGTATCTTTTGTATGTAATTTTTAGGGCTATGTTATCTGGATTTTGTTTCAGTTTCCTATGCATCCGATCCCTATTACGCGCACATCTGACTAGTCTCATTGTCATCCAAGGTTTTAATTTTCTAGATCTATTTGTTATATTTAGAAATTTGTTATTAATCTGTATAATGTAACTATTTTAGAAATAAATATATCCATGGCAGCTTTAGGGTCTATAGCATCAAAAACTGTTGCAAAATCTAGTTGATCACACGCCAATTTTATAGCTTCGAAGTCAAGTTTAACTAGTTGCCTTTTCGGAGATTTATCTATGCTTTTGACCTCTGCTTAACACAATATGGGTGCATGATCAGTGATGAACGATTTAATAATAAATGTCTTGATGGGTCTTTTTGTCTTCAAGATTAAATGATCTAGACAACTATGTGTACGTGTTGGTGTGTGAAATGCTGGAAGTAGGCCGTTAAGGGACAAAAAATCAAGGTTATCTGGTAAGAGGCGATCAGAGCCATTGGTAGCAATATTTACATACGTTAATATTACCCACACTTATAATATTTTTGTAAGATGACAAGCCGTCAATTGTTTTTTGTAAGGACAATAAAAATACCTTAATAGTCTTGAAAGAATAAGGACCGTATCTCGCCAAAACAGCTACATCATCATTTATTCTAATAACTATGCAGTTTGCTTCACATATAACGGGTTCTTCGAGAAAAGTTTTCATATTATTTATCGTTCTGATTATAATGAGAAGATGTCGACATACTCTGATACCCATCCAATGTAGGTAGACTTCACACACACGACATCCAGCACTCAGAAAGCACTATAATGTCGCATTAAAATTGTAGCCTATATATATAAAAATAGAAGCCATATTGCAAATTTAATCAAGATTTTGAATGACGAAAATTTTTTTCAAAAACTTCTATGGGTTTAAAAAATACACGTATTTCCTGGAACTAGTTTTGTAAAATATTTTTTTTTTTTTAATTCATATAAACCAGTGCTTGACTGCGATCCCACCTGATGGTAAGCAGCGATGCAATCATTGATGGTGAGGCGCACTAGTTCATATTCGAGTAAATCACGTAATTACCGAATGTTAACAAAGTTTCAGGCGTTATCTCTAATTTTTCGCGTTGCCTCTTCGTCAAACATCGCGTTGATAAGCTTTGAAACCATTTACCATGTTGACGATAGGCGAGTGAAAAAGAAGCCTCTTAAACAGCCTATAAAAATAAGGGTGGTTTTGAATAGTCATAAAAAACAAAAGAGTACTGAAATTTAGAGACTTTAGAGATTTACTGTCTCTACGGTTGCAGTATTGGGCGCTGAGATTCATAAATATAATCAAATACCAGACACAGCATGTAAAAACAATTTTTTACTATTATGAGCTTGTTCACGTCACAACATCTCCTGGGCCTACCGCACAGCTCCTGCTATTCTATTGTAATTGGGGTATACAAGGTGGTTGAAAGCGTGACTAGAGAGGAGCCACAGTGTCCTCACTTTCCGCCTGACACAAGTCCTCACCAGACATGGGTGTTATGGGAGGTTCCTGTAACGGATACTATGAGAAGCAACTCCATTGTGCGGATCGCCCGGAGGACACCGTGAAGCATACAGTGAAAGTCTGCCTTACATTGAGCACCGCTGTGTCCTCGTGGAGAACTGTCGCGTCCGCTGTTGGTTCAGGCCATAGTTCGGAGCGAGAAGGAATGCGATGAAGTCAGATGGGAAAAAACGAAATAAAGCGTGCTCCATCGTCGACCACATCATCGCTTACCATCAGGTGAGATGGTGAGCGAGCCTATCATTAATTTAAAAAAATGATTTTCAACCTCAAAAAAATGTCCTGTTTTATTTTCATTGACATCGATGTACTTATCAAGCCAGTATTCTTAAGAAACGAACTTTGAAAGTGAAATTAAGCTATACAAGATGGAATATGATGACCATGGCCATGGATACTCTTATTCAAATGAAGACGAATAAATGTGCTGTTTGTGAGAAATAGAAGGAAACAATTTACAAAAGGCAAATTGGTGAAATTGGCAAATTGGGAAGATGATGATGATGAAATTGGTGAAGAATACAAGTTTTTAAAAAAGGATGGTTGATAGACTGATAGTTTTAAATAGTGTTTGTGATGAAAGAAAGGGTGTAAATGAAATTTTAGGAGGATTTTGATACAGCGTTAGTGGCCATTCCTGTATTTGAGAAATTGGCTGGTAAACTAATTGTCAATCTTAAAAATGATTTTAGTGGGCAAGTGGGAAAAATAAAAAGCAATTCGGAAATACCAAAAACGAGCAAAAATAAAATACCAAAAAAGGATACTGCAATCTGAGACCGCATTTGCCCTAGCAGTCGCCAGCACTTGGTACCAGAAAATTTATAAATACCTAATTACTTATATACGATAGTGGTACCACAAGTCACTAATTGATAACTTTTTAGACTTAAGAAAAAGGTCAAGGACTAAAGTTCTATCAAGAGAAGATTTGGTCTCACAGCACAGACTCCTTGCAACAGTTTTAAAAATACGATGTAAAACAAGCTGAAGTAACATAATCTTCAAACTGAAACACGACTACAGAAAAAAATACTAAATGGATTATTATTCTTTTAGAAGAATTCTTTTATAGTTTTGAACGTACATTCGAGGGACTGGAATAATTTTCCTGAAGCAGTCTTCTCGTCCGATTATAATTTAGGTGTCTTCAAGGTTATAGTAAATGGGGTCTTAATAAACTAGTGCGCTTCACCATCAACGATTTCATCATTGCTTATCATCAGGTGGGATCGCAGTCAAGCACTAGTTTAGATTAATAAAAAAAAATCTCTTTTATCAGAAACGATGGCAAAAATATATTCAAAAGTTCTACTTTTTAAATATCACATCCATCAATGGTGTTGATTTTTATACCATTATAAAATGTTATGTAATAACTACAGGACTATATAATAACTAATCGATTGACACTTTAATTCATCTAAATCGACTGAGTAGTTTTGACTCTGCGATTAAACATACGTCCATAATTTTGTTATACACATATACAAAAATATGTAATGCTAAAGTCATAACCCGTACTTTAGGCTTTGCCGAAGTTTTTTTACAAAAGGAGAGTAAATTCCATATATAATTATGCTAGGCTAGAGAGAGAACAATAATTGTGGGGATAAATTAAGAAAGCAAGTGGTGCATAAAACAATCAAAATGACCATAATAGAAATGAATGATGGTATGAAAGAGAAGAAAAAAGGCGCCCTCGGGATTGGTCGACCAAAATGCAGAATGTATCCAAAAGAAAAAGACTACCATTCTAGAAGAGGAAATAAAAGAGGAAAATCTGTATATATGCCGTGGCCAGATCTTAGAAATTGATCACTTCATGATCTGGCCAAGTAAAACTGGCCAAATCGTTTTAAACGTTAAAGTTTGATGATATTTCGTTGTTAACATTTAAACGATGTGGTCAGTTTTAGTTGGCCATATCATGAAATTATCAATTCTAAGATCTGGCCACGACATTACAAAGAATTAGAGCTTATACACATGAGCGGAGCATTTCCTCTCCTAGAGAGAGGAGGCCTGAGTTCCAGCAGTGGGAACATTAAAAGGCTGAATATATATACTGTGACGACTATGAAGGTCACAACTATTATTAACTTGCAAAACTGGCATGTTAGACTTTAAGGTTTACGTTATAAAAAGTTTAGTTTGATTGATGTTCAATGAATAAGATGGAAGACGTCATGTAAAAGAGTCAGGACATATTTGATATAAAAAAATATATATGAAAGTGCTTTAAATCAATACAATAACAATCTGAAGACAATATAAAGCCTTTCATTGCGCTACCAGCGTGACAATACACATGAGCGGCATGTTGCCAACGGCAAAGGTAACTGCAGCCATCGAAGTGTCTGCACGTGTTGGTTTCGACTGTAAGTGCAGAGAGTACCTGTCATAAATAAATAAATAAATAAGTGTCGAAGGCTGTCGCCGACTTGACGCCTGCCGCCACTCCGTGTCGACGGCTGCAGCTATCTCTGACGTTGGCAACATGCTGCTTGTGTATAAATATGAGCTCTTAGAAAGGATTCTCCAAAATTCACCCCCGAAGGAGATGAAACGGAATTTCAAAGTTGAAGAAAACTACGTGAGTGAAACCGCTGGCAGAAGCTAGAGTTAGTATAAAAGCTGAAAACAAGAGTGAGTATGATTCATTAAATAAATAACTGGACAAGCGCCAGTCAGACTCACGCACTGAGGGTTCCGTTCACACTAACCTATGTAAATAATTCAATTCCCAAATGGAGTCTCGAAGATTTTTCCGAATCGCTTAAAAGTATTTTTTTTTTGTGACAACAACAAATTTAAAATTTTCAGATTTATTCCTATTTATACTATATGACCTTGTTTTGAATCCTGAAATTTGGCATAAAGCAAGGGTCAACGGGAAGTACCCTATGAATTTTGATTCTTGTGAGAGTGTCGAAATGTACGTTTTTTGCGACATAAATGGCCGTATCTTTTTTTTCGTTAACCTTAAAGTTTGATTTTTTCACAGCTTTAAGTGAGTATAAGTTTTTAATTTCAACTCAATATCTCTACGCGTTTCCGAGATAAAAGGTTTTGACAGACAGGCAGGCAGACAGACAGACGGACAACAAAGTGATCCTATATAAGGGTTCCGTTTTTAACTTTTGAGGTACGAAACCCTAAAAATCAAAGAAAGCAGTGAATATAACGACAGCGAAAGCCTGGGACAAACTTTATGAGATACTAAAAACTCCAGCAGGTCAAAAAAGCCTGTACTAACTGGATGTAAGTGAGATAAGATGTATAAAGCATGAAGCTGCATTGAATCTTACAGATGATGTGAAAATAAGGTGGATTGAAGAAAAACTCGAATGGTGTGTTTGAGAATAAACCAATGAATCAGAGGGTTTAGTGAGTTTAGTGATAATTATTACGGATAAAGCGAGAAGTGCAGTAAATTAGTATATAGAATTAATCTCTATATTAAAGAGTTAAAGTCTAGATTACCAATTTGAAGTGTGAGGGTTTTTACGGGTACATGAATGGACGTAGCTAGCATTGTTTCTCAATCACATATCGGCAAACTCTTTACTTTGAGTACATAGTTTATTTCATCATCACTGCAATCAAAATGGTGAAGTAAATTGGTGTTCTAGAATCTGTACGAAAATATGTGACATTTTTCAAACCCCCAAGGCTCACGTGATGAACACAGTCCAGTTACAGTCCTGTCCCTCACACAAAGACGCGATCCGTGTCCTAGCAGTGGGAAAGTTGTAGGCTGAATATGCTTGTATGAAAGATCGGGAGAACGTAACTGAAAGTCGACTGAGAAGAGTGGGTGCCACTCCATAAAATCGGCTTTATTTCTAGTCAGACGAACGCCGTTTTTCCTATCAACCTGCTGTGCGAGAAACACAAAATTAAGCGAAAATCAGAGTATTAGTTGATTTCGAAAAGACGCCTACCCTGCCTCTTGAAGTTTGGTGGTGGGCTCATTAAGAGAAAGGGGCGGGTCAATCTGTGTGCTTTCGCGGTTACCGAACGACATGACTCACATGGTAGCATAGAGGTTGACCTACCTCACGGTCTCCTTCAGAGGATGTGAGGGTCCGTGGGCTTTAAGGGAGAGCGCAACAGTCGCATAGATCCTTAAGGTCAGTCTGGTGGTTATCCTTCTCGTGGTTGCCGCCCCGTTATTGGTCTAGTTCCTTAAGAAATAGACGTAACAGAAATCACCGGGCGTTTTAATGCAGGGATGGAGAGGTCATGTCTCTGCGTGTCCATCATCAACAGGGCAGATGGTGGATAGTTAATGACCTCCCGCGTGTTTGTGCCGTGCGCGGTGACCCGTACGGGGGGATGAAGGAGTCCTGGTGGTTGAGCCTGAGAGTGGTCGGGTTGTACCCCTTGAAGATAACACGCCACTTTGGTCTGGATTTCTCCTCAAACGGGCGGCCATGGTCTAGCCAATCATGGTCAATCGGCTGCGACGTCCGGTCAGACGGCCGTCAGGTGAGTACTCCGGGGTGATGGTGTTCGCAGGGGAAGGCAGATACGCACTGGCACCTATTGTGGGGGGCAGATGTGGACTGCTGGAAGCTCGCGGACAACTCACTCAGGGGTACTATATCAGCTCGGTAACCTTGGTGCTTTAAAGCATCCCCGATGTTGAGGGCTCGATGGTGGGTGAGGAGCCGGGCTGATGAATACAATATATATTTAAAGTTATGGACAACAATAAAGGAACACACAAACAAAAAGGTGACAAAACCGTAAAGGGCAAGTCACAAATGGCCATGGACCTAACTACAGGGACTAAGCCTAAGGCACTAGCAGGTAGGGGGGCCGCTGCCTCCAAGCAGGATGTACCCGTATCGGGCTTCGACTCCTGGACCACCGTGACCCGCAAGGGCTGCATGGGACGGGGGAAAACCGGTATGGGGGTTCCGCAAGGAGGGAGTGGCGCCCAAGGGCACTCTGGGACAGGGGCAGCGCTGCTGGGTCGCGGGGGCCCCAGCATACCGACACCTCCGCCTCGGACGGAACCTGCACAGGGAACGTCCAGTGGAGGGACAGGAGCGGCAGAGTTATAGAATCAACACTGCTAGGTGAGACCAAAAGGGCGCATGTCACAAGAGGATGCCCGCAAGGAGGCGTACTCTCACCAACGCTCTGGTGTTTGGTGATAGACGAGCTGCTGATAGAATTGAACAAAGGACCAACATACACGGTTGGATATGCAGATGATCTCGTGATACTTGTAAATGGAAAATTTTATTTAATTACAGGAGAAATTAAACATGGTTGAAAGGTGGTGTAAACTTAACCACCTATCCATCAACCCAAGCAAAACGGTGATCATCCCGTTTACCAGAAGGAGGGACCTAACAGCAATGGGTACCATAAAGCTCTACGACACTGTACTAGAGTTGTCCACAGAAGTAAAATGTCTAGGAGTAATCCTAGACAGCAAACTCACGTGGAAAAGCCATGCCGAAGCGACAGCAAATAAGGCTCTAAGAGTATTTGGCATGTGTCGCTCTGCCTATGGGAAGACATGGGGCCTTAGACCCCATGTTATCAAATGGATCTACACCATGATGGTGAAACCACTGATCAAATACGGGAGCATCGTATGGTGGACCAGAACCAAGCTGGCAACTTGCAGACAGGCCCTAAGCAAAGTACAGCGGACTGCCTGCATGGCCATTACAGGAGCATTTAGGACCACGCCAACTGCGGCGATGGAAACGATGCTCAATCTCACCCCTTTACACATTGAAGTGGAACTAGAGGCGAGGAGGGCCATTCATAGGCTTAAAAGTATGGGGCACTGGACGAACTCCGAATGTAAAACAAACCATACAAACAAAAGACCAAACAGGGAACTTGACTGGATGATGGACATGGGATGTGACAAAATACATACCATTCACAATCTCAAAAAGGAGTTTAGGATCTACATTCCGAGTAGGGAGGAATGGAAAGGTGGGATAAAACCCCACAAAGGGAAGAACCAGGTATGGTACACGGATGGTTCTAAAATGAACACCGGTACGGGAGCGGGGGTACATAGCGACAACTGCAATCTCAGCCTAAGCATGGGCAAACTTGCGACGGTCTTCCAAGCAGAGACCTATGCTATAATCGCGTGCGCGCAGGAAATACTAGACAGAGGCACCGAAGGGGACACTATCTACATTTTAAGCGACAGCCAAGCAACACTCAAGGCACTCACGTCCAATAGAGTGGATTCTGGGCTCGTACTAAACTGTATTAAAATACTAAATTGGATAGGCAGGCGCAACAAGGTCAGATTGATCTGGGTGCCAGGTCATACAGGAGTAGAAGGCAACGAAAGAGCCGACACTCTAGCAAGGAAAGGATCCGAGACACCCCTATACGGACCGGAACCCTTCATAGGACTCTCACCAAGGGTCATCAACCAAACATTGAAAAGGGCTGCGTTGGAAATACACAGCACACACTGGCACAACACAACAGACCAGAAGCATGCAAAGCTATTTCTTAATGACATAGATAAGGCCTGGTCCCAAAAATTATGGAGGTACAGCAGATCACAGCTCCGAATAATCACAGGAGTCTTCACGGGGCACTATGCCACCAACAAACAGCTCCACAACATGGGACTAGCAAGCGACCCGACTTGCAGGATCTGTGGAGAGGCAGAGGAGAATATGCTATACTTACTGTGCGACTGTGCAGCACTAGGCTCCAAAAGACTAGAGTATCTGGGCCAACCATTTCCAAGACCAGAGGACTACAGGCTCAACCCCATCAAGGCCATACTGGGACTCTTGAAGAAGGTGCACGGAGGGCTGGGGGTTGAGTAGAAGGGAGGGGAATTAGCACAAAAGATCCAGAAGGGTCGAAGTGCTCTGGTCTAGGGCCAGCCCCACTATAAGATAAGATAAGATAAGAGAAAGGTGTACTTGAAACGTATGTGTAGCTGATTGACGAGCGGTATACAGTCGCGGCCGTATCCGAGTCCGATCTACAATGGGCACTATTGATATCTTCAATGTGAGCTGTATTGGCTTGCTTGAAAAATTGGCCCTCAGTTTTTGTCTCTTCCAGATTATAATGGATGCTTTGATGAAAACAATCCAGGAATAGGCTTTTTGCTGTATGCTGATTGCTGATGACATGGTGCTAGTTATTAAGAGTGAACTAGATGTCCAGAGCACGTTGGGGATGTGGTAGCAAAGACCATAGAGTGTTGACCTAAACTTGAGCACAATCAAAACAATACGCACCATGCAGATCACATCTAAGATTCCTTCTTAAATGCCCTCCTCATAAAACTACTCCTACTCTTTCTCTGTCCATGCAGTAAGGTTGTGGAACTCTCTTCTGCCTAGCATTCGTGATTTGAAAACTATCTCACTCTTTAAGACTCAAGTAAAAGAGAACTTTAGTTTAAGATTTCACAAACTTTTCTTTGCTTACTTCTACACACTGACTATAGTGTGTAGAAGTAAGCAAAGAAAAGTTTAGTTACACAAGTTACATTAGTTCTCTTCTAATCTCTCCTTTCGCAGATCTGCTGGAAAAAAAATCTTTTTGAAATAAGCAGTACCTTTGTACAATTTTTTATATTAAGATACTTATCTTCTTCTGTATATTTGTGTGTACATAAATAATAAATAAATAAATAATCCAGTCCTATAGTTATAATCGAGACGTAACGCATCGGATCAACTTAGGATGGATGATGGATTTGGGGTAGGTCACTAATCTGTGACCTAAGTATCAAGAAGTAAAAGAGGAAAATCTGCAAGTCCGTTGCCGTTGCAAACCTGCTGCACTGTATGTATGGGAATGTTGGGCTATAATGAAGACGGTCGAAAAAAGATTGCAAGTAGCAGAAATGAGAATGTTGAACTAAAAGCAGAGAAATGAGATTGTATAAAAATAGGATTAAGTGGTACCAGTAAGATAAGATAGAGATCATCTTATCTTATCTTAAGCAGAGAAATGAGATTGTAAGAGCAGGCATGTGCTTAAAAGAGTAATGAATATAAATGGTGAATGGAGAGGAAAAAGAAAAGTTGTAAAGTTTGTTTAAGAAATGATATGAAACAAAAGGGGGCGGTGATAAGGTGATGAATGCCCTGATGAAATGGGAGAAGAAAACAGTGTTGTATTCGGGCATATCTGGTTTCGGAATGTTTTATTTGTTCTATTCGCGCGGAGAGCTCTGATACTGTGATGAAAGATTTTGTCTTTTATTTCCTAATTGGCGGTATAAATATCTCTACTCACTCACGATCTATTGAAAATATTTTAATTTAATTAATCTTTAATTTGTGTCCACTGTATTCAGTGCACACGATCTTGCTATGACATCGGTAAGCCAGCAAATGTCGAGTATGGTTTACTGGATTATACGTCGGATGGATAGATGAACCAATCTTTATCCTGAGTTATGTTTTTCGAAGAATTCTGATTTTGTTTATTTACATAGACGATAGCGAGCAATGTAACGACGTATTATCAAAATTACAGACCGCTTAAGGAATGGTATACTTCATTTCAAAACACAAATCGCAGACGTAGGTAACTTTACTCTCAAGCAGGCATGCAACTTGCAGCAGGCATTCAGCATGCAAGCAGGCATGCAGCATACAAGCAGGCATGCAGCATACAAGCAGGCATGCAACATGCAGCAAGCCATGATTGTTTCTGTCACGGCTCCGGCGCTGTGTGGTTTGAGTGGCCCCACGAGAGGAATATCGTCGCAGATGGTTTTAACGCCCACCACAGCGGCGACGGGCCTTTAAATCACCTGCTCCTCAGCTCGTGGGCCGCCCTACCCCTCCGCGCCTACGTGGGCTTAAATTATGCTCTAGGGGTAGGGCAAACAAGACTGTGTAAAGTCGGTTTTTCAGCGATTCGTTTCTGTCTCTAAATTTTTTAGCACAACAAATTGACTTTTTATGACAATATTTCAATTTAATATTGAAAATGCTGCCAAGTAACTGTCTATTATATTTGTGACCAAAATTTTGTTAAATGTTGTTTCGGTTAGCAACAAAAAGTTATTTTGTAAATCGGCGAAATATAGTTCGGTAAACTAATACCTATGACTCATGATACTTCGATAATCTAAAAATATGTCAAATAATGCATATAGTAAAAAAGAAGTCGGTCAATAGTTTTCGATATAATGAAATTCGAACAAAGAAACATTCGGAAAAGTTATCGGTTCCCCAAATAATCATCTCTCTAAATACACGTTATGCTAAACGAAATTATGTAAATTCTCAACTATTACAAATAAAATTCTGCCATATTAAAAGTATGCCGTTGTAAATTCGGACACATGAACACTCTGCCAAATAATAGTTATGCCAAATAATTTTTATGTCTAAAAAATATTCGATTAAAGAAGATTTTGCTAAGTGTGTTATGCCAAATAAATTTCGAAGTATCAAAATTCTGCCAATTAGAAGGAACCCAACTAATGACTATCGATATAAAATATATGCCAAAAGACGATTCTGACCAAATTTTCTGCGATGCGATGTGATGGTTCTGCTTTTTAATATTATGGATATGAAATTTATGCCTAAAGATGAAAAAAATATGAGTTTTGAATGTATGACAAATGAGTGTCTGCGAAACGATTTTCTGCGAAATGAAGTTTATACTTTCCGTTGTAATGCAAAATAATATTATGACATAAAAAGATCTGCTATAAAAGGTAGACCCGTCTAATACATTAGTGCGAATCATTCCGTCTTTCTATTCACACCTCCGTAGCTTCCTACCTAACATTGGCGACGAGTACCCCACATTCAACAATTATGTTCGGTGTAAATTCTATTTTTGGAACTTTATTCGAACTCTGTACGGAACTGTACTGAACTGAACTCGGAGAGGATAATGACAAAGCTGGAATGAAGAGGAAAGCGGCGTTGTTGAGCGCGCTCACGGAGACACGTATCAACTCGCGTGTAATCTAGTCTTGCCTGAAGATTTAAATACGAAGAACTATGACGATATCCTGAAACTCTTGAATGACCATTTCATTCCGAAGCACTGCGGGTGTGCGGATAGGCATAAGTCCTATACCACTCTGCAGCAGCCCTGCGAGACGCACTCGCAGTGGTCTCGCTGCTTATTGCACATTCAAGAACTTAGAGGATCATCTTCCAGACAAATTCGTCATGAGGCATACTACCAGGTCATGAACGAGACAAACTTTTTGCCCAAAATATCAGCGACTTGACACTGAGTAAAGCTGTGGACCTAGCGAAAACCGCACGATGTGCGCGCTTGGGCGCCGCGATAGCACCAGTAGGAAATATCAATGGAAACCAGGATTCGATCTTCAAAATAAATCAATATCAAAACAGCAAAGTTTCGGATACGTCATCATTCGTACAGCATGAAAAGTGCTCGGGGTGTGGTTAAAAAAATTTCAAGTCATCGGAATGTCGTTTTGCTAACTATACTAGCAAATTGTGCAATCGCAAAGATCATCGACGTAAAATGTATACGAAAATCAAAGTGCATCGCACCGAACAAGGTAGTACTGATGACGAGGGAGGTGATGGCGAGTTATTCTTAAATATTAATAGTTTCAATGAAGTGCCAATGACAGAAACAGTGTCTGGAGGATGAAAGTATAAAGTGTGAAATCGACAATGGTTCACCTATTTGTGTTATTTCTGAAAGCTTACATAAAAGTACATTTCCTGGAGTTTTGTTATCAGCACCAACAAAAAAAAATATGACTTATACAAGTGCTAAAATGTTAGTAACAGGATGCATGTTTATGAATTTATGAAATTTCATATAAAAGTCATACGGTCAGATTGCCTGTCTACGTCATACACAATGGCGGTCCTCCCCTCCTCGGCTGTGATTTTATGCACACCTTTGGTTTACGAATAGTATCAACACTTGGTAACTGCAATAACATTACCGCTGCAGACAATACATTGCAAGAACTAGTTCCGGCTCATCCAAATGTGTTTTCCGAAGAACTAGGGTGTTTCGAAAAATTTGAAATTGTCCTTCCTCTTAAAGAAAATACAAAATCTGTGTTTTTTAAGTGTTGCGCCCGGTGTTTTTTGTCTTAAGAGATAAAGTAAACAAAAAATTGGACAGATTAGTCGCGTTAGGTCTTCTACCTAACAGTTCACATCTCATATTCATATGGTGTCCTAATTTGTATATAACGCATAGATCACACTAGCATCTTACAAGGAACATTTCGAATTACAGTTTGTCTCTTAGAACGTGATTTAATTAAAATAAGTAAGAAAAGCAGGACGCGCTTAGGCAGTCCTGCGGGATTCAATTAATCGCGGCAGAAATATAACCAAATCTTTCTAAAACCCCATGTGCCATATAGTAACCGATCATTTGCAGCAAATACAGGTTTGCATTTTGTATATATAAGAATCTCTTACGTAAATAAACGAATTTATGTTACTGTTATTACAAAAATTAACATAGAAAGAGAAGTTTTCAACCTATCCCCCCCATCCAAAACCGACTGATATGCATTGCGCCAGCCTCCATCATGGCAAGCATGAGCTGTCTCGATCCAGGGGTGGCTGGAAATCACAACTCCGAACTTAAGACTAACCAGACTTAACGAGGGAGTTTCCAACTGAGCATGAACAATATAATCCGAAGAAAGAGGGTTCGTTTCAATTTATTTATCGAGTGAGTAGACTCACTACAATTCTTATTTTCCAATTCTATGCGATGTTTTCCTTTCCGTTGCAGTCGTAGCCATATCTTGGCTGATTCTAGTTACTTGTCACTCAATTATCAATCCTCCAAGTTTCTCTTCAATTTTAGATAGGCTTCATTAGATATTTTGCTGACTTTTAATTTATCGAAATAGAAAACTACTGGGGTCTGCGCTCAGGGCTGGCTAGTCCCTTGAAGTTGGTCCTTAAAAACCATTCATGTGTGTGGTATAGTGAAGTGGAAATCATGTTCACCCTCTTTGCTCGACTGTTCGACCAGGTGTTTCGATAACTGCTGTTTTTGTATCGGTGGAGAAGCTGGTAGTAGGTAATTCGAATTGTTGTGGAGGTAATGACTGTGGTTTAACTTTTTTTTGTTATTTTTACGATAGCCTCTTCTAATTTACTGGTTATTGATGGGAGGATGCAAGCGACTTACAGTTATTATCATTTGAATGGTCTAACGTGTTAGGAGGATAGGTTAACTTCTCGATCTTATACATTTTGATGGTATTTCAACAATAAATCGGGTAGTGAAATGTTTTTTTAATGGAAACCTACCTGCATTTTCCACTTCTTCAACAAGTTTTATTCCTTTCATAATGTGTATTATAAGCAATTCCAAAGGATCTGAGATTGGTTCCGGTTTGGCAACTATTGGTGGTTCGACTTCTTTTAGTGGTTCGACTTCTTTTAGTGGTTCGACTTCTTTTAGTGGTTCGACTTCTTTTAGTGGTTCGACTTCTTTTAGTGGTTCGACTTCTTTTAGTGGTTCGACTTCTTTTATTGGTTTGACTTCTTTTATTGGTTCTACAATTGTTGTTATTTTTGTTTTTATCGGTAGAGGTGGCGGAGGTACAACGGGTGGTGGCGGAGGTAGCGGCGGGCGCGGTACTGGAGGTGGAGGCAGCGGCAGTGGAACTTCTTCTTTCTTTTCGTCTTCTTTTACACCTTTATACTTTAGTTGTTTGAATCTTTTCAGTCTAAATGATTCCTCTCTCTCTTGTTCATCCAGTTCAGATAGAATGTACCTCATTGTCATAAATATTCTTGGTATTATGTTCCTCTGTAGTACATTCTGTTTCCTGCGAATACAAACCTCTTGTTGATATTGTGCATTCTTTAATAAATCCGCTGAACTCACCCTTCCTTATTTTAAAATTCGTATCGTTTTATAATAATTATATTATTATAGAAAGCTGCCATTTTCGTGCAAAAGCTGTTAAGGACCTGTTTTTATTGAAGGAGTCCAGTTCATTCCTCCACCATCTCCGAATTAAATACTTATAATAAAAATTATGCTGTTTAAATAAGCTTATCCGTTTTCCAAAATACCAAATAATTCATACTTGCTTAAAATCGACACACAAAATATACGTATTGAATTGATTAATATATGACATCGCTGATCAGTGCTAAAATCGTTTTCAAATCGAATCTTATGATGTTTTATTACACTCGAATACTTTTGATGTATCACAATCTTTTTATTTTCCATCGAATTATAAATGTAAAGAACAAATTCAAAAATAGTTTTTAAGTTCTTTATTAATCTGATGGCTATATTAATAATTAAGAGAGCATTTTATATTTGAAGCGATTATGAATATGTTAATATAAATATTATATATGCAGCGTCCGTGTACAGATATGAGATCTTAGATTCATACGAGTACTTATGTCTGTAAATAGGTACTTCAATTACTTTCAGCATATTACAAAATGCGCTCCAGGGCGCCTTGCTTGGTGTAAATCGTACAATAACGTTTAACGATAGAATTATAAAAAAATTAAACGGTAATTGTATACTCGTACTTAAGGGGCGATATAATATCTACCCAGTTTCAAAATTTAAATTGAGAGCTAACTGACCTCTAGGTAAGGTTACTTTTTAATTTTACAATATGTCAAACTGAGACATTAAAAAAGAATACCGATTGTAACTCTGCGATCAAATCTTGAGTAAGTTAAGTTCAGTAAGCACAGATACAAAGAGCTGCTTACACACATCGAGATATAAGTACTAACGTACGAAGACACCGTAAATTCCTACTTTGTCTCGTTCAACTGCTGCGATCGCGCCGCACTTTGTCGAAGAAAACGCGTAAGTGCCGTGATTTACATGGCGCTTAAGACCTTTTGCCGAGAATAAATACACTTCCGCAGCATATCTAGCGCTGTGGTAAATTAGTTACGGTTTAGACGAATTGTTATTATTTTAGCGCTGCAGCGAACTAAAGTTTCAAATTACGAAAATAGGACAATTCAGTTATTTGACGTAACTTCTCTAGTACGTTAGTACTTATATCTCGATGCTTACACACAATTTTTGTTGAATTACGTGTACTTTGTGACGTAAATTGACCTTCATACATTCACTCGATATGTTACATCTTGTTTGAAAAGAAACCAGTGAAATACGAAAGACCTGAGACAGATCTTGGTTTACTGTGCGCTGTTTGCGAGTTGTGTTTACTTTAACGCAATCGAAATGTTTACCGAGTCTGGCTCTTTCGATTGGTTAAGAGCTTGGGGCGGACCAATCGGGGCGCTGAAAGTCATAAACGTATCGACCGCTTTAACGTAAAACAATTCATCATCATCATCATTTCAGCCGAAAGACGTCCACTGTTGGACATAGGCCTCCCCGAAATGTCGTCACAATGACCGGTCCTGTGCGGTCGTGTGTGTGTGGTAAAATAATTGTAATTTTAATTTTAGTTCCTAATGTTTTGCTCTTGTTTTAGTTTTATTAGTGTAATATTAAGTAGGTGGAAAGGTGCTAAAAGGCGAATGAATATAAATATTAGATAGTATAGCTAAATGAAAGCGATGCAAATGATAGCGTGACTATTGACAAGGGGATAAGAGCAGGATTTGTTTTGTTTAGGGATTCATCTGCTAACCTAAGAGCCATTAGGACTGCTGCAACGAAGATCGGATCTACTATGAAGGTGGTGGTCTTCTATAGTCTTGTTATCATAATTTTCTTGAGCACGCTTTCTCTTCCAAATAAAACTGATTTTAACTGCTGCCGTAAACCACCCTTTCTTTTATGGACAATGTTTTTGACAATCATTTTGGACAGTTTGTAATATATTGAAATTTTTATTTGCCATGGTAACTTATCTACTTACCTAAAACTTGATGTGATAGTTATCAAATAGTAAGATAGAGGTTTGATATTATTTAAGTAAAAATTTTCATGATACGACTCATATGCGATCTGCGACGTTGCCATGTACAATAAATCTATATGGGCCGAAATTTAAACTTAAATTTCCAAATATCTCGGCAATATGGCATTTTAGCATATCAAAAAAGGATAACGTCACTTAAAAAATATGGCCAAGGGGTTAATGAAAAGATTGGTTTATGTGAGTAAAAAAAAATTAAACAATAGCCATAATATTGTCGAGATACTTCGAAGTACATAGCTTAAGAGCCCGTGGCTGCCAGACTTTCATCATTTTTTAAAACGCTGCTAGTTTGTCATTGCATGTCCCCAACGCAAATAGGAATGATGCAGTTTGAAGTTTCAGTTATGGTAGCTTTGGAAGGTAACAGGTTACAAAGATGTGTATTATAGTAACCTAAATTCGTTTAATTATAAAGCTCATTTTTTAAATGTTTTTCTGGTTAGTATTTAGTAATCATGGTCATCCATAGCCAGACACTTAATGTGGTGGCAAACCCTCGCCAGAAAACTTTAAATTTCAATAAAATTTAACTGTACTGTGATACTATAAAAGCTTTTTTTTTATTTTTCCCCCAGTAGCCAGACAGTTTTGATGGTTCTAACACTCAGCCTCAAAATTCAAAATATTTGTGAATGTCGCTACAAACAACTAACTTTCTTAAAATTCTTAAAAAGTATTTAATAATTATTGTAAAGTTTATTATTATTCACATATTTATATTTATTCATATACCACTCAGGTCGAGGAATGTGGATAAGTGCATGGAAGACCTAATTCACTCTCTCACTCGCAATGATGGAGGAGTATTGCCACCCGCTTGCACCACCACTCTGCTCTGCTGAGTGTTAGAACCATCAAAAGCGTCTGGCTATTGAGGAAATAATTACGGAAGAAACATTTAAAAAATCAGCTTTTATTACTATAAAACTATAACGTAAGTAAAATAACAGTTAATTGAAGTTTAAGGTTGTCGGGCGAGGGGTTGCCACCATAAGTGAAACTTGATAGTAGGGCATTGTTACTACCTGTGTTGAAAACATGCACTAACAAACTATTAGCTTATATTAAAGTGATCAAACTCTGGCAGCTACGGGCTCTCGCTCTAATAGTTCTCATAAAATGATCTTTACCTCTAAATATGCAACGCGATATTTAAGAGTGGATGCTCTTAAATCCATGATACATTTTCATTTTTCAAAAACCGCTCTTGGGTGATTATGAAATTATTTCACATAAATCTCTAGATATTTTGAAAACAAAAATATCTTGTGGATGTTATCTAGATTTCTATTGAAATTAAATCATAAATTTGTTTAAAACAAAACCAGTAGAACTAGTTTTGTGAAATATTCGAGTGAATGACGGAATTATAGAGCATTCAGGTGTTATCTTTCTTTTTCGTGTTGTCTCTTTATGTAACAAACATTACGTTGAATGAACCTATAACTTTTAAACTATGCTTAGGTTGACGATAGACGGGTCGATACCTTATGATGTGTTTGTTTGCTTAAGTTTTCTTTGACCACTTTAAAGAAAAAATTATATATCTGTGACTGGTTATGTCAATTCGGTTCTGCATGTATAATTACGCGGTTAGCATAATTATCCATAACTTAACTTCCCCTACTCAGAACAAATCTGTGGATTCAGAAGTGCCCACCAATTACCAACATTATAAAGTCTTCTCTCAATTCTGGACCATTCCCAGCATTTTCCACCAATTCAGACAGTAAAGGGTCTACTCTCCTTAAAGTGACAAGCGACATTAGAGAAACAATGGAAGATACTAAGGTTTGATGGTAATAATAGATTTGTCCAACGCCTTTAACGCTGTCAGTCATGACATGTGTGTACGTATTCCTGTCTATCCTTTCCCATCTTATTGTTTCTTTCGAGGCTAAAAATGGATCCATTTTTATCTCCAAAGACGTCAGCAGTCGGTTCACATAGATGAGAGCTTGTCGCGTTAGCGTGACCTGGATGATGGTGTTCCACAAGGCGGTATTCTATGTCCATTTTTATTCTCAATTTCTACTAACTTTATAACCTGTGTCTTCAGGTATCAACTTTATCGAAATCCATAGAGGATGTAAACCGGGACTTAGCTATAAAACACTGTTCTGATAGATTTGGAGGCATCCTTGAATTTCTCAAAATGTGAAGCCATTGTTATTCATCATCATCATCATCATCATTTTAGCCGAAAGACGTCCACTGCTGGACATAGGCCTCCCCAAGTGTCGCCACAATGAACGGTCCTGTGCGTTTCGCATCCATCGGACTCCCGCAACCGGTACCAAGTCATCGGTCCACCTTGTAGGAGGCCTTCCAACGGTACGTCTTCCGGTACGTGGTCGCCATTCCAGAACCTTTCGGCCTCAACGGCCATCTGTTCTGCGAGCAATGTGCCCTACCCATTGCCACTTTAGTTTGGCGATTCTTCGTGCTATGTCGGTAGCCTTGGTTTTCCTGCGGATATCCTCATTCCTGATTCGATCACGCAAGGAAACTCCGAGCATAGCCCTTTCCATTGCCCTTTGGGTGACTAAGTCTTTTGATGAGGCCCATTGTAAGCGACCACGTTTCGGAGCCATATGTCATTACTGGCAACACACACTGGTCATAGACTTTCGTCTTGAGACACTGTGGTATATTGGACGAGAAGATACCGCGCAGCTTCCCGAATGCTGCCCAGCCGAGTCGGATTCGACGATTGATCTCTTTCTCGAAGTTAGACCTTCCCAACTGGACCGTCTGTCCCAGGTTAACGTAGTCGTCTACAACTTCGAGTGTAGAGTCCCCGATCTTGATGGGAGTGGGTGCTACATGGCTGTTTACCATGACTTTGGTTTTGTCCATGTTCATTTTAAGTCCCACTCTTTCGGAAGCTCTACTGAGGTTACCAAGCATTGTACTGAGCTCCTCCGTAGTCTCAGCCATGACTACTATGTCGTCGGCAAACCGAAGGTGAGTGATGTACTCGCCATTGACATTAATGCCTAGCCTTTTCCATTCCAATGCAAATTTGGTTACGTCCAATCTACAAAGCCTCTAGCACAGGCGCAAGGTAGCCAGCATTTCGGTATTTTACAGGATGCATTTTGGAGAGTGTGCCCGAGAATTGCATGACTTGATTTCGCCATCTTCTTTCTACCATTGGTCAACCCGACGTACGGCGAGTATCCACCCTTACATTGTTGAAACTTCAACGGTCCGAACTAAGCGTTTCGCTTCGTCGTTTATACCGCGTACATCAAAGGACTGAAACAATTTGCCTGCTGCAGTCTTCCCGTCCAACTATAATTTAGGTGTCTTCAAGGCTTAGATTGAATAGGCTCTTAATAAACTAGTGCGCCTCATCATCAACGTTTGCATCACTGCTTACCATCAGGTGGGATCGCAGTTAAGCACTGGTTTAAATCAATAAAAAAAAATACTACGCGTATTTTTGTAATGAAAATCGCTTTTAATTTTGAAAAGTCCTTAGTTTTTACAAACATACAAAATACTTTCTAAGATATAAAGAGTAGCCAAAGCTAATATATCAATTTCTTCGAATTTATTTCTAAGGGACTCGTGCGGCTATTTTATAAATATCCCGGATTGCTCTCTTTTGCAATATGAAAATTGAGTCTATATCTGTGGAAACAAGCAAAGCAAACCACGCTGTGGCTACATCAGTTAATTGCCTTAATTTCTTACTACATAATATTATGCAGCTGAGCTTAATCTACCTGAGAGAGTTCTAATGTGAGCCCACTGCAGTTTAGAATTTACTTAGGTTGGTTTGGTTGATTTAAAAACGTCTGTTTAGAGAGAGATTGAAGCCGAAATTCGGTTTCGGTTTCAAACGTCAAAACTACTTTCGGTCGGATTCAAGGTATTGGACCTCGAAGGGCAATTCTACTTGTGTATAAAACAGACAAAGTGTTTACTTGTGGCATTGTAGCTCGAAATCGTAATCGAATAGTCCGATTATATTTTGGTTTTTACAAAAGGAATAAACTAGTTCAGACGATTCTTAACTTTGAAGATACCTGTTGTTTTCTGATTAGTTTATTTAAGATGACTTGTTATAAATATGATGAACCAGTGGACTTTGTCTAATGATGGATTTGTTATTATTATTGTTTTATTAAATATATTTTTTTAGTTTGTAAGTTTCTATTGTACAACGCCTTGGACATCCTCCGTAACGTTGTACAAGTGCTTGTAAATAAATAAATAAATGATGAAGTAGAAAATTGGTCAAAATATCTCGGCCTGACCAATCGCAAATCTACAGAGTTTAAAGTCACAGAATATTGGCCTTTCTTTTTAAGTGTGGAAATCATCTAATGACTTCTCGCGCTCAGGGCGGAGCGAGAGGGCGTGTTAAACCTTTTACTGACTAAAACTACACCTGTGTCCTTCAGTTGCCCTTTGCGTTCACGGACTACGGGTTTCCTTTTCAGAAATTCCCCGCGATCCTAGCTAGCGGGCATCGGGCCTACCTACCTACCTATGGTTTGCTGACATATCCTTGGGGAGCGCGTGGATCACTACGCGCTGTTAACGACTGGGCTCGGTCTGGTATATTACCGGACGGCCGGACGGCAAGCTACCCATTTGCTCGACGTCCATAAGCCCGCGTCTACCGTGGCTGGTAGTCGGGGTCAGAATCTCGGCGGCTGGGGCGTGAGGATATTCGTTCCCTCACGCGTGCGGCTTCCTCCTTCGCTAGCATTACTGCTTCGCAGAAGGAGGCTGCCGCCTGCCATTCCTCCTCGCTTCGGACCATAGCCCGAACCAGGGCACGACGTGGGAAGTCGCTGCCGCCGATTGCCTCCACAAGGGCACGACGGTGTTCCGCCCAAGCGGGGCACACCTCTTCCGTATGCTCCACCTCCCGAACTTGCCATGTCCGGTGAGGACCTGCGTCATGCGGAAGGTGAGAACGCCGTGTTGCCGCTCCAGCCACTCCTCTAAGAGGGGACTTACCGCCATAATTGTAGCGTCCCCAGCACTGGGTTGCGACCGTCGCCGTCGCCATTCCACCATAAGATTCCGCTGGAACTCTGTCCGCCATGCCGCGACTTGGCGCGGCAGCGGAGTTTCGCCCCGGCGTTGCATCTCCACGCGCAAATCGTGCATGCGTGCAAGGTCTGTTGCCTCGAAATCCTATGGTGGCAGTGGCCTGCCACCATAGGATTTGCACAGAATATTGGCCTAAATTCTAAATGTATAGTTAGTAGAAAAATGCGTGAAAATTTTACTTTTTGGTACTTTGTACAATCATCAAATAACTTTTCCTGCTCTAGGGGCATTGAGAAGGCGTGTCTCGAAAACCTACTCGTGTTCCTTTAGCGGCCCTTTGCATTTCAGGGCAATGGTGACTTTTCAAACAATCCCACAGACTGTAGTAACTTGACTTATAGTGTATTCGCGTTATGAAAATAGTGACTCATCGTTGTCACTAAGATCAGCCACGCTCTTTGACTAATCAGATCATAGTAAATTTAGAAGCCCTTCAGACAGTACCGACGCGTTTTTTTTTGTCAATATTAAAAATAACCTCATCTATTCATAAAAATAAAAGTTAAAATAGTAATGATTATGAATTTGTTTAAAAACAGATGCCTTAGAAACATACTTGACATACACGGCGCTGTCAGACGCAAGGCGTTACGTGTCCCACGTAAGACGTCTAGACGTGTTTAAGCAAATAGTCATTCATTCAAGAGCCTAGATGTCATAATGCGTAGCATACGTGGCATACGTCAGTTTGTCTTAAATTTTAATCACCACGTTTACGTACGGCGGGTTTGCGTTTTCAGGCTTACATTAACTAAAATTAGTCATCTATTTAGTTTTGCTGACAGAAATAGTTATAAACTAAATGAAAATTATTACTTACCTAAGAGGAAAACGAAGATAAAAATTACGTATTTATTTGCTGTAAATATTAATAACATAAAATTATAACAGTACCCGGGAGTAAACACTTAAACATACGTACCTACGTAGCCAAGTTTTTGGACGATCACTTCTCTACCTTCTTCACTAAGGGCTGCGATGTGACAAATAAGTGCTATTTCTAGGTATATCAAGTCGAAATTCTTCTAACTTGATGTATCTTTTTTTAGGTGGAATATCATTAAATAACTTCTCACGTTTTAGGGTGGAGCGAGAGGAAGTTTTACTAACTAAAAGCAACCTATGTTCTTTCATTGGCCTTTCTAAGGCACCGGTAACTCTTTCGAACATTCTCGCAGCCCAAACTATGTATTTGGCACCCCTATTGCAACACAATGCATACTCCACCGTCGACCACATCGTCGCTAAGGCCTACCTATATTACACCGGGAAACCATGGCGGCGCGACCAGTTGCGCCGCCATGGTGTCCATAAGCTACCAAACTAGACACTATACAGATACCAGAGTCGCTACACCACACTGAGACAGTGTCAAAATGAACCTTAAGTGCACGCGTCCGAGTTGGTGGCGCCGCCAAATTGGTTGCGCAACCAAACGGACACCAGGTGAGCAACTCTCTATAGAGCTGTATACATTTTGTTAGTAGCGGCTACTGGTCGCGCCGCCATGGTGTCCTGGTGAAATCTAGCCCTTACTATCAGTATTCCTTTGTTCTGACCTCGTAACTGAGCGTTGAGATGATGTCAGAATAAAGGAATCGGAGGCATGGCCTACTCGAGGCGATCAACGATAAGAGAATCGAAACGAAACGGTTGTAATTTGGCTAGGGGGGCTGGTGAGAACATGGTCAAAACACATTTTCCATAACTTAAGTAGCAGATACCATGGAAAAAACTGCCAAGCTGAAGTGGGAGAAGATTGTCATTGTTGTTGTGTGGAGCAAACTTGGCCAGAGATTGCCCTAGGTTTGGAAAGAGAAAGGAGATGCCTTTGTCCTACTGTGTAACACAGAATAGGCTAATAAAAAAAATCTATTACACTTCGAAGGATTTTCATTAAAATTATTAAACTAGTTCTCCTTAAATCTGAAAAATCCGTCTGCCTTACAACATTACTGATGCAAAGAATGCCAATTGTCAAAATTAAAGGCATTATTTTCGATTGCATTTTACACAATTATTCCGCGGGTACTGTTAAGCTTGGTATAATGGCGATAAGTCTCATTAATAATAATAATAAAAAAAGTTATTTTTGAAAGTTTAAGTTATTAAGGGTGCTGTCCAGTCCTTAGATAGAGAAGGAAGGGTGAGTTCATCGGCAGCCTGGCCCCGAATAAAGGGCTTTTACTTAAAGAAACTAAATACAACTACTAACTACCAAGAACATAGTATTAAGATTCAAGAGAAACATGATATTTTATCCTTCGGTATGCCTGGTGGCAAAAAGTTACACGGTATGCCTGTGGGTGGGTTTATCAGACCCGGATTTTTAACTTGTAATTTCTCAAATTTTTATTGATAAATAAGTTATTAATATGTACTAATATTTTTACTAGAGGTGTATGTTAAAAAATAAAATTAAAAAAATATTGCAAATCAACAACTTGTAATAATTATTTTTCCAATTAAACTTAGGTAGTGTTTTTAAAAAAGTTTTTATACTTCGTTGGTCTTATAACACACTTTACTTATTAAAAACTAAAGAGATTTCAATCAGACTATATAAACATATAAGGCACTTCTATGTACTTATAAATAACTAAAGAATACTCAGTCTTCACCACTTCTAGCAAATTGCACATTAAAAAATGGCATGATCCAGACATAAGTGACTCTTACAGGTCTCACAAATATATTGCGTTTTGCGATTTTTCTTGACTGGGTATACGTAGCATCTACGTTTTATACCAGGAGTCAATTTTTTCAACGGCGAGTCATCCTGGGTGCCCAAATGACTACCTATTCGTTTGCGAAGATCTTTAGATAGGTGATTATTTGTTTTTTCTTGACTACAAATGTTTTTAAATCGAAAAGAATAATAAATTACTAATATCAACATCGCACAGATAGCTCCCCATTTTGAAATTAAAATAATGTAAAAAATATTATATTTAAACCCAAAAATAACTTCAATTTCCAAAAACACAGACAACAAATACTGACATAGAAACGTCACGTCGTATGCCTGGTCGGGTCCGTGAGACTCGCGCAAACTATATGCACATCCTACTACCACAGGAGCGTGCTCCGGACTGATGTAGCGGGCGGTGGGCGCCTAGCAATTCATAACGGCCAGCTAGTGCGGTTAGGCGCAAAATTCGAATTTGAAGGAAATACAATGGTTTATGTACACAGGTGGGTCTGACGGACCCTACCAGGCATACCGAAGGGTAATTAAAATTTTGATTATACATGGCTACAAGCTAGGTACTGCATGGATTGTTGACGAGTGGCCAAAAACGGAACGAATACCGTTATATTTTTTTTTATCAAACTTTGCACAGATAATTTTCTAAATGCCTCCTATCTTGTAGCCATACAAGTCGTTTGACTTGTGTGTGTATTTAAGCGACGGCTTTACTGAAAACCTCATTTTTGAACAGGAATATCATTGAATCAAACGCAAAAAATATCATATTTCTACCAGACTACGACGAGAATTTCAATGAATAACAAGCAAAATAATTGGCATCATCTTCAGCTTGCAGTGAACAAAATGAACTATGTTGTAAAGTGACAACATTTTGTTCACAAACAACATTTCTATGAAGTATTTCATCCTTATAATATTATTTTACTTGTTGAAACATTTCTCTTCAAATATATAAACAAAAATATTTTAACAGAACTGCTATTAAAATATTCTTGTTTGACTCTACATGACTTACCTTTTTGTAGAAAGCGAGATAAGAATTGTCACTTGAAAATGTAGAAAACAAAATCTTAAAATTCTTAGCTCACTTTGCGTTTAAAAAATATGCAAATTATAGATAATAATAATAGCATGATTCAAACTGTTAATCTCGAAGAAGATAGGTACAAACTCTGGACTCTCCCGTATTAGCGCATGCCTACATACGTCAGAATAACTATTTGCCTTTCTTTCAGTGCAATTAGTGATTTGAGCTGTGTGTTGATGGATCATTCTGTCAGTAACTCTTGCCTGTTATATAATTACATACATTAGAAATGAAATCCTAATCCTATTTTACAAGAATCGATATTTATTTATTTATTTATTTATTTAATCTTCATGCAACATTAATGTACAAAGGCGGACTTAATGCCTGAGGCATTCTCTACCAGTCAACCTAGGGTGGTGAAGAGACAATATGGTAGGTGCATAAAAAGAAAATTATAAGCGAAAAACAAGAGTAAAACAAAAAGGTATACATATAATTAAAATACACATACATAGATATTTAATATAATATATATATATACATATATATTAATATAAATTAACGAAAGAAGTTTTGAGACGATACTACTTACCAGATTTGTCAATTTAAAAAAAAATACAGAAGTAGCAAAATATTGACAATTTGTAACAATTTTGTTGCTTTACATTTCTGAACAGGCGACAACATGATAAAATGTGCTCTATCTCTCTAAAAAAATAACACTATACCGACACCTGATTTTTAATTTATATATAAATACCATCTGATAATTAGATATAAAATCTGATATTAATAAATCTGACTTATTTGGAGTAAGACACCTACGCTAACATAATATCTATAGCAATATGCTAAAAAAGCAAATCATTGCTATTCTCACAAAATAGGCTTTTCTTTCAATCGATAAGTAATATTACTGTTTTCAGGGTTTTTTCTTTTTCGGTTGGGAAAATCATCTAATGACATCCCCCGCTCTTGGGCGGAGTAGGTGATAGTGTCAGACTTTTACTGACTAAAAACCCACTCCTGTTCCTTATTCTTTGCCATTTTTCCAGGGCCCCGGGGATCTATTTCACATCACCCATGGCCCTAGTAGGCTTCGACCCTGCTGGGCCCCTACGGTTGCTGACATCTCCTTGAAGCACGCGTGGAACACTACGCGCCGCCGACGACTTGGGCTCGGTCCGGACGGTTACCGGACGGTCGGACGGCGAGCTACCCATTGCTCGCCGTCCGCAAGCCCGCGCCTACGGTGGCCGGAAATCGGGTTTGGAATCCCGGCGGCTGGGGTTCGAGGGCCATTGCCTCGCGCGTGATTGTTTTCAGGGTTATCTATTGTTATCATATCAGCCGAAAAACGTCCACTGCTGGACATAGACCTCCCCTAAGTTGCGCCACATCGACCGTTCCTGTGCGTCTGGCATCCAGCGGAATTCCACTGCCTTCGCCGGATCATTCATTGGTCTAGCTTAGACCTTGAGCAAGAATTCATGCTGAGAACTGTTTTTGGGCATCAAGGTCTTTTTTTTTTTTTCGGTGGGAAAATCATCTTATGACATCCCCCGCCCTTGGGCGGGGCGGGAGATAGTGTCAGACTTTTACTGACTAAAAACCCACTCCTGTTCCTTCATTGCCTTTCGTACCAGGGCCGAGTCTTCCTTTCAGAATCAGACCCTTGGCCCCAGTAGGCTTCGACCTTGCTAGGCCCCTACAGTTGCTGACATCTCCTTGAGGCGCGCGTGGACGACTTGGGCTCGGTCCGGACGGTTACCGGACGGTCGGAAGGCGAGCCACCCATTGCTCGCCGTCCGCAAGCCCGCGCCTACGATGGCCGGAAATCGGGATCGGAATCCTGGCGGCGATTGGGGCGTGAGGACCGTTGCCTCACGCGATCGGCCGCCTCCTTTGCTAGCATTACTGCTTCGCAGAAGGAGGCGACCGCCTGCCACTCCTCCTCGCTCCGGACCATGGCCTGTACCAAGGCCCGGCGCGAGAGATCGCCGCCGCCGATAGCCCCCACGAGGACACGGCGTTGCTCTGCCCAAGCGGGACACACCTCCACCGTGTGCTCCACCGTGGCCTCCGGGTGGTCCACACAATGGTGACACCCGGGCGTTTCTTCCGCACGAATCCGGTGCATGAACCTCCCGAACTTACCATGTCCGGTGAGGACCTGCGTCATGCGGAAGGTAAGGACGCCGTGTTGCCTTTCCAGCCACTCCTCAAAGAGGGGACTTACCGCCATAACTATGGCGTGCCCAGGGCATCAAGGTCTGGCGAATATTTTACACTAGCTTTTGCCCGCGGCTACGCTCGCATACATAAAATATAGCCTATGTCACTTAGAAATAAAGCAGCTTTATACCCGTGAAAAAAACATCGCAATCGGACCAGTACCTACTTTCAGAGATTACCTCCTAAAAACAAAAAAAAAAGCTATACCTCTTTATAACATTACTGTAGATGTTGATCACGCCAAAAAAATCTGAGTTAAACAGATGTTATATAATATACGCTAACATCATCAATCATCATCATCATCATCATCATCTTCCTGCCCTTGTCCCGTGTTATTTGGGGTCAGCGCAACACGTTTTCATCTAACATCATCAATAAGGTTATATTTAAACCTCGTGCATGAAAGGGGCGACTCCATTGTCTATCTTCTAAAATCAATTGGATAGCACGATCACCATTTTTTTTTTCGGGTGGGAAAATCATCTAATGACATCCCCCGCTCTTGGGCGGAGCGCGAGATAGTGTCAGACTTTTACTGACTAAAAACCCACAACTGTTCCTTCTTTGCCATTTTTTTTTCCAGGGCCCCGGGAATCTCTCGCATCACCCATGGCCCCGTAGGCTACGACCCTGCTGGGCCCCTGCAGTTAGCACGATCGTCATTACGAATGATTCGATCGTATTAGATGATTTTTTTGTTTCATCCCAAAGAACATTTTAGAAAAATCAACCAAATTTTAAATGACACTAATGCGAAGCCGGGTTAGGTCACTATTTTTTAATAAATCAGAAAAAGAAAACTAAAGCAAGTTAGTTTGAATCATGCTATTAATTAATAGGTATAACTACAAAAATATTGTGACAAACAACTAAAACATAAGTGTGTAAAAGCAGAAAACCGTTTAGAAAGTAACGTTTGGAACTTTGGAGCATTAAAATTTATTAAAAATATTTTTATTCGAGGAACAAAAAGTAATAGCCAAAATGGATAAATTAATGTATGGGCGGACGGCTCAAAAGAATGTAAGTAGATTCTTCGTGAATGATGGCTCTACAAAAAATGTGCCTTCGCATTGTCACACCCGTCTGCGGTATTAGATACCATCATCAACATTTCAGCCGAAAGACGTCCACTTCTGGACATAGCCCCCAAGTATCTTCATAACGGCAGATCCTGTGCGTCTTGCATCCATCAGATTCCCCTGACCCTCACCTTGTCGTCGGTCCAACTTGAGGCCTTCCGATGCTACGTCTTCCGGTTGCTAGAACCTTTCGGCCTCATCGACCATCTGACCATTTGACCACCATATCTTTTTTAAGGTGGGATATCATCCAATGACTTTTCCCGGTTTAGGGCGGAGCGAAAGGGCGTGTCATACTTTTACCAGAATCACGGATTTCCCTTGCCGAAGTCAACCCATAGCCCTAAGTAGGCTTCAGCCCTGCTGGCCCCCTACGGACATCTCTTTAAGGAGCGCGTTGAATACTATGCGTCGTCGAAGACTCGAGCTCGATCCGGCCAGACAGTACGCAACCCATTGCTCGTCACCCGTCTGAGTTAACTTTAAGGTAATTATTAATTGTTAATGGCCTCACACACAAATGGTCTAGTTGCTGTCTTGAACTCAACTATCTACATTCACTTACTTGGTGGCGTTCTTGTGGGCTACGTCGATCATTTCGAATTGCGTCCTTAGCTGACAAACATACACCATCTTCTTAATGAGCTTCAACCAAGCTTCTCTAGCAGCTTGCACTGCCATGCCACCTCTGGCCAGACCCAGATATTGGTATCCATTGTAACCTAACTGTAAAAGAACGGGACATTATATTTATTTTATAAAGAAGGTTCTTATTCTCCCTCTGTGTCGTGATGGCCCAGTGGTTAAGAGGGTCCTTTTCCACTCGCCTATCGTCAACATCGAGCATGGTCTTCATCTAACGCAATCCAACGCGATGTTTGATGAAGAGGCAATGCAAAAAAGAAAGATAACGCATGAAAACTCTGTTGGCATTCGGTGATTCCGTGATTTACTAATATTTCACAAAACTTGTTCCAGGAAATACGTGTTTTTTTTAAATCAAGTTTTATTTTTAAATTGTCGTCACTCAGAATCTCGATTAAATTAAGTGCAAGGCTTCTATTGATTTACTTTTTTATACTTTTAATAATAGGTCTTTACCTATGAAATTGGAGATTTTTAAAACGGGTTGCTTTGAAGTGTTATATCATTGGATTGACTTGGAATCATAAGTTCAAATAAATTTTATATTAAAGGTATGTTATTCTTCTTTTGAAATTAGGTATTTATTGGTTTCTTTGTGTTTTATATTTTCTGTAATATCGCAGTACTTATAACCTATTATATGAGTACAATAAGGAAGGCCAAAGTTCACGTAAAATAGCAAATTTTTAAAGATTAGATTAGTTTTACACAAATTTGTGTTTTAATTTCTATTGAAACCTAGATAATATCCACAAGACAAAAAAAATATGTAAAATTTCTTTCTCATTCATATGGTTTTTTTTTCGGGCGGGAAAATTATCTAACGACATACGCTCTTGGGTGGAGTGGGAGATAGTTTTAGACTTTTACTGACTAAAAACCCACTCCTGTTTCTTTTTTGCCATTTTCCAGGGCCCCGGCGATCTCTTTCGTATCACCCATGTCCCTAGTAGGCTTCGACCCTGCTGGGCCCCCACGGCTGCTGACATCATCGGCTGCCGTCGACGACTTGGGCCCGGTCCAGACGGTTACCGGACGATCGGACGGAGAGCCACCCATTGCTCGCCGTGAGGACCTGCGTCATGCGGAAGGTAAGGACGCCGTGAGGTCTTTCCAGCCACTCCTAAAAGAAGGGATTTATCGCCATATATTCATATGGTTTGCTGTAAGAAAACCCAGTTGAGGGTTAAGCTCGCCTATGTACATCAACTGTCTATTTTTATTGTCTATATTTTTTTATTGATATAAACCAGTGCTTGACTGCGATACCACCTGAATATAAAATTGTGTGTACAATAAAGAATAAGAATAAGATAGCTGTGTATCCAAAATATCTAGAGAAAGATGTGTAATAACATCATAATCACTTAAGAGCGGTTGTATGAAAATGTACATCGAAAAGGGCGTTCTCGACATACATTTTCACTGTTGTTCATACAACCACTCTTACGCGATTATGACGTTAATAGACATTTTTCATTAAATATTTTGGAAACACAATATCTTTTGGACATTATCTAGGCTTCTATTGAAATCAATTTATTAATTTGTCTAAAATTAATCCAGTAAAGACCTCTCAAAATCTGCTATTTTGCATGAACTTTGACACTTCATAATTTACTCAAAAATTCAAAAATTCTTGCAAATTTATCAAGATTCTGAATGACGACAATTTTTATCAAAAACTTTTACGGGTTTTAAGAAAACACGTATTTCCTAGAAAAAAATTGTAAAATATTCGAGTAGATCACGGAATTACCGAATGCTAACAGAGTTTTCAGGCATTATCTCTCCTTTTTCGCATTGCCTTTTTGTCAAACATCGCGTTGGATTGCGTTAGATGAAGAAACAAGCTTTTAAACCACGCTCGATGTTGACGATAGGCGAGTGAAAAAGGACCCTCCTAAAGGACTCATACATTTTGCGGGTTCGAAAGATGGCAAGTACTAATGTGAATTTTTCAATTCATTTTGTTTATCTAGGATATTAATACTGACTTTACTCACACCCCGTGCCTCGTACGTAAAGCATGTAACGCCGCCGTTAGTCTCCTCAGTGGTCATTCGTAGATCTTTGACAGTAATTACAAGTAGTTATTTAATACAATAATTGATACCATTTGCTCATGAGCTGATACTAGAAGACCCAATACCAGGGCTTGACGCGCTGCATGCCGAAATACAGGCTCCAAGCCTAGTTCGGCAGCACATGTTAATTTAGGCACAATTTTTATGTATTGTAACAATATCATAATTATGAGCACAGACAAATTGTGTAATGTGTATTTTTTGGTGTAATAAATTATTATTATTAAGTATTATTATTATTAGTCAGTGACAGTTCCGTACAAACTACCATTCCCGAATGGAGTTTCGAAGATTATTCCGAATTGCAAAAAAAAGTTTTTTTTTGACGTAGGTAACAACTTTACTGTTTTCAGATTTATTCCTATACCTGTGCTATGAGACCTTGCTTTATGCCAAATTTCAGGATTATTTTTGTTGCAGTTACCGAAACCGAACACTTTTTGATCGTCATGAGTATGTGTTAAATGGAAGCAACTGGACACAAAAAATGTTTACGTATGCGCAGAGAATGGATGATTTCATACTGGTTCTATAGAAATCAAATATTCATCGGCAGCTTGTATTTGACACAAGACACAAAAGTGTCCACGTTTGCGCGCTGCCTTAGGCGGTGTATCTTTTTCGAATTGAAAAATTTCAAGGACGCGTCACGTTTATAGCACATTTCATTACAGGAGAGAGAAAATAGCTAGAAAATAACTCTAACCCCACTGTAGCGCTAAATCCCTTTTTATTTTATTATTATTATTAGAAGTTTCAATAGAATTTTAATTAGACAAATAATGCTCTTGCCCATTGAATTGCGGCCTACTGTAAGATGACTTTATTTTTTTTAGAACAGTAGAGTTTTTCTCGCTATTAACATCGAAAAATATATTTGAGATCAAAAACAATTCGCCCCCGGGTGGGCTCGAACCACCAACCTTTCGGTTAACAGCCGAACGCGCTAGCCATTGCGCCACGGAGGCTATGACTGCGCACTCAAATTTCATGACCCATTTCTGGGAGTAGTGGCAAGGCAGTTCTTTAAAATCAGTTTTCCTTTAGTAACACATTTACGAACACAACCACGTAAATTTCGGGTGGATTTTCAGGCCTTGCACTTTAATTTTAGCAAAAATAGTAGATTTATAACCAACAGCCAGCTTAGACGCTTAAATGTATAAGTCGGTGTACCTACCCCTAAATATTTCCCTTCAGCTAAAAATTAAAATTTTCTTACAAACTTTCATCCCCTATTGTACACTGTTTATGAATCCTTCCTACGTCTGACTTCAGTTGCAGAGACTGACTTGATTCGTTTGCAAACTTTCATGGAGAATGATCTCGTGATAACTTCCACGATGGGACCAATATCTATTAACATATGAAAAGCCGTGTGTCTTCAGTTGTCCTTTTCGTTACAGGGCCAAAGTAACTCTTTCGATCAATCCCACAGCCCAGTTATTTCACCCCTCAAAGATTTGCCCCCCATTTTGATTTGAATATACACCCCTAATTTTTTCTTAGTACAAATACATAAAGGGCTTATTAGAAAAGGTCTTGTTATTATTTAAGCAAAGTCTCAATAAATAATATTCATAAACAGCAAAGTTATGAGCGTTTGTTTATATCCCAAAATGTCACTCAATTTATGGAAATATTGTACAGGTTGATTATGAATAAATGACGATCAAAATGAAAAAACACTGCGCGTAGTATTTTCTAATAGTAGGTAGTTGTTATGAATGATTAATTCTATTATGAATTTACCAATAATTATGATAAATTTTCGTGGACAATTTTGGGATTTCGTTTTTTTTTTTTACTTTTGACTACACAAATATGATCAGTAACGGGTACGGATAGAGTCCTCATTTTTGTTGTACTAATTAAAAAATAGGGGTGTGTACATTTAAAGATGATTGTATAATAATAATAATCCTCCCGACTGAATTTCGGCCACGGTGGCCTATCTCAACAGAGATTAGCTAACAGGACAGGAGATATTATAATGCACAAGTGACAAACAGAGTGAGTGTGAGTGAGTGTGTGCAAACAGGTGCACTCTCTGTTCCTTTTTATGTTTGTTGTTCTTTGTTCGCCGAGTCACGCATTGACTGCTTCTATGCGACGATGCGGAAACGGTGCACATCCTTGGTGCGCAGGGTCCGCGCCAGCTCCAATACATCCTGAGGGAGATGGCTGAGAGGTTTACTCTCGGGTACATTTTTGAATTTCTAAGTTTAAAATACCGATGGGTAGAATGTTAACGTTCAAAACATCGAAAATTTAAATATCGATTGTATCATAACATCGAAAATTGTTATACCTGAGCTTAAAATATCTAACATTGAAATGCCGAGTGATAAAAATATCTAATGATTAAAAATATCGAAAGTCATTATACCCGAGTTCAAAATGTCAACATTTAATACACCCAAGTTCATTATATTTACGTTAAAAATACCTATTCGTTAAAATATTGAACAAATTTTGATTATGTGGTAGAGAAGAAGTAGCTCTCGTCGGCCGCTGCCGCAGCACCGCTCGCTTCGCTCATTGTATACCTATATGATTCATTATTTTGAACTGGGTGAAATAGGTTAGGTTAGGTTAGAACTGTGACCAACCGCGCGCGAGCCGAGCGAGCAAAGCTACGTCCAAGTTGCTCACAGATTTTTTTTCACCATTTTCTAATCATCCGGGTTTTCGCAATATCCGAATTATCAAGTTACCCTGTGCATACATAATAAATATGTCGCATCAAGGGCCGATATGCGAAACATCGGGTCTTCATCACGATCCAACAGTTCTTGGTAGGTGTGCACTGACTTGGGTAGGTACTCTAACGAAAGATAATTTGAATCAGAGTACTCCAGTCCTCGCTGCATCCCCTCTACCGACGATCGTGTCCAAGCGGGTAGGGTGCCGCTTGCGTTTCCGATGACGATATTATTAGTTTACGAAACTAATTGTTAGATGGCGCTGTCCGTCGCACCCTTGCGCCATCAATCCACGACAAATAAATATCGATATTTAGGACATTCGATATTCTGTACTTCAATATTTAGGACATTCGATACTCTGTACTTCAATATTTAGGACATTCGATACTCTGTACTTCAATATTTAGGACATTCGATACTCTGTACTTCAATATTTAGGACATTCGATACTCTGTACTTCAATATTTAGGACATTCGATACTCTGTACTTTTGATATTTAGGTATTTCGATGTCAGTTTTGTAGATCATTATATTTTAGGTTATAATATAACCATTTGACAATATAAACTTGCGTTATTTTAATTTTCGGCTATGTGCTCATTCGATATTTAAATTTTCGATGTTTTGAATGTTGACATTTTTCCCCTAGGTATTTTAATGTTCGTCAATACAAGTATTTTAATTATGTTTTAATTTTTATTTAAATAATTAAATTGGAATAATTTATAATTTAATTTAAACAATTTATTTTTAATTTTTATAATTTTACCTCAGACCAATAAAAAAGTTGGTCTGAGAATTTTACTTTGACATAAAAAATGAACTATGTGTATTTGTGTAAAATGTAATTTGTAGTGTCTTAATATATGAGAATAATTTCCTGTTAAATAAATTATTAAAATTAAAAAATACTCATTCATTTTTTGAATGATGAAATTTCATTTGAAATAAGCAGTACCTACCTTTGTGTTCTTCTATCTGCTTTTGTTATTTTCATTTTTAAGTGTTTGTGTGTACATAAATAAATAAATGATTATTATTGTTATTTACTCTCATACCTAGTTCGTTAGGAAGGTAATCCGTTACGACCGGAGAGAGGTCAGACGCAGGAACAACGGCTTTACGTGCTTTCCGAGGTAGGGGGTGTCATCGGAAGGCCTCCCACAAGGTGGACCGATGACCTGTTCAAGGTCGCGGGAACCCGATGGATACAAGACGCACAGAATCGGTCGTTGTAGCAACACTTGGGGGAGGCCTATGTCCAGCAGATGTCTTTCGATTGAAATGATGATGAGAATAACTTACCTCCACTAAGTGTATGTTTCTCACTTTCACTCCCGAAATACTCTTACTACTTGATCTGACAGTTATACTAGCCTGAAACAAAAAAAAAGGTCATTATTTCACATACAACACCGATCATTTTATTCATAACATACATTAGTTGTATGCTGCTGCTGCGATCGCAGAGCGTAACTATGAAAAGTGAAGTACATACATAAAAGATTGACTTCTGTACCTATCTATTCTGTGGTAGTACCCTTTATTTTTGGTGAGAGGGAGCGTCAGTCTTACTGAATAAAAACCACGTGTGTACCTTCAGTTGACCTCTACGTTTCAGGGCTGCTGTAACTCTTTCGAACAATCCCGAAAGCACGTAGTACCCTGGGGTACAATTTTAGGTACTTATTATTTCTTTGTTGTTCGTTGTAAATCGTCATAACTCTTAACTTCTTGTGCCAGAGTATTCTAAAGGTAAGATTTGAGCAACGCGATTACGACAGAGGACTGCGACACAAAAACTAAGTTTCTTGTTTCTTCCTAAATACTCGCTTTACTAGTCACTGACTGACTATATCTGTATATTTTGGTTTCATATTTAGGTTCTTTTAAGAATCATTAGACAAAAATGTTTTTATTAATTATGAATAGTTTTTGAGAAAAATGAGTTACTATAATATACTACGAAACTGCACTGTCATTATCAATCGAAACTGGCACTTTTAATCATTTACAAGGAAATTAAACATATCGAGACCGCCAAAATAGTTATTTTACATTTCGTTCATATACGACGGCTTAACTGTTACGTTCCAATGTTATTCGATTTCAAAAAAGCAATAAGCACTGATAATTATCGTTTTTTTAGTACACACATTAAAAAATACCTATACGCTAAGCTTAAAAGAAATTTAAAAAAAAATAGCAAATTTTCAGATTCGAGAGTTTACCTAGGGACAGTCGATCTGTATTTGTTATTTTCATTTTTTAAGTGTTTGTGTGTACATAAATAAATAAATATATTGGGACGGTGTCCAGTTTATCTGGACGAAGCTGAGAATTTGTATTTTAAATGGAACAACTAGGTACCAATTTCACTTCCAAAACCCATTAACTGGATAACATTGTTGCGTGTCTGGTGTCAGATTTATAAGGTTTCTCCATCTGTAGCGACTGTCCAAACAAATCAATAGCCTTAAGTTCTTTGAGACATGGTGGAAGCTCAGTATGTATTGGATAGGCCTATCTGCTTTACGACTACCTGCCATATGTTTACACGAGTTACGGATAGCATGATCCTGACTGGATCCAGCCCTGACGGCTTGGAGCTTATAAGGCCCTGAACTCGAAACGCGTGGATAGCGATCAATATAAGGGTGCTTCTTCACCGAAGGGAGATACGAGAGGTAGCTAGATCAGTGTAACAGCTCTATGAAAATGTGTGTCTATTTCCACTTAAGCTGTTTGAGGAGTTAACACGGTGCGAGGATGCGTAGCGACGAAGTGAAACTAAGTAAGTGTCATTCCTTGCTCCACCAACCGGGGCACATCTCCACCGTATGCTCTACCTTGTCCTCCCGGCGGTCCGCACAATTGTGACGCCCGGACGTTTCTTCCGCTGGAATCTGGTGCAGAAACCTCTCGAACTTACCATGTCCGGTGAGGACCTGCGTTATGTGGAAGGTGAGGAAACCAGGACGCCTCCTCAAAGAGAAGACTTACCGCCACAATTATGCCATGCCCAGCGCTGACAGTCACTGTCGCTATATTGCCATGAGATCCCGCCAGAACTCTGTCCACCATGCCGCGACTTATCGCGACAGCAAAGTTTCGCTCCGGTGTTGCATCTTTATGCGCAAATTGTGCATGCACGCAAGGACTGTTGCCTTCAGATTCCATGGCGAAAGTTCGGAACTTTCGATTGATTTTGCACCATCGATTCCGATAAATTTTAATCGGAAGTTATATCGGAGGTTGATATGCACAGCTACACTATGCACAAACAAGTTTTTACTTGTTTTGCGGAGAAACTTCCTCTCTCATACTTTCTGTCGATTTTTTTATTACTTATTGTTTTGTTTTATATTTTCCCTGTTTGGCATTTTGTGAGCTCGCGTTTCATTTTTATTTATCCGAATTTTTGTTGTGTTTCATTCATTTGACGCTTCTGCCTCCACCTCAAATTTTAGTACCGATTCCCACAAACCAACTCCGCCTCGACCTCTGAACTCGGTTTCGATATAACCACTTCCGTAACGTCCCTAATATGAAGGGTAGGTACAGTCAATGAACAGGGAATATCACTGAAGTACAACCAGAAACTCAATAATGGATAATACAATATAGGTATTTTATCTGTATTAAACATTTTTTTCGTTACAATATTAGTATTAGCCGTATATATTTATTATCGGCTCCAGTTATGTATATACTGCGCGGGCAATATATTGTGACTTGTAAATGTAATTTTTACCAATAAATATGTTTATCTGTTTATCTGTAAAATCTGCTTTACTGATTAAGGCTGATCGAAGTGCAGCTTTCAGGGAGCAAAGACGTAAGTTCGTGAACTAGTGAGCCAATATTTATTTATTACTAATCTAGTGTATATAGGAAGACTATAGTCATGTTTTGTATTTTATACTGTTATCACATCTATGTGTAAGGTAATTTCATTCTCAATTGCTCACTCGATTCCACAGAAGCTGGAGACACATGTTCGTAAAACTATGGTTAATCTTAATAAAAATAATTGACCATCAAAATTTTAAATGTATTTTACTCAAAATCATTTAATGAGGAAATTCCCTGTACCCTTCATAATATATGTAGTAAGAGGCTAAAAATAAATCGGTTGATCTAAAAAAAGACATCTACCACCAAGGCCCCGGCGAGATTCGAACTCACGATCTCCTGTTTACTAGACAGGCGCTTTAACCAACTAAGCCACGGCGCCTGCGTCTACTATTGTCAATTTTTGCTTTCTGATTCTTCGTAGGCAGGTATAGCAGTGTATAGTTGATCTGTCTCACCAAGGTAGTTTGTTTTGGATGTGTGTCATAGATTTAAGGTGTTCACGGGTGCTTTTTTCTGTGTGTATAAGTTTGATGTCGTATGGTGTCTGGACGTAAAGAATAACACACCATGCCATCTCTTCCCGTGGGTGACGTAAGAGGCGACTAAAGGACATACCAGAGAATGGGCAGCAGCATCCTCTGTGCATTACAACAACCACACTGCGATCGCCAACCCGCCTGCCAAGCGTGGCGTTTATAGCGCACCCCCCCCCCCCCCCCCAAATGAAATCCAAAACAAAAAAAAGGCCCCTAGTACCCAGCAGCCCGTCTACCTTTGACTCCGGTAGCGGTCAAGGCCACGGCTAGGCAAGGAGTGCGAAGAATTTTTGGATGGGATACGGCTACGTATTTATAAAACGACTGGACCTGGCAACTTTTAACACGCGTACACTGAGGACTGACGAGAAGATCACCGAACTTGAGGAGGAATTGGGCGGTTTATGATGGAGTATCTTGGGATTATCTGAAGCCCGAAGACAGGGGGAGGACATAATTCTCAAATCCGGTAACCTGCTCTATTTCCGGGAGGGTGACCAGCAGTCCCAGGGTGGTGTCGGGTTTTTCGTCCACAAGTCCCTTGTGAACAATGTGGTGTAGATCGAGAATGTGTCGACCAGGGTGGCGTACCTTATACTCAGAATATCATCAAGATATTCTCTGAAGGTCACATGCTTATGCCCCGACCTCGACACACCCCGACGACGAAGTAGGTACCATGTATGAGGATGTATCCAGACCCATGCTTAATAAAAGAATCACTTTACTGTGGTTATGGGGGACTATAACGCGAAACTGGGCAAACGAGACGGTGAAGAGCTGCGAGTGGGGCAATATGGATTTGGACATCGGAATCACCGGGGACACCTACTGGCTAGTTTTATGGAGAAGGAGAGCCTCTATAAGATGAACTCCTTCTTCAAAAATCGTGAGCATAGAAGGTGGACATGACAAAGTACTGACGGTGCAACTAGAAATGAGATAAGCCTATCGACGAAGAAGCAAATATTCAATGATGTCTCTGTGATCAACAGGTGAAAACTGGAAGTGATCACCGCGTGGTAAGAGGCACATTGAATATCAATATTTAGCTTGAAAAGTCTCGACTGATGAAGTCTACGCTCCGTCCAGCACAGATCTAGATCCAAAACCCCGAGAACTTTCAGCTCGAACTCCACAATCGTTTCGAGTGCCTAGGAAGCCCAGTAGAAGAATATAACGAAGGGTTCGTGGAAACTGTCCACACGAATAAGTAAATCCAAAGTAATAAGAACAAGAGTCTTTCTGATCTAACGCTCGAGCTAATTAAGAAGAGGCGTGAGATGAATGAGATGATTCTGCAGTCTTCAGACGATGCGTACATATACGCCGCGGCAGCTCAATAGACAGATCTCGAAGTCTCTGAAACGCGACCTTTGCCGCTTTAATACCGCAAGGATGTAGGATGCTCACAAAACCGAAGACCGACGATGGCAGAGTCATATCTGCCAAATCAGAGCTTCTGGGAGAGATCGAGGCATTTTATGGACAGTTATGCACGTCTATCACTAAACCCGCTGCAAATCTAGCAAACGACCCAAGAGCTAGATTGACTCGACATTATACCGTAGATATCCCGGACGTCAGCCTGTACGAAATTTAGATGGCTCTGAAGCAGCTGAAAAACAACAAGGCGTCGGGTAAGGACGAAATTACGGCCGAACTCCTGAAGTTGGGTGGAAAACCGGTCCTTAAGGCCGTTCAGAATATATTTGATTCCGTCATACTCGAGGGAAAAACGTCACAGGGATTGGGCAGAAGCGTGGTGGCTCTTTTTAAGAAGGGCGATAATGCCCTGCTTAAGAATCATAGGTCCATCTCGCTTCTGAGCCATGTCTACAAGCTGTTTTCCAGAGTTATCAGGAACCGTCTTGCGCGCAGATTCGACAACTTCTAGCCTCCCGAACAAGCCGGATTCCGAAAAGGCTTCAGCACCGTGAACTACATACATACGCTGCGGTAGATTACACAGGAGTATAATAAGCCTCTCTGCTTAGCGTTTGTGGACAACGAGAAAGCCTTTGATTTGATCGAGACTTGGGCTGTAAAAGCTGCCAGGTCCAGTCGTTTTATAAAAGGTTAGCCGAATCCCATCCGGAGATTCTTTCGCACCCCTTGACTCGCCGTGGCCTTGACCGCTACCGGAGTCAAAGCCAGACGGGCTGCCGGGCACTAGGGGCCATTTTTTGTTTTGGTTTTCATTTTTGGGGGGGTTTGCTATAATCGCCACGCTTGGCAGACGGGTTGGCGATCGCAGTGTGGTTGTTGTAATGCACAGAGAATGCTGCTGCCCATTCTCTGGTATGTCCCTTAGTCGCCTCTTACGACACCCACAGGAAGAGATGGGATGGTGTGTTATTCTTTACGTCCGGACACCATACGACACTATTCTATTTATGTGTGGTTTCCGCACTTAGTCCTATGTGGACCATTGTACGTGGGCCATAGCGGCCACAACCTTAGGTGGGCTTATTCCAACCAGCCCATCTCTCTCCAAAAACAGATAAGGCCTCTTAGGTTTTTCAGGGCATCAATAAGGGAGTTCGGGGATCCTAAGGTTCGTGTGCGTATTTCAGTGACACCTGTGCAGTCCAGGAGCACATGTGCAATCGTCTCCTCCCCCTCCAAACATGCTCTGCACAGGGGACTGTCTGTGATGCCTATTGCCATGCCCATACGACACTAACTTATACACACAAAAAAAGCACCCGTGAACACCATGAATCTATGACACACATCCAAAACAAACTGTCTTGGTGAGACAGATCAACTATACACTGCTATACCTGCCTACAAAGAATCAGAAAGCAAAAATTGACAATAGTAGACGCAGGCGCCGTGGCTTAGTTGGTTAAAGCGCCTGTCTAGTAAACAGGAGATCGTGAGTTCGAATCTCGCCGGGGCCTTGGTGGTAGATATATTTTTATGATTCGATTTATTTTAAGCCTCTTACTACAAAATGAAGGGTACAGAGAATGTCCTCATGAAACTGATTTGAAGTAAGATAGGTACCTTTAAAGTTTTGATAGTCGATTATTTTTAACCGACTTCAAAAAAAAGGAGGAGGTTATCAATTCGGTTGTATTTTTTTTTTTTATCATCATTTTTTTTTTTTTTTTTTTTTTATGTGTGTTACCTCAGAACTCCGTCGTTTATGGACCGATTTGCAAAATTTTTTTTTCGTTTTATAGGATATGCTTCCAGATTGGTCCCATTTTTTTCAAAATCCAGTTCTGATGATGGAATCCATGAGGAATCGAGGGAACTCCTCAAAAATTAAAGGCAACCCTATGGTAATTTTAGTACTTTCATCAAGAACTTAAGCATTTACAGTCAAAAAGTAACATTTGATGAAGTGGAACTGATGAAGAAGACCAGAAATGGTCAACGGAACTTCATACTCAAATAGATATCACAATGAAGATATAGTTAAGCGACTATGACAATACAAATAAATGAATGATTCTGAATAGTTACGTTGAAAATGGTATCATCGAAGTGATCTGATGATGATGATGGAGCCGGAAGGTAGGCACTGGAACTCCGTAATTAATCAATGTAACCTAGCCGTGTTTGGACTTATTAGAATTGTCATGGTTGGCACTTTGGCTATAAGGTACTATCGAACTGATCTGATGATGGAGCCGGAAGGTAGGCACAGGAACTCCGTAATTAATCAATGTATCCTAGCCGTGTTTGGGCTTATTAGAATTGTCGTGAGATGCTCTTTGGCTATAAGGTACTATCGAACTGATCTGATGATGGAGCCGGAAGGAGGAAGGTAGACACAGGAACTTTATAATAAAACAATGTAACCTAGCAGTATTTGGGTTAATTGGAATTGTCATGAGAAATAGGCACTCTGTTTATAAGTGTATCGCAACTAAAAAGTGTGAAATAAAAACTTTTTAGAAAAAAAAAATAACCGACTTCACTAAAAAAAACACTAAAAGGATCAAAATAACTTTAATTTCGGAAGTCGGTGTTAAATAAGAAACAAACAATACTGAGAAACACCGATTTCCGAAATTAAAGTTATTTTGATCCTTTTAGTGTTTTTTTTAGTGAAGTCGGTTATTTTTTTTTTCTAAAAAGTTTTTATTATTGAGATTAACCATAGTTTTACGAACATGTGTGTCGAGTTTCTGTGGAATCCAGTGAGCAATTGAGAATTAAATTACCATGCACATAGATGTGATAACTTAATAATTATGAAAATGAGATATAAATGAATATTGGCTCACTAGTTCACGAACTTAAGTCTTTGCTCCCTGATAGCTGCTCTTCGATCAGCCTTAATCAGTAAAGCCCGCGCAGTATATACATTACTGGAGCCGAGAGCCAATATTAATATTGTAACGATAAAATGTTTAATACAGATAAATACCTATAATGTATTATCCAAAAGTAAGTTTCTGGTTGTACTACTGTGATATTCCCTGTTCTTTGACTGTACCTACCCTTCATATTAGGGACGTTACGGAAGTGGTTAATATCGAAACCGATTTCAGAGGCGGAGTTGGTTTGTGGGAATCGGTACCAAAATTTGAGACGGAGGCAGAAGAAGGGTCAAATGAATACTACAAAAATTCGGATAACTATAAATGTAGCGAGAGCTCACAAAATGACAAACAGGGAAAATATAAAACAAAACAATAAGTAATTAAAAAATCGACAGAAAGTATGAGCACGGTAATATTATATATACAGTATTGTAACTCGGCCGCATCTTTGAAATAAATGCCTACAGCCGCGCGGTACGTAAACATGCGATAGGACTGCCCGCACTATGGCTGCCCGCCTCCAGCATTTTAATTACATTTGCCTACTTTGTGTTTCCATTTAGTTTTGTGATTGTAAATATACTTTTTTTATATAAACAAATAAAATACTTTGTGAATTGAATAGGGAGTGCTCAATATTTGCGACCGAAAAATATTTGCGCCTCGACTGAGACGTACCTACGAAATGCTATATTATTAAATTTTAAAGTACAAAAATCCGCATTCTAAAGCTTAACTAAAAATTGTTTTGGGAAACATGGACAAGGTGGAGAAAAAGGAATATCTTTTACTTGGTTATAGATACCTGCAGCTACTTTACAATTTATATGTTTGGTTTTAATTCATTAACGCTCAGGCGGTAGCCGGCGCCCGGAAGCCATTGTCTTACTATTGTGTCTCTAATTACGCACGTCAAAAGGTTAAATGAAGAATTCATGCAACCAAAAACAGCACAATATATCCTACTCGTCATATTAAATATATAAATATGTACTTGAACTTATTTTTATTGAAAAAATCGCGCGGCACAGACGCGACTGTCTGCATCCCGAGCGCACCTCGAGATCGAGGCGCGTAGGTATAGCTCGCGTTTCGACCGTTTGTATGAAGTTGGAATACTGTATAGATAATATTACCGTGGTATGAGAGAGGAAGTTTCTCCGCAAAACAAGTAAAAACTTGTTTGTATAGCTGCAGCTGTGCATATCAACCTCCGACATAATAGTCTAAGATCCGACCCTAAAACGACCTTCACCGAGCTGATAATAGAATGAAACATATTTTATAACAGATTTAGTATATTAGAAAATATGTCAAGAATGGGTTGCCTAAAAAAAACCTGGACAGACTATTTTTAATAATTTAAAGAAAAAATATTTTTAATTAAATGTTGCAACATCAAGATAATAAAAAAAAAATTACCCTGACTTAGAGTATCAAACGTAGAGAATGTGCAGCCGTTGGGTTGCCTATTCTTTACCTGGACAAACTACTTGGTTGTCAGGTATAACTGGGTATCTCAATGCCAGTTACCTTCACTTGCTTGATAATAGAAAAAAAAATATATCAATATAAGCGTTGTTTTATTGCGAACACATTGAAATAGGGTTGCCTGCAAAAAAATTGGTCCTAATCGGGGTTTGCAAATTTTAAAGATTAAATTTTAACATTTCCGATTGTTCTTCAACTCCCGATAGATTCGAAAAACCAATTAAATGCAACAAAATCATTAATTATGCTTCTCAATGCTCGACTAAATTTCTTATGACTAAAGACAGAAATAAAAAAGTTTTGGTAAAAATGGAATGAGATATTTTTGGAAGACTCCTGGCTATTAGTATAGAGAAGAAAATTAATCTAGAAAATTGTTTGAGCTTTCCACTGGGACCAATGCCGCCTGCACTTTTCTCATATACTGGTGAAATGTTAAAAACTCCTAAATCAACATTTGCGAAAAGTTTAAAATCTCAAATCGAAATGGTTGAGCCAACCAATATTAACGTTGAAATAATAGATGGTTTTTATTATTTGCACTCAATTGGAAACTCGTTGCCACAAACATTTGAGAAAGTTGCGGAGTCAATACTCATGAAAAATTGTGCATCACAAGCTACAGAAGTCCATTTAATATTCGACCGCTATTTGTCACCTTCCATCAAAGATTCCGAACGCCAAAGTCGAAAAGAGTTTGATATATATCCCATATAAAATTACAGGACCTCAACAAATCAGACCCAAAAATTTTGGGCAAAGTCTTAAAAATTATCGTTTCAAAGATGCTTTGGTACACTTTTTGGCTGATTATGGGGAAAACAAAAATTTACTGTCAATAATACAAAATAAAAAAATATTTTTAACTGTTGAACACCTGTGTTACTCGTACCAAGCTCAGGAAAATTGTATTAAAAAAGTTGAAGAAGTGGATTATACATGCTACCATGAAGAGGCAGACACGAGAATTGTTTTTCACGCTCATAAAGTAACACGAGGCTCCAGAATTCTAATAAAAGCTTCTGATACTTCTGATACCGAGCAGTGGTAGCCGAGTGGTAACGGCCCCGACTTACGAGTTGTAGGTCGCGAGTTCAAACCCAGCCAGGCGCATTACTTTTTGTAATTTTTTACATCACCACTGCTCTAAAAACGGTGAAGGAAAACATCGTGAGGAAACCGGCATGTCCTAGAACCAAAAATTCGAAGACATGTTACATCCACCAACCCGCACTGGGCCCGCGTGGTGGATTACGGCCCATTCGCTCTCCTAGAGAGGAGGCCTGAGTCCCAACAGTGGGAACATTATAAGGCCGACTATGCTTCTGATACTGATGTTCTTATAATTTTACTCGGAAATATGCACAAACTGTCAGAATCTACAATAATTTTCTAGCTACTTCAGCAACTAAGAAGCAGTCGAACCATCTCGATTGCATTAACTGCATCGATTTAGCATTGAAGTTGGGACCCAAATTATGTAAAAGTCTACCTGCTTTTCACGCATTCACAGGTTGTGACTACACTGCGGCATTTTATAATAAAGGAAAAATTAGACCTAGAGGGACATATCAAACTATTTTTGCTTCATTAACTGATGAAGCTGATGTTTTCATTAATGAAAAAATGAAAGCTGTTCAAGAGTTTACAGCAAAAATGTATGGCGTGAATCACTGCCAGACAGTTAATGATGCAAGAGTTCGTATTTTTATCAACAAGTACGGCGCAAAAGAAGACAGCGAAAAATTTTTTAAAGAAGATAAAAAGTTTTGATTCCAACTGTATACCTACCGCCATGTTGGATTTCCCTATCACAAAAAAATTTAAGAACTATATATGTAAATTCTATGTGGCTTAATGCAACTGATTCTGTATGTGCGAAATTAAACCCTGAAAGCTGCGATTGGCATTTAGATGATTTTGTAAAACCAACAGGTTTTATCGGAGATCAAACTTCTTTGAAAATCCAGGACATTGTCGAAATGGAAGAAACTAATAATGAATCAGATGAGTTCGAGAGTCAAAATTATACTTCTGATGAATTTGTTAAAATGAATTTATTTTCATTAAAAATATTTTAGTATTTACGACGTTTTGTAATAAAATTTTCAAACGTAATAAAAGATCTTTAGTCTATCTTTTCTTTTATTTTTGTATTTGTATTTTCGGCTGTCCACTTTGTTTCTCATTATTTTTTCCAGAAAGAGAAAATATTTGATTTTTATGTATTTAATTGATTATTATTATTTTTGCAACTCAAATGTCAGTTGCTCCAAAATAACACACATTTCCACTCGCGTTAAAATTTAATCTTTAAAATTTGCAAACCCCGATTAGGACCAAGTTTTTTGCAGGCAACCCTATATCAATGTGTTCGCAATAAAACAACGCTTATAAATATTGATATAATTTTTTTTCTATTATCAAGCAAGAGAAGGTAACTGGCATCGAGATACCCAGTTATACCTGACAACCAAGTAGTTTGTCCAGGCAAAGAATAGGCAACCCAACGGCTGCACATTCTCTACGTTTGATACTCTAAGTCAGGGTATTTTTTTTTTTATTATCTTGATGTTGCAACATTTAATTAAAAATATTTTACCTTTAAATTATTAAAAATAGTCTGTCCAGGTTTTTTTTAGGCAACCCATTCTTGACATATTTTCTAATATACTAAATCTGTTATAAAATATGTTTCATTCTATTATCAGCTCGGTGAAAGTCGTTTTAGGGTCGGATCTTCTACTATAACCTCCGATTAAAATTTATCGGAATCGATGGTGCAAAATTAATCGAAAGTTCCGAACTTTCGCCATGGAATCTGAAGGCAACATCCCTTGCGCGCATGCACAATTTGTGCATAAAGATGCAACACCGGAGCGAAACTCCGCTGTCGCGATAAGTTGCGGCATGGCGGACAGAGTTCAGGCGGGATCTCATGGCAATATAGCGACAGCGGCTGTCAGCGCTGGGCACGGCATAATCGTGGTGGTAAAGAAAGAATAAAAGAAAGAAAAACATTTTATTTGGCGGAACAAGGCGCAAATTTAGAACTAACAAATTATAAGCACACTATGTGAAAGAAATATGCGCCACATGCGCGCAAAACGGCCGAACGCTCAGCATAATGCCGTGACCACACGCAAAATGCGATGAGTCTACGGCGCTGGTTTTCAGCGTGGGTAAGTCCCCTCTTTGAGGAGGCGTCCTGGTTTCCTCACTTTCCGCATAACGCAGGTCCACACCGGACATGGTAAGTTCGAGAGGTTCCTGCACCGGATTCAAGCGAAAGAAACGTCCGGGCGTCACCACTGTGCGGACGGCCGGCAGGACAAGGTAGAGCATACAGTGGAGGTGTGCCCCGGTTGGCGGAGCAAGGAATGCCACTTATTTAGTTTCACTTCGTCGCTACGCATCTTAGCACCGTGTAAACTCCTCAAACAGCTGGTGGAAATAGATGGTCAAAACTGCATGAAAATCCATTCAGTAGTTTTTGAGTTTATCGCGATCATACACTGAGACGGACGTGGTAGTGGACTTTGTTTTATAGGTAACGATTTAAAAAATTCTTAAGGTAACATTAAATTGAATTGAATTTAAAATTACATATGTAACATTTTTTTTTTTTGTTTTCTACATACCTAATTGCATAATTATGTAGAATTCCAACGAACTAAATTAGAATGTTGCGTCAAAAGTAAAAATAAATTTGTGCTGTTTTTAAAATAGAGAGAGTAGTGGTGGCCTAGCGCCCCGACCTACATATGAGTTTGTAGGTCGTTTTTTTTTTTAAAGGGTGGAAATCATCCAATGACTTCTCGCGCTCTGGACGGAGCGTGACGGCGTGTTAGACTTTTACTGACTAAAACCACACCCGTGTCCTTCAGTTGCCATTTGCGTTCTAGGACTTCCTTTTCAGAAATTCCCCGCGGTCCTAGCTAGGGGGCATCGCCCTGCTGGGCCCCTACGGTTTGCTGACATCTCTTTGAGGAGCGCGTAATTTATATGCGCTGTTGACGACTGGGCTTGGTCCGGTCAATTACCGGATGGCCGGACGGCGAGCTACCCATTGCTCGACGTCCGAAGCCCGCGTCTACCGTGGCTGTACGAGTTTGTAGGTCGTGGGTTCAGGTCCAGGTATTTACTTTGAGTAATAATTTTTTCTTCACCACTGCTCTCAAAAATGGTTAATGAAAATATGATGAGGCAACCGGCATGTCCACCTACTGGGGTACTACCATTGGTGATTCGAAAGAGATCCCCGGGGCCCTGGAAAAATGGCAAAGAAGGAACAAGATTGGGTTTGTAGTCAGTAAAAGTTTGACACTATCTCCCGCCCCGCCAAAGAGCTGGGGATGTCATTAGATGATTTTCCAACCCGAAAAAAAAACCGGCATGTCCAAGAACCTGGAATTCAAAAACATGTGACATCCACCAACCAGCACTGGGCCCGGGTGGTGGATTACAGGCAGCCCTTTCCCTCTCTTAGAGAGGAAGTCTGAGTCCCAGCATTAGCAACATTATTTAGCCTGATTATGCTTATGTTATAAAATGCTATCAACATTTAACTACATACCTACTTACATCAATTTCTGCGGTGTATTTTAGTTAAAAAAGTGCGAGTCGGACTCGCGCACTGAGGGTTCCGTAAACTACAATTCCCGAATCTCGGAGTCTTGAAGATTTTCTTGGAGTTGCGTATGCGCAGTGTAGGTAAGCTAGAACTACATTAGAGTGACGCACACGTGTAACACGCCTGATTTGTACGTAGAACGACGTCGCGTGGCGTGGATCAAGTGTAGCTCTGCAAGTTTAGTTTTCATATAAAATGTATGGAGACCGACGCGCCCAGATCGGCGTGTGTGGCACACGTGTGCGCAGTGTCGTTCTACCTTAACACGCCTGATTGGTACGTAGAACGACGTCGCGTGGCGTCGCGTGGCGTGTATCAAGTGTAGCTCTACCAGTTTAGTTTCCATATAAAATGTATGGAGACCGACGCCGACGCGCCCAGATCGGCGTGTGTGGCACACGAGTGAGCAGCTTTATTATGCGTACAGCTAAGGAGTGGAATTCCCTGCTGGAGTCTGTATAAATTTGGATAGCTACCTACAGCCTAGGCGTCTTTAAGTCAAGAGTGAATAGATTACTTCTAGGCAAGCATGCTCTACCGTCGACCACATCACCGCTTTCTATCAGGTGAGATAATGGTCAAACGCGAGCCTATCATTAATAATAATTTTAAAAAGAAAGTTACTATTCAAAATCTTGTTGGATGAAGAGGGAGGCCCAAAAAGCAGTAGGTACCTAAGTGGATCATAAGAGTGAAAAAAGTGAACTGTATGGAAGAACAAAGCAGGAAATGCGTGAAATACTCGTACAATGCGTTCCAAATAAGAATAGAATCGATTGCCATGTTGTGTTGTCGTGTACATGTAACATGTTTTATTTTTAAACTCCGACGCAAAAAGAGGGGCCTAAAAACCCGACCACATTTTGACCGGTCTGGGAATTGAACCCAGAACCGTAAAATACCTCCTTGCAAGTACAATAATGTAGTTATTATCATGTCGTTTTTGATGGCAGTAAGTAACGCCTCCGTGGCGCAATGGCTAGCGCGTTCGGCTGTTAACCGAAAGGTTGGTGGTTCGAGCCCACCCGGGGGCGATATATTTTAAGCCTAATTAGTTATTTTTGACATAATTATCTATTAATCTTTCGCACTGAAAAATATCGGTAGGTAATCTATTGACGTTTCTGATAACATTGTAAGTAATTACTTTTTAGTGATAGATAAACAATTAAATACCAACATATGTAATAATAACGTTATTAAGATGTGATAATGAAATTAATCTAATTATAAATTATGTATTATTTTTTTAATAAACATTCATTAAAAAAAGAGAGCAAAGCAGTGGTGGCCGAGTGGTAACGGCCCTGACTTGCGAGTTGTAGGTCACGGGTTCAAACCCAGCCAGGCGCATTACTTTGTGTAATTTACTTCATCACCACTGCTCTCAAAACGGTGAAGGAAAACATCATGAGGAAACCGGTATGTCCTAGAACCAAAAATTCGGAGACATGTGACATTCACCAACTCGCACTGGGCCCGCGTGGTGGATCCCGGCCCATTCCCTCTCCTAGAGAGAGGAGGCCTCAGTCCCAGCAGTGGGAAACATTAAAAAGGCTGATTATGATATGCCTTATGCTAAAAAAAAAGAACGACACGCGTTTTAAATTTTAAGTTTAAGTATCAACTATCGCTGGGCAGCGTTCGGGAAGCTGCGCGGTGTCTTCTCGTCCAATATACCACAGTGTCTCAAGACGAAAGTCTATGACCAGTGCGTGTTGCCAGTGATGACATATGGCTCCGAAACGTGGTCGCTTACAATGGGCCTCATTAGAAGGCTTAAAGTCACCCAAAGGGCAATGGAGAGGGCTATGCTCGGATTTTCCTTGCGTGATCGAATCAGGAATGAGGATATCCGCAGGAGAACCAAGGTTGCCGACATAGCACGAAGAATCGCCAAACTAAAGTGGCAATGGGCAGGGCACATTGCTTGCAGAACAGATGGCCGTTGGGGCCGAAAGGTTCTGGAATGGCGACCACGTACCGGAAGACGTAGCGTTGGAAGGCCTCCTACAAGGTGGACCGATGACTTGGTAACGGTTGCGGGAGTCCGATGGATGCGAGACGCACAGGACCGTTTGCTGTGGCGACGCTTGGGGGAGGCCTATGTCCAGCAGTGGACGTCTTTCGGCTGAAATGATGATGATGATGATGATCAACTATCGAATTTATTAAATGCCTATACTTAACTACTAATGACTTCTCCCTCTCTAGGGAGGAGCGAGAGGGCTAGCCAGACTTTTAACGACTTAAACCACACCTAAGTTCCTTCAGTTGCCCTCTGCGTTCTAGAACCACGGGTAATCTTTTGAGAAGTCGACCCATGGCCCCAGTATGCTTCGGTCCTGCTGGGCCCCTACGGTTTGGCTGATATCCCTTTGAGGCACGCGTGGAACACCACACGCCGTCGACGACTCGGGTCAGGTTCGGACGACTCGGGTCCGGTCCGGACGATTACCGGACGTAAAATTAGAAAGAAAGAAAAATATTTTATTTGGCACACGTACACATATACGCACAATGTAGAAACAAAATGTAAACACTTAGGATAAAAAAATAAAATAACTAACATTGTGTGTCTCGCGCCTGCACCAAATAGTTCCAGTTCAGCAAAAATGCCAGACAACTTCGTGGTAGTTGCCTGACGCTGGTTTTCAACTGAACCTTATTGAGAGTCTCTCACTTAGGTAGTAAAGTTAGATTATTTATTTAGTTGTTAGTGTTAGGTTATTTACCTTACACACATATATACATGTAAGTACATTAGGAATTAGGTACTCCTATTTCGTGGGTGCATTCACAAACGTGTGAACTCACACACACTAGACACCTAGACTAGGAACAACTATCCGTAACAGTCCTAAATATTATTTTCAATACACTTACTCGAAAACCCGCTCTTATCCCACCGCTTTTAGGCACGCAATAGACAGTTTTCCGCACTAGTGCAGAAAAGTGCGCGTCCCACAATTTTATTGGCCCCCACGAGTCGCCGGTCAGCTCCCGTTTATTCAAAAAGTCGTTTGATACACTTGCAAATTTTTCACTGCGGCTCCATCGGCAGCGATCTCTCGCGCCGGGCCTTGGTACAGGCCATGGTCCGGAGCGAGGAGGAGTGGCAGGCGGTCGCCTCCTTCTGCGAAGCAGTAATGCTAGTAAAGGAGGCGGCCGCACGCACGAGAGAATGGCCTCACGCCCCAGCAGCCGGGATCCCGATCCCGATTTCCAGCCACCGTAGGCGCTGGCTTGCGAACGGCGACCAATGGGTAGCTCACCGTCCGACCGTCCGGTAACCGTCCGGACCGAGCCCAAGTCGTCGACGGCTAGTCGTGTTCCACGCGCGCCTCAAGGAGATGTCAGCAAGACCGTAGGGGCCCAACAGGGTTCAAGGCTACTGGGGCATGGGTGATGCGAAAGGGAACCCCGGTGCCCTGGAACGAAGGCAAAGAAGGAACAGGAGTGGGTTTTAGTCAGTAAAAGTCTGACACGCCCTCCCGCCTCACCCAAGGGCGGGAGATGTCATTAGATGTTGTCCCACCGGCTCCATAACACACTCGCCTACGGCTCGTGCGGATTCCGCCTCGGTCGCCATGACAAACTTTCTGCATTCTATCAAAATGTCCTATTTATTACAAATTTCCATATTCATGATACTTATTTATTGCTATTAGACAAGTCAAAAGAATCATACTAGAGTGTGCCCACTTTTATAGTTTTCTTTGGTTTTCCTATGAAACTTAATTTGAAATCGATTACATACGTAGGAACTTATTTTTTAGGGTTCCGTAGCCAAATGGCAAAAAATGGAACCCGTATTGATTCGTCTTGTCTGTCTGTCTGTCCGTCCGTATGTCACAGCCAGTTTTTTCCGAAACTACACTTCTGGACACATCTATTGGCCCACCTTGTATTTTCAGTTTCGTTTGGTCCTAGCTAAAATTTTACATTAGGTCGAGCAAAAAGTTTTTATGCAGTTTTGAACCTGGCACATTCACAATTTCATTCAATAGTCTTTTTTTGAATTTCGAACACAGAATTTAAAGAAACAAAAGACAATTTGGAGCCTGTTTGTTGATATCAAACAATCGAATACTAAGAAAACTTGGTTTTATTGGTTTACTTGGATTTAATTCTTGAAAAAGTGATTGATATCTTTGGTTTTGCAACAAACATTACTTATTCTTAACATTAAGGTGAGGTTCTATCAATAATCTATGGATACTTCACCTGAAGTCGCCGCCCAAGCTGTGGCACTTATTCAGGCCGGACACAGCCAAAGAAACGTGAGTGCTCAACTTAATTTAAGTCGATCTGCGGTCCGAAATGTTTATCGGAGGTACCTAGAGACTAGCGGCTTTGTTCGTCGCCAAGGAAGGCCACGATCTCGGGTCACAACTGAAAGGCAGGATCGATTCATCGTGACGACCAGCTTGAGAAATCGTCACCTTACCTCCATTGAGATACAAAACCAACTTCGCGACTTCCACGGAGTATCTGTGAGCGCTCGAAGTGTTCGGAGAAGGTTAAAAGAACGCGATATGGTACCACACAAGCCAGCTAATGGGCCCAAACTAACGCGAGCCCACCGAACAGCGCGCCTTCATTTCGCACGCAGTCATTTAAATTGGACACAGCAAGATTGGAGCCGTGTACTCTTTTCTGATGAGTCTAAAATTGTGTTACATGGCAATGATGGAAGGAAGAAGGTCTACCGACGTAAGGGAGAGCGTTTCGCACAATGCTGCTTTGAAGAGAGGGTTGCTTATGGCGGTGGCTCATGGACTGTCTGGGGCAGTATATCCGCGAGCAGCGAAACTCAACTTGAGGTTGTTACAGGACCACGGCTGCCAACATTAAATGCTGAAAGGTACATTCGTGAGTGCTTAGAACCTCACGTGATACCATACGCGGACTATGTGGGCCCAAATTTCCTTTTTATGCATGATAAAGGTTATGCAAGATGCAGGTTACTTCTAGGTAAGCGCGTTCCATCGTCGACCGCATCGTCGCTTTCCATCAGGTGAGTTAGCGGTCAAGCGCGAACCTATCAAGAATAAAAAAAAAAAAAAAAAAAAAAAAAGATAATGCAAGAGCCCATGCGGCCGGCATCGTCAGGGAATATCTTCGGGATGTGAACATCACAGTTATGGACTGGCCAGCCAGAAGCCCAGACATGAACCCCATTGAGCACATGTGGGACGAGCTAAAAAGACGTGTTAGGGCTCGTCAGCCAGTTGCCCAGACGATGCAGGAGTTGAAAACTGCCATAGAAGAGGAATGGGAGATGATCCCTCAAAATTTCATAGAGCGGTTGATAAACTCTATGCCTAATCGTATGAGAGCTGTGGTAGATGCCCATGGAGGCAACACGCGTTATTAAATTAAACCTTTATTTGATAAAACATGTTTTTTATTCAAAAATCAATTGCCTTTAATAAGGCGCATATCCGACTTGTTAGGCGTAGCTCCATGTCGTATGGTATTCTGAATTCAAATTTAAAACAATACGATCGAAAAAGATGGTAAAATGTATCAGGTTTAAAACTGCATCAACAGTTTTTGTTCAATCTAGCAATCATATTTCGGTAGGGGCCATCGAAACCTAAACTCTAAGGTGGGCCAATAGATGTGTCCAGAAGTGTATAAGAACTATAAGTGTATGAGAGGATGGACCTATTTTCGAGCCATGAGAGTGAAATCGCAAGAGTTTTATTAAATTTTATTAGTTCTAGTTAAATATTTGTTACTGTACTAAGTCTGATTTTATATTGTATTTACATACATATAGGTTAACGTTAAGTTTTTTATTTATTTTTTTATGAACTTCTTTTATTTTTTATAGTTAGTAGTATTGTAATAGAGTTTAGTGTTATTTTAGCTTTTTACGATGTTAGTGTAAGATTATGACTTTTTTCAATTTTTTTTTTTTTTCGGTTTGGAAACCAATATTGTATTAGGTTCCGCCTGTGAAGATAGTGTGTGTATATTTAATAATAAATAAATAAATAAATAAATAAATATACTGTTGAAACTTGGTAAGTAGATGTATTATGTGTAACGCATTAAGATTTTCACACAAAAAAAAAAAAAAAAAAACAATAAATTTTGGGGGTTCCCCATACTTAGTTACTTAATTATCATTTTTTTTTTAAACTGAATAGTTTGCTGTAACTTCTAAAATAAGAGAACGATAAAACTAAAAAAAAAATACATGATGTACATTACCATGCAAACTTCCACTGAACGAGATCTAGTAAGTAGTTTTTTTTATTAAGAATTAAATTAAGAAATACGAATTACAAAAAAAAATACAACCGACTTCAAAGTAAAAAAAAACACTGAAAAGTGCATAATAACTTTAATTTCGGAAGTCGGTGTTTCTATAATAGTTTTGTCTCTTCGTTATTTAACACCGACTTCCGAAATTAAAGTTATTATGCACTTTTCAGTGTTTTTTTTTACTTTGATGTCGGTTGTATTTTTTTTTGTAAAAAGTTTTTTATTTTACACTTTTTAGTTATGGTACCACCACTAAAAAGTACCCCTCAGCCAAATTTAAATACCTTATAGGCAGAGTGCATCTCATGACAATTCTAATAATCCCAAACACGGTTAGATTACATTAATTTATTACAGAGTTCCGGTGCCTAACTTCAGGCTTCATCATCAGATCAGTTCGATATATTCCCCCTTTACTTTCAGTCAGTCATCGACTACACGTATAAACAAAGCAATTTTGCTAGTTACGACGGTTCTGCTGTGATCCTATGAGGAGTTCTGTTCCATATCTTCGAAGTTCATGATCAGATCATAACAATATTTTTATGAGACTAACTCGGAAGCATAAACATTCAATCAAAAAAAAAAAAATTCGAAATCGGTCCACCATTGACCGAGAAATCGGTGAACATACATAAAAAAAAAAAACATACATTCAACCGAACATATAACCTCCTCCTTTTTGAAGTCGGTTAAAAATGAGGCGTTTTTCAGGTATTACTATTTTATTTACTTAGGTACTTATTTATATTTAATGGCAAATAAGCACAAAAAAGGTCATAAAATCAAAAGAATTATGTAATTTATAAATTAATCCAAAATAAGAATCGCCCCCGGGTGGGCTCGAACCACCAACCTTTCGGTTAACAGCCGAACGCGCTAGCCATTGCGCCACGGAGGCTGTGTATCTTGTTAGTGTAATTTTGAATGAATTTTGATATCAGTTAAAACTTGGTTAGTTAATCGGGTGGCGTAATACCGTAAAACGGGGTGAATAGAAACGCAGGGGTAAATAGAAACAAAACTTTGGTTTGGTTTTTCACTTTGATACTATATTATCTGTTTCTAACAAAGTATCGACTTTTTAGAATAGAAATTCATTAATAAATGGATTTAGTTAAATGCTGCAAAAAATATTCAAATGTCGTGAAAATACCCTTTGAAGTTTTGTTTCTATTCACCCCATTTGACTGTACTGATAGTTGGTATCTAAGAAGAGCCAAAGGAAGCGGGAACTATTTACTTAGGTTCCTGCTTTTTCTTGAAACGTTTAGTCGTAGATACCGTTTATATCGCGTACAACGAAGGGCTGGAACAATTTGCCTGCTGCGATCTTCCCGTCCGATTATAATTTAGGTGTCTTCAAGGCTAGAGTCAACAGGCTCTTAATAAACTAGCTCACCTTACCATCAACGATTGTCAACCTCTAGTCCTGACCAGACGATGGCCCACTTATTAGAGTGTCCCTATACCTGTACTTTCGAGGTACCTAAAGAACGCCACTAATGCTGCTATAAACGTGGCAACATACTGGGCCCAAAAACTTTGAGGGAAGAGAAAACCATCGATTCGAGAAAAAGAAGAAGAAGCGCTAGTTTATATCAATAAAAAAAAAACTGGGCAAGTGCGAGTCGGACTCGAACACTGCGGGTTCCGTACAAACTAACTTGTGTAAATAGTTTAATTCCCGAATCGAGTCCCGAAGATATTTCCGAAAAACAAAATTTTTTTTTGTGACGTAACTACAAATTTTAAGTTTTCAGATTTATTTCTATACTTGTGCTATAAGACCTTGCTTCATGCCAAATTTCAGGGTTATAGGTCAACGGTTACTTCCCATTGACCCTGAATTTTGATTCCCTTGAGAGTGTCGAAATAATTTTTTTTTTGCGATATACAAGGCCGTATATTTTTTTTTCGTTAACATAAATCTAATTGAGAAAACAAAAATAAGTCCAATGGAGAAAAACACCCCAAGTAAATAACAAGTTTTAATTGTATCTATAATTTTAAAATATATTGTCTTGACCTGTCTAGCGACGCCTTTGTCTAGCGTCGAGCGACTGCCCCGACTGAGCAGTGGTGACTGTCCTGGCTTACAAGTTATAGGTAGCGGGTTTAAAGCCAGGCGCATGCATTGCTTTATTTCATCACCACTGCTCTCAAAACGGTAAAGGAAAACATCGACCCGAGCCTAAGCTGAGCCAGGAGTACGGCGATGTGCCACTGGTACATGGTGGACATCACACCTATACGCACAAAAGGTTTTGGGAACACATTCATTGTGCGTACAGCTAAGGAGTGGAATTCGTTGCCGGAGTCTGTGTTTCCTGATAGCTACAACACGGGAATCTTTCAAGTCAAAAGTGAATAGGTTACTTCTAGGTAAGCGCGCTCCATCGTCGACCGCATCGTCGCTTTCCATCAGGTGAGATAGCGGTCTAGTACGAACCTATCAAGAATTTAAAAAAAAAGTGGAAGACATGTGTTGGCGGATTTTTGCCCATTGCCTCTTAGATGAGTCCCAGCAGTGGGAACAATACAAAGCCAATTATGCTTTTATGCTAGCGACGTACAGTATCTATGTTGCATAGTAATAAATTATAATTATGTTTTTCAAAAAATCAATGAGGTATTAATTGCTTCTGCTTTAAGGTAGAATACACTGCTCATTCGTGTGCCATACACGCCGATCTGGGCGCGTCGGTCTCCATACATTTTATATGGAAACTAGACTTGTAGAGCTACACTAGATCCACGTCACGCGACGTCGTTCTACGTACAAATCAGGCGTGTTACACGTGTGCGTCGGTCTAATGTAGTTCTAGCTTTATTCTTGTTTCCTTAAAGTATTATTTATTTATTTTAGTTAATTACAGCAATACAATGTTAAGAAGTTATAGACCAAAAATCAGTGAAAAAGAACAAACCTTAAAATTAAAAAAAAAATCGCATAAGTACGTATATTCTTAGATTTTGCAAGTGAACACAAACTTTTTGTGATGTGCGTAAGATCCACAGAAAATAAAATAATATCATAAAAACAGTTCGGAAGTCTTGAATCAACACCTCCATGGATTGCAACTTCTTTTTTATTTTTGTAGAAGTTGGAAATCGTCGTGGACATCCCGACTGCCTCACAAAGGGACATAGTCGGGGCTATGGGTCTAAACTTGTACTAGCCAAAACCCACTTCAGCCATTCTTATATCCTCTGACGTTATCAGATATGCAGAGTATATGCATTTGCATGTTCGCATATACGTTATTGCATATTTTAATACATCTATATTGATGATAGTTCTTATTTCAGCCCCCCTAGCCAAGTTACGATCGTTTCGATTGCGTCGAAAGCCTCGAGTAGGCCACGACAACGCTCAGTCACGTGGTCAGAACAAAGGAATCGGAGGCGTGGCCTACACGAGGCGTTCGACGCAAACGAAACAATCGTAACTTGGCTAAGGGGGCAGTTGTGAGGAGGTTTCTCTCTTTGGAGCCTTGAGATGAACGCACGACGAACGCGTCAAATAAATGATAAATGATAAATGATAAATGATAAATGATATTTATTTTGTAAATAGGTTTAAAAAAACACTTTTACACGTCAATTTTTTTTTTCGTCATTTTTAAACTAGATGAGGCCGAAAGAAAAAAAAATTAGAATTATTTCTAAGAAATCCTATGAAACCCCACACACCTAACCGCGTCGAATTGTCCGAATCTGGAAGGACTTGTAGTGACATCTATGGCATCACATAAGAACTAATCCTTCATCGCGCAATTAAAGTTCTCCGCGCGATTGGAACATATAGAACAGCCCGAAATCATCTATTCGGCAATTGCCCACCAGACATAACACCCGTCTGGCCGGAGGCCCAAAGTTTCAAATCCGATCCAAATGCGATCCAAATGCGATCCAATTGCGATCCAATTGCGATCCAATTGCGATCCAAATCCGATCCAAATCCGATCCAAATCCGATCCAAATCCGATCCAAATCCGATCCAAATGCGATCCAATTGCGATCCAATTGCGATCCAAATGCGATCCAAATGCGATCGAAATGCGATCCAATTGCGATCCAAATGCTATCCAAATGCTATCCAAATGCTATCCAAATGCTATCCAAATGCTATCCAAATGCTATCCAAATGCTATCCAAATGCGATCCAAATGCGATACAATTGCGATCCAATTGCGATCCAAATGCGATCCAAATGCGATCCAAATGCGATACAATTGCGATCCAAACGCGATCCAAATGCGATCCAAATGCTATCCAAATGCTATCCAAATGCTATCCAAATGCGATACAATTGCGATCCAAATGCGATCCAAATGCGATCCAAATGCGACCCATTTGCGATCCAAATGCGATCCAAATGCGACCCATTTGCGATCCAAATGCGATCCAAATGCGATACAATTGCGATCCAAATGCGATCCAAATGCGATCCAAATCTGATCCAAATGCGATCCAAATGCTATCCAAATGCTATCCAAATCCGATCCAGATCTGATCCAAATCCGATCCAAATCCGATCCAAATGCTATCCAAATCCGATCCAAATGCGATCCAAATGCGATACAATTGCGATCCAAATGCGATCCAAATGCTATCCAAATGCTATCCAAATGCTATCCAAATGCTATCCAAATGCTATCCAAATGCTATCCAAATCCGATCCAAATGCGATCCAAATGCGATCCAAATGTATAATGACATAATGACATAAGTAAATCAATACAGAAAGCGAGCCCTTGCTCGCTCGTGTTCCAAGACAGGATGACATTCGTGAGGGTTCCTTAACCCTCACGAATCCTGTCTTGGAATTGTCTCCAGCTCTCTGGCAAAACTTCACACAGGCTGGTAAAAGTGGATTTGACCGGAGGCAAAGACCCAAGACCCAAGACCCAAGACCCAAGACCCAAGACCCAAGACCCAAGACCCAAGACCCAAGACCCAAGACCCAAGACCCAAGACCCAAGACCCAAGACCAAGACCAAAACCCAAACCAAGACCCACCCAAGACCCCCGAAGAAGAAGAATAAGAAGTTCCGAGTCCCAAGACTCTAGAATAAATAATTCTAAAATTATTTTCCTCCGATTCGTTCGACGCGTTCGGCTCGAGTACCTAAGTGTATGTTTACCTTTGATCACCGGCACCTTGAACCCTGTTTCCGATACCGGTAGGCCGGTATTTTTTTATATATATTTTAGACTTTTTTGTTTATTAAATAATAAAAAATTCCAAATGATACGTCAAGAAAATTAATAAATGTATATAGGGTGACTGGCAATTAGTGTACGATACTTAAACACGTGATTGTGCTCATGATAACAAACAATTTTTATTATGGGAGCAAAGCCGAAATTGCGAAAAAAATATCAGCTATTCAGTACATTAGGCAAACATAAATGTACTGAACAGCTGATTTTTCTTCGCGATTTCAGGTTTGTTCCTATAGTAAAAGTTGTTGATTATCATGAGCACAATCACGTGTTTAAGTATCGTACACTAATTACCAGTCACCCTATATAGGCATACCACGTGTTGTTAAAATCACAATTATTGTTACGGACACGAGCATGTAATTTAGAATCACTAAATTTAATCAACATTACGTCATTCACAGACGCGTAATGTGTGTACATAAGCGCTGTACATAATGGAGAGCAAGCCTATCAGAGGCCAGACTATTGTCCAATCAGCTACTGGGATAGTATATAAGGCTATGTACTGAGTTCTTAGAAGTACATAATGCGGTTCTTAGAAGTAAATAGTACAGAAAAACCGTTAAGAATAATCTGGGTTTCTATTGGTAGATTACAACGGGGAAAATCACGCCACTATTGATGACCAATGGTGTGCTTGCCGTATGCGGGGGGTCGGGAGGTGAACGTCAGCCGGCCTCAACAGGATTAGGAAATAGACTAGAGGAAAAGGGACTCTCTCCCACGACTTGCGACCGGCTGAAAAAGTACTTAAGCTGCACTTTCGTTGAAGACGACGTTCTCTCTCTGCAGTTCGACTCGAAGCGTCACTGCGACAGTTTGTCTTGGCACCCTACGCTCCTGGAGCGGCCCTAGATTTCCAGATTTCCTAAGTTATCTAACGTATTAGAGTCAGTGAAGTATTGTAAAGTAACTGTGAACTATTTGTGAGTTAGCGTCACGCGTATGTACGTAAAGGACTCGATATTTACACGTGTTATGTGAAGTCTGTATTTTTATACGTGTTAAATAAATTGGCTGAGGCCTTTCAAGCGTGACCATTGTGTTGTGTAATTATTTACATCCTCTGCCCCCAACAGAGGAACTTTGGTCCTTCGAGAGCCGGATATTGGTCCTTTGGTAAGGAATATCGAGCGGCTTATTGTGCGTCTTTGGGGAGACGTGAAGAAATACAGTTGGGTGTCGAAGATTGAAGAAGGGAACGCTTCAAGCTCGAACAGGAACGCTGCAAGTAAGAATAGGAACGCGGCAAGTTACGTTTCGAAGAAACCTATTTTCAAGAAAGAAGAGGAAAGCTTTCAAGATTGAAAAGGAACGCTTCAAGTGGGAAAAGGAACGCAGCAAGTCACGTTACGAAGAATACCTATTCTGAAGATTGAAAAGGAACACAGGAACGCAGCAAGTCCGACCCAGTAGGTGCTTAGGATTGTCGCCACGTCGGGAACTTCGAGCCGCCAGCGTCGTGTCGAGCCGTCGTGTCAAGTCATCGTGTCAAGCCGTCGTGTCGAGCTGCAGAGAGGGATCCACGGGTCCTTTACGCCGTCGCGTCAAGAACCTTTTAAGCGGGTGGACCGCGGCTCAGGTACGTGCCACCTAACGATGTCAAAGGTGCGTGCCTGAGTTAACGCCGTTTCAAGGCGGTGCGACATATTGTGCGGTGTCGCCAACCAAACGTGGTTGAATAGCACTACTGCGCCTGTAAGGCTGCGCACGTTGCGAGGGCCGGACTGTAGGCACTGCCGAGGCAACCGGTCGTTCCCACCGGTTGCTGAGCACCTCGTAGCGCGTGTAGTTCTCTGCAGGGTAGTCCCCACCTTTCCATTTCCTGCACATTTTCCATCCCTGCCGGAGCATATCCCTCTCATAGGGCCCTCCGGTAGGTCTGATAGGGCCGCTAGGGCATTGATAGAGCTAGGGTGCCAAACGAGGAGGAAGGATGCCGACTACAAGAAGCCAGAAGAACGAAGATACGCAAGCCCGCGTGTTTGAAGACCCCCCCGCGTCACCGTCGTCCCGCGCGACAGTATTATCACGCGCTAACCCCCGCGTTACGATTCCCGCGTCTGTACCAGTTCCTGCAACAGTGCCTACGAACGCGCCGACAGCCGAGAACATTACGATGGATGCTATAACGTCAACCGCCGCCGCGACCGCCATCCCAGCGCCCGCGCCCGCCGTTGATAGGATAAATAGTAGGTCGCCCGTCCAATCCGTACGATCGCGCCAATCCACCGCTAGTGCTGTACTGCGCATTAGGCAAGCAGAATTACATGCTGAGGAGCGCCTCGCCGCGATACGCCGCCAGGAATTGCAACTCGAAGCCGAGCTGGTTAAGAAGAGATTAGCGATAGATGTAGCTACCATTCGCGAGGAAACAGATCGAGATAGTGATATAGCCCAGGACGTCGCGGACACCGATAATCGAATCGATAATTGGCTGCAATGCGCGCAGCCTACGGGGGACGAGGAATTACCATCGCTGACTGCGATAGATCAAACGTCGTCAGCGATACGCGCACCCGCCCCGGTTCACATACGGGGGGAGGAAGCTGAGCGCGCCCGGGGTAGGCAGGAATTTACGAGGCCGCGTACGCCACAGTATGAGGAGCGAGAACGCGCGTACTTTCCGAGAGAGGAGCCGCCCCGCGTAGAGAATAAGGAGCCCCGCGAACCTAGGTTCCGATCACCGCCTAGGTCGCGACATAAATCTCGATCTCGATCTCGATCTCGAGATATCGATAAGCTAGCCGACGCGTTAAATAGGATGACACGTTATCGACCGCCGCCGCGTCAAGCGATAGAGTTGCCCATTTTCACGGGAGCGCCGCACGAGTGGTTGCTGTTCAAGTCAGCAATGCGAGACTCGACACGAGAGTATGGATTCTCACGAGGAGAGAACTTAGCGCGCCTACGCAACAGCCTGAAAGGTGAAGCGAGAGAGACCGTGTCCGCGCTACTTTGCACCGCTGCTGACCCCGCCGTGATAATGCATACACTCGAACAGTGTTACGGACGTCCCGAGATTATAATCGACAAGTCGCTCGACGATTTAAGGAAATTACCGCGACTCGGTACGACGGCCGCTGAACTCAACGCGTTCGCGATAAAGCTGCAGAACATCGTCAGCGTGCTATCGTGTCTGGATGATAGGGGGTACCTACAAAACCCAATGCTGTCCAGACACGTGGTAGAGAAGCTCAGCCCACACATGCGCGCGCGTTGGTGTGATTACGCCCAAGAGCATGGTAGTCGCGTGGAAGCAGAGATCGTTACGCTGTCGCGCTACCTAATGAGGGAAGCTGATCGGGCCGTAAGATACGCGTACTCGTCGACCGTGACTACGACTTCAAAGGAAGCGACGCGTCAGCAAGCTCCCGCCAGAGCACAAGCGGTCATTAGAAGGAATAAAGCGCGCGTACCCGCAACGTACGCCGCCGCCGAGCGACCTGGCGAGGACGAGAGAGAGAGGGCTAAGAAGACGTGCTTGTGCTGTGGCGAGGGACATGCCACGCCAAGCTGCAAGAAACTTGGTGACATGACGGTCCAACAAAGATGGGAATGGGCCAAGGAAACTGGAGCATGTTTCAAATGTCTGGCGAGTAAACATCGTCGATTCAAGTGTACCGCGAGGAAGTGCGGAGAGCAGGAATGTCGTAGATCGCACCATAGGCTACTCCACACCGCCGACCGAACGTCGGACGCGGCTAGCGCCTCCACCAACTGTGGGACCAGGAGCGTGAGGGAAGAATCGGCGACCACCGCATCTGCCCATGCCGGCAGCGAAATGAGCGCGGTGTTACTCAAAGTGTGCCCAGTAACGTTGCGGGGGCCTAACGGTAAGGAAATAGAGACGCATGCGTTACTGGACGAGGGCTCCACTGTTACGCTACTCGACGAAGAGATAGCTAACGAAATGGGCGCAAAAGGAATTAAGCGAGCGTTACGCGTCCACGGGATTACGGCCACGCGACAAGAGAACGACAGTCGTTGCGTGGAAATAGGAATCAAGGGAAAACGCTCAGAGTGTTTTAACATACGCGCGCGTACTGTTAAACGCTTAAATATAATTAGTCAGACCGTGAAAGCGAGCTATCTACGCTGCGAACACATGAAACGTATACCTGCACGTGACGTGTGTTACGAGAATGCGAAGCCACGCCTATTGATAGGCGCCGATAATTGGCATTTGATAGTGTCGCGAACTTTGCTCACGGGACGGCAGAACGAGCCAGCCGCTTCACTTACGCAGCTAGGATGGGTGGTCCACGGAACGGTACCACGGCGCGTAACTGAATTCGAGGCGAGTAGCGGGACAGCATTGCACGTGCACCCACAGGAAATATCCAAGGATTGCGAAGAGTTAAAGGACCTCACCACATCGCATATCTCGATCGACGCTCAGGGGACAGTTTACCAGCCGAGAACAGTGCTGGCAGACGAACGGGCGCAGGATATTTTCACGAAGACTGCTCGGCTGGTCAACGGTCACCATGAGGTAGGATTGCCGTGGCGGAGTGATGAGCCACACCTACCACCGAGTCACGATATGACCTTTCGTAGACTCGACACCATTGAAAGGAAAATGGATAAGTCAGCTGACTTCAAAAAAGCACACGTGTCACAGGTCAATGACCTCAATGAAAAAGGGTACGCGAGTAAAGTAGCCGATGACGCAACTCGGTCCGAAGTGATACAACTGGAAAGCGACAGCAGATGGTCCACTGGTCCCCTCTTCCTGGGCGGACCAGAACACATCTGGCCAACGGAGATCGCGCAGGGAGAGGGGGGTGATGAGATCGTCGCGCACATAGCGCGCATCACCAGCCTCGTCGACACGACTCGTTTCTCGTCATACGAACGATTACTACGAACGACTGCGTATGTCCTGCTGTTCGTCGACAAATGCCGCAAACGCGCTACCCAGTTGACGTTGCGTCACAAGCAGGAGGCCGAGCTGCTACTGATAAGGGAGGCTCAGAGAGAGTGTTTTCCAGCGGAAATAGCGCGACTCGCTGTAGGTAGGAGAGTAGACAGGACCAGTCGACTCTACCGATTGGACCCGATTTTTCAAGACGACGTCATTCGTTTAAACGGTCGCATAAATGCCGCGAACGTTTCTCAAGATAGGAAGTGCCCACCCATCTTGGAAGGCAAACATCCGATGACGTCACTATATTTACGTCAGATTCACGAACGGGATCATCACGCGGGACGTGAATATATAGTGAACAAAGCGAGGGAACGCTTTTGGATTTTAAAGGTTCGACCGACAGTGCGCGCACTGATAAGAGATTGCGTGACATGTAAGCGACGAAGGAAGCCGCCAATACGGCCCGTCAAAGGGAACTTACCTATTGAACGATTGGACACCCACCTGCGGTCGTTCACCCGTTGCGGAGTAGACTGTTTCGGACCAATGACAGTCACAATAGGAAGACGGCATGAAAAACGATGGGGTATGTTGTTCACCTGTCTTGTCACGCGAGCAATACATATAGTAGTCATTGCGGATGGTCAACTGCCGAGAAATGTATGGCCATATGGGAAGATCGTGCGCACCATACAAGGACCTGATGGTGTCATACGCAGCGCTGAGGTACAGACGCGTGGAGGCGTTTTCAGACGCCCAGTTAGAAGGCTCGTTGTCCTGGCCGATGGAAGTTAGGCTCGCGTTGCTACGCCGGGGGGAGGCTGTTACGGACACGAGCATGTAATTTAGAATCACTAAATTTAATCAACATTACGTCATTCACAGACGCGTAATGTGTGTACATAAGCGCTGTACATAATGGAGAGCAAGCCTATCAGAGGCCAGACTATTGTCCAATCAGCTACTGGGATAGTATATAAGGCTATGTACTGAGTTCTTAGAAGTACATAATGCGGTTCTTAGAAGTAAATAGTACAGAAAAACCGTTAAGAATAATCTGGGTTTCTATTGGTAGATTACAACGGGGAAAATCACGCCACTATTGATGACCAATGGTGTGCTTGCCGTATGCGGGGGGTCGGGAGGTGAACGTCAGCCGGCCTCAACAGGATTAGGAAATAGACTAGAGGAAAAGGGACTCTCTCCCACGACTTGCGACCGGCTGAAAAAGTACTTAAGCTGCACTTTCGTTGAAGACGACGTTCTCTCTCTGCAGTTCGACTCGAAGCGTCACTGCGACAGTTTGTCTTGGCACCCTACGCTCCTGGAGCGGCCCTAGATTTCCAGATTTCCTAAGTTATCTAACGTATTAGAGTCAGTGAAGTATTGTAAAGTAACTGTGAACTATTTGTGAGTTAGCGTCACGCGTATGTACGTAAAGGACTCGATATTTACACGTGTTATGTGAAGTCTGTATTTTTATACGTGTTAAATAAATTGGCTGAGGCCTTTCAAGCGTGACCATTGTGTTGTGTAATTATTTACATCCTCTGCCCCCAACAATTATATTTCGCCCTTCTTTGTCGCATATTAGCGTGTATATTATTTTGACATTTTGATAGTACATTATAATCCGATGTTTGACAAGAGTGACTTATAGACTAGAAGATGACAAAACAGTACTCACTAATGGAGGAATGGTTTCTAAGACGATGTAGTTCATATTATCTATGAAATATCTGCATCGGGCAAGCGACATATAAGCTTCTCGGACTTCCTCTCGATATTGCCCTAGAAATCTGTAAAATAATAATAATATTCCACATGTTTCAAACAATTCCATGTAGACCCAAACTAAGCAGAGCTTGTGCTATGAGTACTAGACAACTGATAAACATATTTATATAGGGTGACTGGTAATTAGTGACCGATATTAAACACGTGATTGTACTCATGATTACAAACAACACAAACAACTATTACAGTTAAAAGTGTCTAGGTGATACCTAGGAATGTACCGAAAGGTCTTCAATAAATTAAAATGGCATTTTCGACTTTATAAATTGACGGTGGCGATCCCTCGCGTTCGGCCCTGCGTCAGGTATTGGTGCGGGGTGAGAGGGCATGAGAAGCTGCCACCTTCTGCTGCGTAGCAGTGATACGAGAATAAATATCTATTTATAAAAATTGGGCATGTGCGAGTCGGACTCACGCCCTGAGGGTTCCGTACACACTTCCCTATGTAAACAGTTCAATTCCCGAATGGAGTCTCGAAGATTTTTCCGAATCGCATTTTTTTTTTTTGTTGTGACGCAACAACAAATTTACAGTTTTCAGATTTATTCTTATACCTGTGCTTGCTTTATGCAAAATTTCAGGATTCTGGGTCACTTTTGGGTGGTGTTTACTTTCATATGCATTTAGAAAGAAAAAAAACCATAGATGTATAGAAAAACTCACGTTGCTATCTCCGCAGAAAGTCTCCTCTGCTCTTTACCCGTAGCCATAGCTGTCCATTTCATCAGCTTTCTCCCCAAAAACGCTAGATGAAGCCTGTTCCTCATCTGCTGTAGGGCCACCAGCGATGGCATGACGGGGTACTTGGTGATATTCATCGCCCCGTCTTGTGGCTCCTCCTCTGTTGAGAGCAATAAAGTACATCTGTTGAGAGTCTATGTGCAGCCTAAACCACTAGCACTAGAAGCGTGGCATATGCACGATTCCTTTTACAATAAAAGTCACCATCATCACTGTAAGGGTCGCGGGAATCCGATGGATGCGAGACGCACAGGACCAGTCGTTATGGCGACACTTGGGGGAGGCCTGTGTCCAATAGTAGACGTCTTTCGGCTGAAATGATGATGAGTCCGAAATCAACTTTCGGACAGTTGCCCAGACTAGAGACATCCCGTCACTCCCGTCCGTACAGTTTGGCAATAATGCAACCCACAACGTTGCCCACGAGCAGACAAAATGTATAAATACTATTATAATCGCTAGGGGTGTTCGTACCGCCTATCAGTAATGTATTACATCTTTCGATATAGCCAGACGATTGCTATGAAACCAATCCTAAGTAATAAATAAAGTTACACACAATTATAATGTATAAAGGTACATCGATTTCGTATATTTTACGTGATGCACGCACAACTAAAAACATATATAGACAGATGTTATAGAACAGGGATGGCAAACCTTTATAAGAGAACGTGCCACTAAAAATATTTGAAAAAATGTAGTCATCGCGAGCCGCCAAAGAATCTTGGCTTAGTGATTTAATGAAGAAATATGTAAACTAAAAGCTATAACTTTTAATTAGCAGCCCAAAATTCGTATATCGTAATGTTGTTAAGTTTGTTTATTCAATTATATGTATACTAGCTGAGCCGGCAAACGTTGTTCTGCCATATAAATAAAAAAAAAAAAAAAAAAAAAAAATAGATGTTGGCCGATTCTCAGACCTACTCAATATGCTCACAAAATTTCATGAGAATCGGTCGAGCCGTTTCGGAGGAGTTCAAGTTCGAACACCGTGACACGAGAATTTTATATATTAGATTATAAGAGAAAGTTGGTATTATTACTAGTGGTGAAGCGTCAATGCCTTTTCTCAATGTGTATACATTTTTAGAGAATAAATAATATAAATTAGTTACCTCTCCCGCATTCTCCGCAATTTAATAAGAACATTATTTAGTTTATAAAAAAGTAAGTTAATTGAGTCTCTGTTGAGGATTCCATGCACCAATACCTACGACCGCAAAGCCCGCTGGTGACGTATCGAATGCTTTCTTGAGACGCTCGCTAAAGACCGCTAGATGGCGTCGACCCCCGCTAAGAGATAGTTGTCCGCTCCGCAAATTCGACATTGCGTCGAATAAAAACCGCTCCGCGATATAAATCCCGTATATGTTGAAAACCTGAGAATTCTCGTGTAATAAGTATATCTGCTACTGTGATACATTGAGACCTTATAGTGCAGTGTTGGTTTCACGAGTTCTGACCAGCCCACCGGTGGATGAATCCAGATTAGCTCGCCGGCACGCAGCAGACGACGCATCCGTGAGCGAGGCGCGTTCCTACATCCAAAGTGGGGTCACTGGATTAGCAAGGTACGTGGGCTTCCCAGTTGCTATAGACGTCGCCAGATTTTGGTGTCTCAGGGAATCGTCAACAGGGATTTAATTTTGTGTAATATAACCTTAATTTCACCGCCATATTGGTAGTCTTAAAACTCCATCCCTTTCAGGTGAGGCTATTTACACGCGTCACCAACTAGTGTTTCAAATCACCTACATGTTGTACTTCTTACACTGGCGTGCCCGAATTATTTTGCCGCGTACCAACACTGGTACGCGTCCCCTAAGTTCGTCATCCCTGTTATAGAATGTACGGTTCTTAGGGATACCTGCCCCCCTAGCCAAGTTGCAAACGATAAATGTGAACGCTTAGTAATCTCCAATAGATTTTCAACTTTATACCTAAGAGCATAAAGTTGAAAATCTATTAAAGACTACTGAGCGTTAGCGACCGGAACGAACGAAAACACTATGTAATCTTCAATAGATTTTCAACTTTATATCCAATAACATAAAGTTGAAAATCTATTAAAGACTACTGAGAGTTTACGTTTATCGTTTGTGACTTGGCTAGGGGGGCTGAGCGTAACCGCGGGTAAAGTTAGGTCAAACTTACCATCGTCGTCTCCCATTTTGACTGTTTTTTTTTATCTGTTGATTAGGTTGTGTGGCTCACTATTGTGTTTTTCGGTTTCTTCGGAAGGTCAAATTGGCGTCAATGATAATCAAACATTTTTTTTGCTATTGTTTTTTGTTTATTGCATTGTGGTAATTAAAGAACAGAAAAATCATGCTACATTTATTACATTTTTCTGGCTGATTGTGTCTGACGTTGTGACAGATTTTTGATATGTCACAAAAATTATGAAAATATTCTTCTTCTACTTATGTCAGTTTCTGAAAGAATTATTATATAAGTTGAGATTACTCTCCTTTTTAAAAAACTTTTTGGTGTTACGTGTATTAATGAATTTAAACAAGACAATGTTAAAAGGGTCCTTTTCCACTCGTCTATCGTCAACATCGGGCATGGTTTAAAAGCTTGTTGCTTCATCTAACGCAATCCAACGCGATGATTGATGAAGAGGTAATGCAAAAAAGAGATAACGCCTGAAAACTCTGTTGGCATTCGGTAATTCCGTAATTTACTCGAATATTTCATAAAACTGATGAGCAGAATAGAAAAATAAAACATGATTCGTACCTAGACACTAATTAATATGGGACAAGGGCAGGAAAATCGGTTTGTGAGAGGAACAAAAAGTTTCATATAAAACTTGCATTTAGTTGACAGAGCTGTTTTTAGGGTTCCGTACCTCAAAAGGAAAAAACGAAACCCTTATAGGATCACTTTGTTGTCCGTCCGTCTGTCTGTCTGTCTGTCTGTCTGTCGGTCTGTCTGTCTGTCAGTCTGTCTGTCAAGACCCTATATCTCTGGAACGCTTGGAGGTATCGAGTTAAAATTCAAACCATATACTCAAGTCTGCGGTCCCATGAAGCTGTGAAAAATTCAAACTTCTAACTTAATGAAAAAAAAAGATACGGCCGTTTATGTCGCAAAAAATGTGTGTTTCGACACTCTCAAGGAATCAAAATTCATAAGGTACCTACTTCCCATTGACCTAGAATCCTGAAATTTGGCAAGAAGCAAAGTCTCATAGCACAAGTATAGGAAAAAATCTCAAAACTGTAAAGTAGATACGTTTTGCGATTCGGAAAAATCTTCGTAACTCTTTTCGGAAATTGAACTGTTTTTATAGGTAAGTTTGTACGGAACCTTCAGTGTGCGAGTCCGACTCGCTCTTGCTCGGTTTTTTGTTAGTCGTTCCAAAAGAAGAATCGCCCCCGGGTGGGCTCGAACCACCAACCTTTCGGTTAACAGCCGAACGCGCTAGCCATTGCGCCACGGAGGCTCTTAGGTAAAATGGATGAATATTATCTTCTATTTCTCAATGTCGCAGAATGATGTAAGTAGGTACTTAGTTGGTTAGTTTGAAAAGATAAGACATACACTTTTTGTGTTTCAATGCCATAAATCATGACCGGAGATCAGAATAGGTAGAATATACAATCAAACGCAGTTTCAGTGTCAATAAAACGCGCTCAATCACTACATGTATTTAAAACACTTGTGAAGGAATATTACTTGTCCTTGTAATTTTGTTTCGTTTTTAGCTGTATTAATTGTAGTTGTCACTTGTCTGTACCTTGCCTATATAATTATTTAGTATGTAAATGATAACGATAAATGATAAATGATATTTATTTTGTAAATAGGTTTAAAAAAACACTTTTACACGTCAATTTTTTTTTCGTCATTTTTAAACTAGATGAGGCCGGTGTTTCATAGCTGACTACCCTGAGAAGAAACACCGAAACAAACTCAGGGGTCAAAGTCTCTTTTAAAGTCCATACAGTAAATATGTAATGGTCAAATCACATGAGAACCATGCAGATTTGTCTGAAATGGTCTTTTGAAGAAAGAACCTTACAGATTTGAGTGGACCTGTCCAGTCAGAGCAAGCATTTGTCAGTATTCGTAAAGCTCAACTCGGGACTACTAAGGAGCTCAACGATTTGACGAACAATACCAAGGAAAGGACATTTGGGTAGGCCGCAGAAAATACTCAAATTGCCAGACATACGTTAAAATTACTGAAAAGGAAAAAAAAGCAATCAACATAGTCCTCACGTTCACAATAATAAAAGGAAAAATATTGTTTACAAAATGTAATACTTAGCTAAGTAAACATTGATGTCAAAAATTAATAGAGAAAAAAAAGAGTCAAATTGCAAAATAAAAATAATCTACAATATCAAATTGTAATAAATAATATTAATAAAAAGCACAATTGAAATTAAAATAAAAAGAAAAAAATAAATAATAATAAGACAACAGTTGTAGTGCGTACTGGAGCAGGTCAATCCCAAGCCTTTTGGTCCTCAACATAGTCCTTTATAGTGTAAAAAGCCTTTTGGCAAAGTTTTCGTTTTACAAACTAATATGACTAAGAAGTTTATTATAGAAGTGTATACATTGGCATCTAAATGAGCCCACTATTTTTTTCAGCCTGGTTGTAGGAACCACAAATTTGTGTTTGTTCCTAGTATTAAAATTATGAACATCACTGTAGTTTTTAAACATGTTTATATTTTTATGTGCATACAAAATATTCTCGTAAATATACTGTGAAGGTACAGTCATTATATTGATTTCATTAAATTTATCTCTGAGGGAGTATCTGGGACTTAATTTATAAATCGAACGAATAGCCCTTTTTTGCAAAACAAAAATTGACTGTATATCGGCGGCATTGCCCCACAGTAGAATACCGTACGACATGACACTATGGAAATAGCTAAAGTAAACTAAACGGGCAGTCTCTACATCAGTTAAATTTCGAATTTGTCTAACAGCGTATGCTGCAGAGCTAAGTTCTTTTGATAATTTGTCTATATGTGGGCCCCACTGAAGCTTAGCATCTAGAGTTATGCCCAAGAACACTGTATTATCTGTATGTATTTAACTATGAATTTTAGTGTTAAGTATGTACTTTGTTTCTTTTTTTTCTCACTAATTGTTTAGCTTATTTTGTAATGCACCAAGTACAACCCCATTTTATGTCCAGACAATCTCTTTCCATACCAGATTGCCTGGAAGAGATCGCGGAATGCGATAAGGCCGCCAATTGTATGTTTTTTTTTAATATATGGCTCATATGTATCATTTATTATCTTGGTGTACAATAAAGTGTATATAAATGAAGTTCGAGGAAATAACAGAGTTAAAAAAAAGAAAAAAACAAAACAGCACTATTAAGAAAGAGTATAATGTCAATGGTAATAAAATTCCGCGTAGCTTAAAAGAACACCCCATACACATATTTAAAACTAAATTGACTACATTACTGTTAGAAAAACTGGGGTTTCTCAAATTGGGGTTTCTTCGTCGGCACGGGATTGGTTTTCATCATATCTTCGTGGACGTCAGCAAGCGGTTCGTGCTGATCAGAAATTTTCTGACTGGTGCGACCTGCAAACCGGGGTTCCACAAGGCGGTATACTCTCTCCACTCTTATTTTCTTTATTTATTAACTCTATCACAGCTATTCTCAAGTGCTCTTTCCATCTGTATGCTGATGACCTACAGCTCTACGCGCAAACTGACATTGACAACCTTGATGACTGCATCTCTCTACTAAATGCTGACCTCCTGGCTATTGCTGATTGGTCAAGCAGATTTGGGGTTACTGTCAATGTCAGTAAATGCCAGGCTATCCTCATTGGTAGTTCTTACTTTTTACGGAGTTTGGAGCCCAACACTTTGCCAAAGTGTTGGGCAGTTCTCATAATCTTAACCTTCGTGCATCCAAAAACATGCTCCTTCATATTCCCTCTCACCGTACTGGCTTTATGTCCAATTCATACGCTGTTTCCACCATAAAACTCTGGAATGTGCTTCCCCTTGACATCAAAAAAGCTGAAAGTAAATTTTCCTTCAAGCGTAAAATTCGGAACTACTACTTGAAGTCCTCTCAACTTTAGTTTGGTCTTCGTCAGAATTTTTATTAAGTTGTCTTAACAATTTGATATTTTTCATAATATTTATTAGTTTATAATTTTAACATATATATGTATTTTATTACTATAAATTTTTTATTTTATTTTTTCTGTTTGAAGTATCTGTTATTTGTTTATTGTGCAAACCTACCACAGTATTGTCTTTTTAACCCAAAGGTTGACTGGTAGAGAATGCCTTGTTGCATTAAGTCCGCCTATGTACCACTACTGTACATGAAGTTTAAATAAATAAATAAATAAATAAAAACGTTACTATTCTGTTAATTACTTCTTGAACGATAAAGATTTATAACCGTAATTTTTTTTTTTCACATTGACATTTTAAAAGATAATAATTTATTATAAAATCTAGGGTAAGCTATAATGATTTGTAATTGACTATTTATTTGACAATTATTGACTTATATAAATGAATTTTGATACCAAATAGTACTAAGTCTATTATATTTTAATGTATTGTAACTTCCAAAAATAGTGATTTTGCATGCCGTGAGGCAGAATGTAGCGGAAACACCCAACTCTGTACCATCTTAAAATTGTACCTACATTGCTTGCAAACAAATGATTCTGATTCTGATTCTGATAATACCTGCTCTAAAATCCCGGATTCGTAAACATGACGTTTAAAACCCGGGATTTATGAAATTGCAAATTACGTATCAAGCAATATTGTGATAGTGTGTTTTGTGTTACTATTTGGTGTACAATAAAGTTTATTCTATTCTCTATCCTATCCTAATCTATTCTATTCTAATACCTTCAGCTTCAGGCATCATCATCATCATTTCAGCCGAAAGACGTCCACTGCTGGACATAGGCCTCCCCAAGTGTCGCCACAATGAACGGTCCTGTGCGTCTCGCATCCATCGGACTCCCGCAACCGTTACCAAGTCATCGGTCCACCTTGTAGGAGGCCTTCCAGCGCTACGTCTTCCGGTACGTGGTCGCCATTCCAGAACCTTTCGGCCCCAACGGTCATCCGCTGCAGCTTCAGGCAATTGCTACTTAATTGTTTAGCATTTTGTTGAACTTATTACTAGGACCTACTATAGCGACCCTCCCCAGTTTTGCACCTTTGAAACCTTGAAATTCTTGGCTTTTCTCCGCTATTATAAACATTTATTATACCTAAACCTTCCTCATGAAACACTCTGTCTACTCGTGAAAACTGTTAGATAATCTGTTCAGTAGTTTACGCATTTATCGCGTTCATACGAACAGACATAAGTGGTGGGGAGACTTTGTTCTTATCAAATATATAAAAATCTTGTGAATCCGAAACGGTAGGACCCTCATCCCCATTTTTTTCGTTTATGTTTTATATGGCAGGACAACGTTTGCGGAGTCAGCTTTTTATTATGCTATGCTCTTAGAAGCGCCACTCGCGAGCGTCCAGAGAACTAATTTTGACGTATACTGCAAAAGACTGCAGAGAAGGTGTACAGTACTCTGAACTATTGAGGACACGGTGGAAGTGTGCCCCGCTTGGGCAGAGCAATGCCGTGTCCTCGTGGGGGTGATCGGCGGCGGTGATCTCTCGCACCGGGCCTTGGTACAGGCCATGGTCCGGAGCGAGGTGTAGTGGCAGGCGGTCGCCTCCTTCCGCGAAGCAGTAATGCTAGCAAAGGAGGCGGCCGATCGCGTGAGGCAACGGTCCTCACGCCCCAACCGCCGCCGGGATTCCGATCCCGATTTCCGGCCTCCGTAGGCCCGGGCTTGCGGACGGCGAACAATAGGTAGCTCGACGTCCGACCGTCCGGTAACCGTCCGGACCAAGCCCAAGTCGTCGAAGACGCGTAGTGTTCCACGCGCGCCTCAAGGAGATGATTCTGAATGGAAGACTCGGCCCCTGGTACGAAAGGCAACGAAGGAACAGGAGTAGGTTTATAGTTAGTAAAAGTCTGAAACTTTCTACCGCTCCGCCCAAGAGACAATAATAAAAAACTATTTTTGCATTGTAAATTAATTTCGTTCGAATTCAGTGTTATTCCTTCTTCAAGAATTATATAAAACCTATGAAAAATTAAATCATGTGTATATTGTAAGAGGCGCGACAGTAAGTATCTACTAGTTTTAATTAGTACCGTAGACACTCGCTACGGCCGACAGCGCCAAAATGGCGAATATCAAACGGGCACAAAAGCACTTTGACGGCCGCCAGTCCAGTGTGGTAAATAGTAGAGGTCAGTGGTCGTGAAATGAAACACACAATGAGATGGCACGGTTGGCGCAGTGGTCGCGGGTTTGATTCCCGTACGGAACAAATATTTGTAAGGGCTACATATAGATGTTCCGTGTCTGAGTGTCTTGTGTATATGTAAAGATTAATAATAATAATAATAGGAACTTCACGGACGCTTTTTCCGGGCCTTTCACGAGCCCGATGTAGACCAATTGGCGTCCGTAGCCTGGCTGCATTTCGGTGCCCTCTTTGGGGAAACCGAAGGTTTTGTCTGTGCAATTATGGACGAAGTTATCATGACGAATAACTACCGGAGATTTATTGTGAAGGACGGCACGGTTGACATCTGTCGGGCCTGTCACCGTCCGGGAGAATCAATTCGTCACATTATCTCTAGTTGTTCTCGTCTAGCTAACGGAGAGTACTTGCATAGACACAACCTTGTAGCCAGGATTATCCATCAGCAACTTGCTCTGAAATACTCTCCTGTGGAATCGGAAGTGCCGTACTACAGGTATGAGCCCGACCCAGTTCTTGATAATGGTCATATCACTTTGTACTGGGATCGGTCCATCATCATTGACAGGACTATTGTAGCCAATAAGCCTGATATAGGACCGAAGCGAGAGGCGTGCAATGATCGTTGACATATCCGTTCCGCATGACGAGAACCTCGTGAAAGCCGAGAAAGATAAACAAATCAAGCATATTGACTTGGCTCGCGAGGTTGTCGACTTGTGGGATGTGTACTCAGCGATCATTGTATCGATAGTCGTGTCAGCCAATGGCTTAATAGCCAAGAGCCTCGACCAACACCTTAGGAGGCTCGCGTTAGGCGCCTGGATCAAGGGCTTGATTCAGAAAGCGGTACTCCTGGACACGGCTCGTAATGTTAGGAGGTTCCTTTCTCTGGAGCCCTGAACGCAGGTAGCTTGGACCCTGTTCCCGATACCGGTGGGACACAATTTTTTATATTTTTAAATGTTTTTTTTTGTTTTTTATTGATTATTTAAAAATATAATTTATATGTTATGATAATGAATAAACTAAATAATAATAATATTCCACAACTATCACACAACGTTGTCTAGTCTCAAGCTAAGCAGAGCTTGTGTTATGAGTACTAGACAACTGAAAAACATACTTATATATTTCTAAATACATACATATTATAGATAAATTGATCATGATGAGCATGATCATCAGAACAAATGATCATGCTCATCACACAAACATTTGTCCTGGGTGGGAATCGAACCCACGACCTCTAGCATAGCAGTCAGGGCCACTAACCACTAGACCAACAGGCCAAAGTTTACACGTTTGTGAGTGCACGTCTACGATACAGGAGCGTCTGCTGTCCCACTGCTGGGCAAAGGCCTCCCCCAACTACTTCCAGGTATTCTTTTCTTGAGCCACCTCGAACCAGTCCTTGCGGTAGGTGTCTAGGTCGTGGTTTAAAAAAAAAAAAAAAAAAAAAAAGAATTAAAACACCTTATGTTATTGGTTTTTAATTTAACTTTTTACATACCTCACTAACAACTATAATTAACTATGATAACTATAATTTAGGTGCCTTCAAGGTTAGAGTGAATAGGCTCTTAATAAACTAGTGCGCCTCACGATCAATGATTGCATCACTGCTTACCATCAGGTGGGGTCGCAGTCAAGCACTGGTTTATATAAAAAAAAAAAAAACCTACTTATTTCTAGATACTTTGTGTGTGTGTCTGTGTGACAAATAAATATATTTTCTTTCTATTGATATTGTAGTATTTTATCAGAATAACAACGGGGCTAGAACATAAATAAAGTACAAGCAATACTAGGTTTTTATTGAAACCTAACAATATGTCATAGTGTCCCCATCTATCGGATCTAAAACTAACTACAAAGCCAAAACTTAAAAGACGATGACTTATCTACATCCTCAGAAGCCCGGAGTTTTAGCTAAAATTACTAATCACTTAGTCCCTGAGAAATAACGCCTTGTTCATACTGAGACACTTTCCACCTTATTTTTATTTTGAAACGTCATCTTCCTGCCCCCAATAAAAAAAAACTGGGCAAGTGCGAGTTGGACTCGCGCACGAGGGTTCCGTACAAACTTGAAAGGAAAATTGCGATTTACGATTTATGACGTATTAAAAAAAACTACTTACTAGATCTCGTTCAAACCAATTTTTGGTGGAAGTTTGCATGGTAATGTATATCATATATTTTTTTTAGTTTTATCATTCTTATTTTAGAAGTTACAGGGGGGACCCATTTTACCACTTTGGAGGTTTCTCTCACGCAAAGTATTTAGTTTAGAAAAAAAATATAAACCTCAATATCATTTTTGCAGACCTATCCATAGATACCTCACACTTATGGGTTTGATAAAAAAAAATTTTTGAGTTTCAGTTCTAAGTATGGGGAACCCCCAAAATTTATTGTTTTTTTTTCTATTTTTGTGTGAAAATCTTAATGCGGTTCACAGAATACATCTACATATTAAGTTTCAACAGTGTAGTTCTTATAGTTTCGGAAAAACGTGACTGTCACATGCGGACGAACAAACAGACAGACATGACGAATCTATAAGGGATCCGTTTTTTGCCATTTGGCTACGGAACCCTAAAAAAACTGGGCAAATGCGAGTCGGATTAGCGCACTGGGGATTTCGCACAAACTTACCTATGAAAAGAGTTCAATTCTCGAATTGAGTTACGAAGATTTTTCGGAAACGCAAAAAAGTTTTTTTTTTGTGACGTAACTACAATTTTACAGTTTCAGATTTTTTTTCCTATACTTATGTTATGAGACTGTAGGAATGGGTTTTTAGTCAGTAAAAGTCTGACACTAACTCCTGCTCTGCCTAAGAGCGGGGGATGTCATTGGATGATTTTCCCACCGAAAAAAAAAATTGAGACAATTCATTCACTTGGGTTTCCAATCCAGCTAACCTGCCTGTCTGAGTTCCAAATTTCCACAGACCAGTAACTGGGTAACGTGATATCCCTTGGTAAGACTGGGAACGAATAACAGCAGCCGGGAACAAAGTCTTATCATGGCACAAAGGGGTCACTAATCCTCGAACCAACCATAGCATGCGTAGGCCCCTTTTTTGAGGTAAAAAATCATCATATGACTTCTTTTTAACGTGTCGATGGCAAAACTAGTTAAATTCCTTGCCTGGCCCAGTGTTCGGCCACGACAATGCCGTCCCTGATGCGGTTGATCCCTACGTGAACAGTGAACAAGGCACGTAATGCAGGATGGAAGGTGGGACATGGTCTGCGGAGAGACGCCGCACAAACACTGAATCAGAATCAGCCCCTCTAGCCAAATTACAAACGTTTCGTTTCGATTCTCTTTTCGTTGATCGCCTCGAGTTGGCTACGCCTCCTATTCCTTTGTTATGACCACGTGACTGAGCGTTGAGATGACGTCAGAATAAAAGAATCGGAGGCGTGCCCTACGCAAGGCGATCGACGAAAAGAGAATCGAAATGAAACGGTTGTAACTTGGCTAGAGGGGGCTAAACGTCTTTATTGTGGGCATAGGTTATATACGTACAGATGTTTAGTAATAAATTATAGTTCCATTATGTCCTGACAATTAGGCATACAATAATAAATTACAGATTATACCAACATACATTCAAATATTTAAAATTAATCGAGTATAAAAAATTATAAATGTCAAAAATACATAATTATTCTATCATTTAGGAAATCCTGGACCGCGTAGTAAGCTTTATCGATTAATAAATTGGTGAAGGTGTGAAGGTCGGAACCGTCCAAGAACCCCCATCTGTGGAGATTGTCTTTGCTGTGCCCAACCTGGTTGCGGAGTCTGTTTACAGTTTTCCAGATTGGCCATGGCAACTCGTGTCCAGGGGAGAATTTTTTTTTTTTATTATTGATAGACTCGCGCTTGACCACTATCTCACCTGATGGTAAGCGATAATGTGACCGACGACCGGATGGATGGACGCTTGCCTTGAAGTAACCCATTCACTCTTGACTTAAAGACCCCTAGGTGGTAGCTATCAGGAAATACAGACTCCGGAAGGAAATTCCACTCCTTAGCAGCTGAACGCATAATGAATGTGTTCCCAAAACGCTTTGTACGTTTGGGTGGGATGTCCACCATGTACCGATGGCGCAACGCCGTACGTCTAGTAGTCCGATGATGGAACGGACTTGATGGAATTAAATTGTGCAATTCTAACGCACACTCCCCAAAATGTAATCGATAGAAAACCGACTCGATATAACTCTTCCCGCTCTAGATACGAGTATATGGAATGATAATGAGAGAAATGAAAATGAACGAAATTATGAGGAGAATGAACGAGAAAATTTTATGCGTCTACCAATTAATACGGCAGAAGGCCAGGAAAATGAGTTTGTGTGACGAACAAAATTGTTTGAGATAAATTAACAAAACGCATAAAAGAACTTTTTTTTTTAAATGCCAGGCAGGTCGTATAATACTGATGAACATAAGTCCAGAAGAAGAATCGCCCCCGGGTGGGCTCGAACCACCAACCTTTCGGTTAACAGCCGAACGCGCTAGCCATTGCGCCACGGAGGCTCTTAGATAAAATGGGTGAATATTATCTTCTCTTTATCAATATCACCGTTATCTTAACTGTTGGTGAGAGATGATATCGCCACCGATGGAGCACGCTTATGCAGAATCACTCTTTCTTTACTGACTGTCCCTCAGATTGAAGCCATCAGACACACAGTCCAGTAGGTAATTCCACTCTTGGGCACGCTACAATTATGGCGGTAAATCCCCTCTTTAAGGAGTGGCTGGAGCGACAACACGGCGTCCTCACTTTCCGCATGACGCAGATCCTCACCGGACATGGCAATTTCGGGAGGTTCCTGCATCGGATTCAGGCGAAAGAAACGCCCGGGTGTTATCATTGTGTCCGGAGGACATGGTGGATCATGCGGTGGAGGTGTGCCCCACGTGGGCGGAGCACCATCGTGTCCTCGTGGAGGCAATCGGCGGCAGCGACCTCTCGCGTCGGGCTATGGTCAGAAGCGAGGAGGAATGGCAGGCGGTGGCCTCCTTCTGCGAAGCAGTAATGCTAGCGAAAGAGGAGGCCGCAAGCGTGAGGGAACGAATATCCTCACGCCCCAGCCACGAAGATTCTGACCCCGACTACCAACCACGGTAGACGCGGACTTGCGGACGTCGAGCAATGGGTAGCTTGCCGTCCGGTAATTGACCGGACTGAGCCCAGTCGTATTTCAGCAAACCGTAGGATCCCAGCAGGGCCGATGCCCGCTAGCTAGGACCGCCGGGAATTTCTGAAAAGGAAACCCATAGTCCTAGAATGCAAAGGGCAACTGAAGGACACAGGTGTGGTTTTAGTCAGTAAAAGTCTGACACAAGAGAGGGAGAAGTCATTAGATGATTTCTAAACTTAAAAAAAAGGTAATTCCACTCCTTAGCTATAAGCTCAATGAAAGTGTTCCCAAAACGTTTTGTGCTTAACTGAGGACTTACCATGACGAGTTAAAATATCAGTCGTGCGAGTGAGAGAGAGAGATGGAGCTATATGCCCTATATAGTTCTGTCATACATCATTAGGGTTCCGTACCTCAAAAGGAAAAAAACGGAGTCCTTATAGGATCACTTTGTTGTCTGTCCGTCTATCTGTCTGTCAAGACATTTTTTTTTTCTCGTTAACGCGTTAAGTTATCGAGTTGAAATTAAAACCTTATACTCAAGTCTGCGGTCCCTTGAAGACGGGAAAAAAATCAAACTTCTAAGTTATTATAACGAATAAAAAAGATACGGCCGTTAATGTCGCAAAAAACGTATATGTCGACACTCTCAAAGAAACCAAAATTCGTAGGGTACTTCCCGTTGACTCAGAATCCTGAAATTTGCCATAAAGCAAGGTCTTATAGCACAGATATAGGAATAAATATAAGAAAACAGTAAATTTTTTGTTACGTCACTAAAAAAAACCTTTTTGTGATTCGGAAAAATCTCCGAGACCACAATCGGGAATTGAACTATTTACATAGGTAAGTTTGTACGGAACCCTCAGTGTGCGAGTCCGACTCGCACTTGGCCAGTTTTTTTCTTTTCATGTGCATTAGTCCTTTTGTTTTGAGATCGTTCTGTAGATGTCAAAAATATCTGTGATGTGGTTGTACTTAATTTAAATAAATAAATCTCCACAGTTCAGTTCAGGTCGTTGTGGTGTCCTCGTTTGTTGCCAGGTTGATAAATTAAAGTCATACACAGGTTTCACCAAAGAACGTATAGGAAGGTTTCCTATATTGTACCAGTTATCGAACTTTACAAGCTGTCACAAAAAATATTTAAATTAAGAGGATCGAACTTTGAGGAGTGGCTGGATAGGCAACACGGCGTCCATACCTTCCGCATGACGCAGGTCCTCACCGGACATGGTAAGTTTGGGAGGTTCCTGCACCGGATTCGTGCGGCAGAAACGCCCGGGTGTCACCATTGCGTGGACCGCCCGGCGCGGACACGGTGGAGCACACGGTGGAGGTGTGCCCCGCTTGGGAAGAGCAACGCCGTGTCCTCGTGGAGGCGATCGGCGGCGGTGATCTCTCGCGCCGGGCCTTGGTACAGGCCATGGTCCGGAGCGAGGAGGAGTGGCAGGCGGTCTCCTCCTTCTGCGAAGCAGTAATGCTAGCAAAGGAGGCGGCCGATCGCGTGAGGCAACGGTCCTCACGCCCCAACCGCCCGCCGCCGGGATTCTGATCCTGATTTCCGGTCACCGTAGGCGCGGGCTTGCGGACGGCGAGCAATGGGTGGCTCGCCGTCCGACCGTCCGGTAACCGTCCGCACCGAACCCAAGTCGTCGATGGCGCGTACTGTTTCACGCCCGCCTCAAGGAGATGTCAGCAATTGTAGGGGCCATCAGGGTCGAAGCCTACTGGGGCCAAGGGTCTGATTCTGAAAGGAATACTCGGCCCTGGTACGAAAGGCAACGAAGGAACAAGAGTGGGTTTTTAGTCAGTAAAAGTCTGACACTATCTCCCGCACCGCCCAAGAGCGGGGGATGTCATAAGATGATTTTCCCACCGAAAAAAAAATTAAAAAATAAATAAAAATGGCAGCGATTGAATCATGTTAGTGGTACTGCATTTTAGTGTCGCCAATTCAGAACTAAATATTATGGTTTGGTAGATTTTTGAAGAGGTGCAATTTATGAGCCGGATCGATTTAGGCAACTATATAGACCCTATAACACGTCCGCGCCGGCCGACAGTTGAGCGGATAATGTTTTCCCTGTCCCGCGCACATGTATACGTCACTTGCCCATAATTAGTACGTCACAGTCGTAAAATGAATCGCGTTAAGAACTCGTGGTAGCACTGCTGAGCCCCATTATCATCATCATCATCATTTCAGCCGATAGACGTCCACTGCTGGACATAGGCCTCCCCCAAATGTCGCCACAATGAACGGTCCTGTGCGTCTCGCATCCATCCGATTCCTGTAACCTTCACCAGGTCATCGGTCAACCTTGTAGGGGGCCTTCCAACACTGCGTCTTCCGGTGGTCGCCACTCCAGAACATTTCGGCCCCAATGGCCATGGCCATCTGTTCTGCGAGCAATGTGCCTGCCCATTGCCACTTAAGTTTGGCGATTCTTCATGCTATGTCGGCAACCTTGGTTCTCCTGCGGATATCTTTATTTCTGATTCGATCACGTAAGGAAACTCCAAGCATAGCCCTTTCCATTGCCCTTTGGGTGACTTGAACTTCAAAAATGAGGTTAGAGTTAACTCTAATGACGTCATCAGTGTAGATACTCTACGCTCGCATTTTTGAACGCGAACGTAGAGTTCAACTGTCAATGCCAAGGAACTGTCATTCCTGCCGCTTACACCAACCTACCCTACTCGGAGTTAGAGTTAGTTGGGTTAACTCTAGGGTAGCTACTCGAGTTATAAAAGAACGACCCTGGGTTGCAACTCGAAGCATTTTTGAACGGTTGGAATAGCGATTTAACTCTACTCTGGTTATTTTTGAACGCAGGGCTGATGAGGGCCGTTGTGAACGGCCACGTTTCGGAGCCATATGTCATCACTGGCAACACGCACTGGTCATAGACTTTCGTCTTGAGACACTGTGGTATATTGGACAACAAGATACCGCGCAGCTTCCCAATCGCTGCCCAGCCGAGTCGAATTCGACGATTGATCTCTTTCTCGAATTTAGACCTACCCAACTAGACCGTCTGTCCAAGGTAAACGTAGTCGTCCACAACTTCGAGTGTAGAGTCTTGATAGGAGTGGGTGCTATATGGCTGTTTACCATGACTTTGGTTTTGTCCATGTTCATTTTAAGTCCCACTCTTTCTGAAGTTTTGTGTTATATTCGACGAGATGCTGAGCCCCAAACCTCATAAACTATCTTTCAGTCTGTCCCAGATCTTAGAAACTGTAAGCGCACTCTCTTAGGATTACAGCGCGGCGGCGTGGTAATTGCGTAAAATTGGCTTTTTAATACATTTACCGTAACACCACCTTGGCAAGGCTTGGTTTAATATTAAATGAACTTGGCGAGAGTTTTAGGATGTGGATTTTGTCTCTGGGGTGGTCAGAAAACTTAGTGTGTAGTTTTCAGTCGTAATTTTAAATGGTGTAGGAAAGTCAGTGGTGAGAACCAATTTATTTTTTTATATAGGTACCTAGGGTATTGGTAGGTATTAATTGTACACCAAGATTACATTTTACAAAAGGAATCCTTATAATAAATAAAAAGCCGGCAAGTGCGAGTCGGACTCGCGCACTGAGGGTTCGGTACAAACTTACCTATGAAAACAGTTCAATTACCGAATGGAGTCTCGAAGATTTTTCCGAATCATATTTTTTTTTTGTTATAACATCTTGCTTCATGCCAAATTTCAGGATTCTAGGTCAACGGGAAGTACCCTATGAATTTTGATTTAAAAGAGAGTGTCGAAATATACGTTTTTTGAAACATAAACGGCCGTATCTTTTTTTTTCTTTAACTCAGAAGTTTGATTATTTCACAGCTTTAAAGGACCGCAGACCTTAGTATATGATTTAATTTCAATTCGATACCTTCACGCGTTCCTGAAATAAAGGATCTTGACAGACAAACAGACGGACGGACAACAAAGTGATCTTATAAGGGTTCCATTTTTTTCCTTTTAAGGTACGGAACCCTAAAAATTAACAATCATAAATACGACATCGATGATAAACCTAGGTACCTATAAAATGCCTTAAAAGGTATTCACACGGATTTTTTAAAATTATGTAAGTTTACAGCTTTTCAATGATCTTGTAAATGGACTACGTCATCTTCATTTAAACTGAAAAGTTAGAGCTGAAAACTTACCATGACGTTCAAAGTAAGATTGTTTCATTCTTATTCCAGTGTGGGTAAGAGACAGAGCTATACAGGTTGTCTAGCGCCATCTCTTATCCACAATGGAAGGGAAAATTTCCTAAGGGTGGAGTCCTGGTGTCCTGAAATACAGGCCCCAAGCCTAGTTTAGGCACCAGTCTCCCACAGTAAGCTTACTGTATCTACCTTTACCCTCGAAAACGTAATTATGATGTATTATGGCGAGAAAATAAATCTTATTATTAAAAAAAAAAACGTCATGGTTACCCAGCATATATAGGTACCTACTATTAATTTAAATTTTCCTATGAAAGGTAAAGCAATGATAAAATAAAAAGTTTCAAATATTTATTAACTTTTATTTCTAATCGAGTTTTTGCGCGAGGCTTGTATTTCTTATTGTCGAGCTTCGCTATATCTGATAATGGTCACCCCATGGTCACCCGGTATATTACAAAACTTTAGATCCCCTCATCATGTCACTAAAAGAGTTATGAGTATACATGTAGATGGATGGAGAGGGAGAGGCCCAAGAAAAGATGGATGGATTGTGTGAAAAGTAATAAAGTGATATGACAGAAAAGGAAGTAAGTGATAGCAAGACGGGTGACAGGACAGAATGGAAGTAAAAAACATGTTGTGCCGACCCCAAATAACACGGGACAAGGGCATGGGCACGCCACAATTATGGCACAATTGAGGCGTGGTTGGAAAGACCTCACGGCGTCCTCACCTTCCGCGTGACGCAGGTTCTCAACGAACACGGTAAGTTCGGAAAATTCCTGCACCGGATTCGTGCGGAAGCGACGCCCGGGTATCGCCACTGTGTGGGCCGCCCGGAGGACACGGTGGAGCATACGGTGGAGGTGTGCTCCGCTTGGGCAGAGCAACGCCGTGTTCTCGTGGGGGCGATCGGCGGCGGCGATCTCTCGCGCCGGGCCTTGGTACAGGCCATGGTTCGGAGCGAGGAGGAGTGGATTTTCCCGAGACAAGGGGCAGGATGGTTCCCCACATTGTTGAGCGAGAGGGAGTGTCAAATTTTTACTGACTAACACCGCGCCTCAAGGAGATGTCAGCAAACCATCGGGGCCCAGCAAAGTCCCTACTGGGGCCACGGGTATTGTGAAAGTGAAACCCGGGGCCCTGGAACGAAAGCCAAGAACAGGAATGAGTTTTTAGTCAGTAAAGTCTGACACACCCTCTCGTCCGCCCAAGAACGGGAGATGTCATTGGATGATTTTCCCACCTAAATTAAAAACTTTTTACAAAAAAAAATACAACCGACTTCAAAGTAAAAAAAAAAAAACACTGAAAAGTGCAAAATAACTTTTTTTTTTTTTTTTTTATTAATGATAGGCTCGCGTTTGACCACCATCTCACCTGATGGTAAGCGATGATGTGGTCGACGATGGAGCACGCTTGCCTAGAAGTAGCCTATTCACTCTTGACTTAAAGACCCCTAAGTTGTAGCTATCTGGAAACACAGACTCCGGCAAGGAATTCCACTCCTTGGCTGTACGCATAATAAATGTGTTCTTAAAACGTTTTGTGCGTATGGGTGGGATGTCTACCATGTACCGGTGGCGCAACGCCGTACGTCTAGTGGTCCGATGATGGAACGGACTTGGCGGAATTAGATTGTGCAATTCCAGTGCACACTCCCCGAAATGTAAACGATAGAAAACCGACAGGCTAGCAACTCGGCGGCGATGCCCAAGGCTTTGTAGCTTCGACTCAACAAGTGCATCATTGCCGATGATCCTCTTGGCTCGCCTCTCAATCGACTCTAGCGCATCAAGCTGGTATTTGGCAGACCCGTCCCAAAGATGAGAGCAGTACTCCATACACGATCGTACTTGCGCTTGATAAAGGTTGAGCAGCTGTTCCGGCGTGAAGTACCGTCTCACCTTTGCTAAGATCCCCAATTTTTTGGCAGCCAGTTGAGCCTTTGCCTCAATGAATGAGCCGAAATTTAGAGTAGACGACAGCGTTACCCCAAGAAGCTCAAGGTGGTCGGTTACTGGCACGGTCACACCTCGGAAAGATGGAGCCGGTTGGAATTGACTCCGTTTAGCGGAAAAAAGACACGCTTGGGTTTTAGTTGCATTGAACTTGACCAGATTGGCATCGCCCCAATCGGAAACCGCCTTCAAGGACGAGTTCAAGCGTTCAACCATAGCCTCTCGGTATGACTGGATCTGTGACCCACTAGCACGTGCGTCAGACACATATCTCTCGGCAACAGTGCTGTCGTCTGCATACCCAAAGATACCGGGTTTAAGTAAGTCATTTATGTGCAGCAAAAACAGTGTTGCCGAGAGTACCGACCCCTGAGGGACCCCGGCATTAATATCCATTTGACCGGAGGAGTAGCCATCAACAACCACTCGGATGGATCGATCCCTCAAGAAGTCTGCGATCCAATCACACAGACCAGTGGGTAGGCCGAAGGAAGGAAGCTTAGCAATAAGGCTTTCGTGCCAGACCCTATCGAAAGCCTTCGAGATATCAAGGGAGACGGCAAGCGCTTCCCCATGCTTCTCGATGGCCTCGCTCCAGATGTGAATGGCATACGCTAGAAGGTCCCCAGTGGACCGATTTTGGCGAAAACCGTATTGCCGGTCACTGAGGATGTCGTTAGCTTCTAGGTATGCCAGAAGTTTCTTGTTAAGCACCCGTTCCATACTCTTACAGAGGATGGACGTAACAGAGATGGGTCTGTAGTTTGCTGGGTCAGCTCGACTGCCCTTCTTGGGCACAGGCTGCACGTTAGCTTGCTTCCAAGCAATCGGCACTTTTCCAGTCTCATATGAGATGCGAAATAGGCGTGTCAAGATCGGAGACAATTCAGGCGCACAAGTTTTAAGTACAATTGCTGGTATCCCGTCGGGGCCACTAGCTTTGTTCACGTCGAGGTTACGCAGGACCCTACGAACGTCCTTTTGATGGATACGAACGTCTGACATCCTCGTCGCGCATCCATCAGGAGAAACAGGTGGCCGTGCGTCACCAGAATTCAGACGAGAAGATTCCGCAAAAAGAGAGGCAAACAAGTTTGCTTTCTCCTCAGCGGTGTGAGCCAGCGACCCATCGGGTTTCAGCAGTGGCGGAAGTGACGGACGGCAGAAGTTCGATTCAACCGACTTAGCCAGGGACCAAAACGCTTTACTACCTGCGGGGTATGAAGCAAGTTTGCTCCCAATTCGGCTTATGTGGTCAAACCGAGACCTCCGCAACACCTTCTTGCAGGACTTGGCAGCCCTGTTAAAGGCCTTCTTCTTTTGAGCCACGTCGCTTGCCTTGCGCGCACGAGCGTCGGCCCAAGCTCGATATGCCGCGTGCTTAAGCGCGTCTGCGCGATCACATTCGGCGCCAAACCATGGACGAGCTTGGCCAGACATTGTTACGTCAGAGAATGGGATGAAGTACTCCATCCCCTGTCGCAACACATCCGTCACGGCATCTACGCACGACAAAGCATCATCTGAAGAAAAGCAAGAGGGCTGCCAAGGATAGCATGCGAAGAAAGACCGCAAGCCATCCCAATCTGCTGACCTGTATCGCCAAACCCGCCGGGTGCCCCTAGGGCTGGGATCGGGCGGGGAGTAGACAGACACAGACTTAACCAGACAGTGGTCGGAACCGCCTAAAGGCGAACATATCGACACAGAGTAGCGGTCTGGATCTGTTGTCAGCAGAAGGTCCAGGCAATTGGCTGTGTGCGAATCCAAATCCGGCACCCTCGTTGCCCCCTGGACCAGCTGGGTAAGATTTAATGCTAGCGCTAGCTTTCGCATCTCTCGCCCAGCGTGGTCTGTGGACTGGTACGGGAAAAGCCACTCTTGGTGGTGGGCATTAAAATCCCCCAGTAACACCAATTGGGCAGAAGGGTACCGCTGCTGAGCCGCATCCGCCGCCTCACTCAGATGCTGTGTGAGCCCAGATGTCTCCTGATCTCCGCTGTGCGAGCGGTAGACACAAGCGTAGATTATTTTATCTAGGCCTGTGTCCACCAAAGTCCAAAGCGTCGAGAACCTAGAGTCCTCAAGGTTACGGAGACGCCGATAGCAGATGTCGTCACGGGCGTACATACATACACCCGCACGTGGTTTGAAATTGTGCTCCAAGGTAAAACCTGGGTAAGAAAGGTACGACACGTCGGACGGACCTCTGATCTGCGTCTCCGAAAGGAAGAAGAGAGCTGGTTTTTCAGTCTCGAGGTGGTGGTGGACTGCGACGAGATTGGAGTGCAGACCTCGTATGTTAGTGAGGTGCACTTTGTGAGAGAGGGAGTGCAGCCGCTGTTTATCTTGACTCTTTCTTTTCCTTTTCATTTTTAAAAAAAATAACTTTAATTTCGGAAGTCGGTGTTTCTATAATAGTTTTGTCTCTTCGTTATTTAACACCGATTTCCGAAATTAAAGTTATTTTGCACTTATCAGTGTTTTTTTTTTACTTTGAAGTCGATTGTATTTTTTTGTAAAAAGTCTTTTATTTTACACTTTTTAGTTATGGTACCACCACTAAAAAGTAAGGGGTACTTTTTAACCAAACTTAAATACCTTATAGCCAGAGTGCAACTCATGACAATTCTAATAATCCCAAACACGGTTAGATTATATTAATTTATTACAGAGTTCCGGTGCCTAACTTCAGGCTTCATCATCAGATCAGTTAGATATATTCCCCCTCTACTTTCAGTCAGTCATCGACTACACGTATAAACAAAGCAATTTTACTTGTTACGACGGTTCTGCTGTGATCCTATGAGTTCTGTTCCATATCTTCGAAGTTCATGATCATATCATAACAATAATTTTATGGGACCAACCACAGATATAGATCTACATAGATAACGCAAATGCATGCACTTCGCGTGTCTGAACCCCGACTAAGCGTCGAGGTTGGTCGCCGCTAACTTCAGTCCCCGCGCGTCCGTTGTTGCAGCCGAACGTCCGCAAAAAACTAAAAAAATGCCTCGTTGCGTGATAATTAACTGCAATAGTCCAAAAATTTCGAGCACCCAAAGGCAGGAACATATTTCCTATCACAGGTAAGTTATTTTAAAATTATATTATGCGTAAATTCATATTAAAACTGTTTTTAAGTATTCCAAGCTGCGTGTCGTTCCAGAATATACCTAACTATAAATTACCGTTAAGTAAACTTTATTCACATTACGTTGCCGCGTTTGCTTTGGACGTTTGATCTGACGTTGTGTGTTAGGAGACGATGAATATCGCAACAAGCGATACTGTCGCGCATCGCTTCGACTTCGTGATACAGGCAATTTGTCATTCGTCTGTCAATTGTAGCAACTAGTGCTGTTCGTTCGACAACATAATTATATCAATAATCGATTTTAATCGATATCGACTGACAAATGATATAAAAAAGCCAATTTAGTAGATATAACAAGCTATAAAAAAGCCAATTTAGTAGATATAACAAGCTCATATGCATGACCTAATTTTACACGACAGCTATAAAAAGGAGGATAATTTTTTGAATGAAATTGCTCTAAAGCGCGACGCGACTGCTCACTTTTAAACAACTCGGCGTACTGACGATTGCTGGCGTGGTTGGCGCAAGGAGCGCGAGGTGAGAGCGAGCGGGACAACAGATATAGATCTATATCTGTGGGACCAACTTAGAAGCATAACATTTCAATCAAACAAATTTTTTTTCAAAATCGGTCCACTATTCAACTTCAAATCGACCGAGAAATCGGTGAACATACACAAAAAAAAAACATACATTCAACCGAACATATAACCTCCTCCTTTTTGAAGTCGGTTAAAAATAAAACCAGTGTTACTTCAGCCCCCCTAGCCAAGTTACAACCGTTTCATTTCGATTATCTTTTCGTTGATCGCCTCGAGTCGGCCACGCCTCCTATTCCTTTGTTCTGACCTTGTGACTGAGCGTTGATATGACGTCAGAATAAAGGAATCGGAGGCGTGGCCTACTCAAGGCGATCGACGATAAGAGAATCAAAACGAAACGGTTGTAACTTGGCTAGGGGGGCAGATACCCTTTGCGTTCTAGGACCACGGCATCTCTTTAGAAAAATCCCGCATACTTACCCACACCATTTGTATAGTGTTCAAAATCAAAATGTTTATAGAATAGAGTTCGAATAATAGAAAATAGACGAACACTGGAATATTTTTTCCAACAATATCATAGGAACCCTTTATAAAATGCATGTACCTACTTCAATTCTTTTACATAATGTTCACGACGCATCAGCCATTGAGCTAGCACTGTATAGGGCTTATGGGGAGTGTTCTATGTCAAAAGCTATGTTCATTATAAAAAATTATGGAGTCCCACACTTCTCGAGTGGCGCGCTTGTCACCATACAAGGTGTGAATGATTGTGTACGAGCTACGAATTAATTGGAGTTGGCATTTAATTAATTTTAATAAGTTTCTTTAAAATAATTTTTCGATTGAGACCGCCAGTTAAATTTGATTCATATGTATTTTTTTATATAAAAATTAAATCGTTGCCACACACTATGGCAACATCTCTGATCATCATCTGAAATAAATTTCACCATAAGAACGTAGCACCATAACCTGAGAAATACCAACAACATTAAACTAAGGAAACCCAGAACAAAAACTTGTGGTAACTTTTTGTTTGAAGGTGCACAACTCTTTAATGACCACCTAGAGATATCAAAGATTGTGAGTTGTTTGGTAAATTTAAGAATATGTTAAAAATATATATTTTGGATAACAATAGACTTCAGAAACCCATCTGACAGATATTTGTAACAACGTTGTCATAATAATGTAAACTCAATTTAAGTGTACCCTGTTCTTTATGAGAAAATAAATTCTTTAAACATAACATGGAATTATTCCAGTATCGTGGATGCGTTCGCAAGCATTTAAACTCACATACACAAGACACCCTGAGCCAGAATATCTATCGGTAGGCATTAGAAATAATTAAACCGTCCTCTACAAACCACCCTAGGTTGAATGGTAGAGAGAGAAAGCCCGCCTTTGTTTTGCATGAAAATTAAATAAATAAATACTTAAAAATAAAACGCATCATAGTTCGGAGGAATAATTCTCGTATTTTTACAGAATTCCTTCGCATTTTCATCAAAGTCGTAATCTGTCAAATACACATCTGCCCCCCTAGCCAGTTTCGATTCTCTTGCGTCGAACGCCTCGAGTAGGCCACGCTTCCGATTCCTTTGTTCTGACGTCATCTCAACGTGGTCAGAATTTTTTTTTTAGGTGGGAAAATCATCTAATGACAAATCCCGCTCTTGGGTGGAGCAGGAGATAGTGTCAGAATTTAACTGACCAAGAAACCCACTCCTGTTCCTTCGTTGCCTTCGTCCCAGGGCCCCGGGTTTCGTTTTCACACTACCCATGGCCCCAGTAGGCTTCGACCCTGCTGGGCCCCTACGATTTGCTGACATCTCCCTGAGGCGCGCGTGGAACAATACGCGCCGTCGACGACTTGTGCTCGGTTCGGACGGTTACCGGACGGTCGGACGGCGGGCTACCCATTGCTCGCCGTCCGCAAGCCCGCGCCTAAGGTGGCAAAGTGCTTTTGTGCCCGTTTGATATTCGCCATTTTGGCGCTGTCGGCCGTAGCGAGTGTCTACGGTACTAATTAAAACTAGTAGATACTTACTGTCGCGCTTCTTACAATATACACATGATTTAATTTTTCATAGTTTTTATATAATTCTTGAAGAAGGAATAACACTGAATTCGAACCAAATTTAATTTAAAATGCAAAAATAGATTTTTTATTATTGTTTTTCGCTCTTGGGCGGAACGTGAGAAAGTGTCAGACTTTTACTGACTAAAAACCCACTCCTGTTCCTACGTTGCCTTTCGTACCAGGGCCGAGTCTTCCATTCAGAATACGCGCCTTCGACGACTTGGGCTCGGTCCGGACGGTAACCGGACGGTCGGACGGCGAGCTACCCATTGTTCGCCGTCCGCAAGCCCGCGCCTACGGAGGCCGGAAATCGGGATCGGAATCCCGACGGCGGTTGGGGCGTGAGGACCGTTGCCTCACGCGATCGGCCGCCTCCTTTGCTAGCATTACTGCTTCGCAGAAGGAGGCGACCGCCTGCCACTCCTCCTCGCTCCGGACCATGGCCTGTACCAAAGCCCGGCGCGAGAGATCGCCGCCGCCGATCGCCCCCACGAGGACACGGCGTTGCTCTGCCCAAGCGGGGCACACCTCCACCGTGTGCTTCACCGTGTGGCTTTCAAGATTGGGTACTCGTTGAGCCGGGTACATACTAGCAAAACTGATTGTAGATTTGGACCGAAAAGCTTTAAAGAAGCTCCCACAAGGTGAACCGATGACCTGGTGAAGGTCGCGGAAATCCAACGGATGTGAGGCGACATTTGGGGGAGGTCTATGTCCAAAAGTAGACGTCTTTTGTCTGAAAATACTGATGATGATTAAAAGAGTAACCAGATGGTTGCAAACTAGCGTTCCAACCAAGGTTACCTTGGTTTATGTGTTTGCTTTGTGTTGCGGCTACATGGATGTAAACCACGCGCCAACACGTTCGGTGCTTGGGAAAACGCGCCACCCAACCAAGAGCGTTGAAGGTCATGGATTACAACTGCTGTCTACATGGATTGAAACTAGCAAGGTCACCTTGGTTGGAACGCTAGTTTGCAACCGTCTGGTCACCGCTTAAAAGTCAGTCAAATATGAAACAGGTACGCAATTAATTCGAAGTTAAAAGCAAAATCAATCCATTCGTAGTTCCATGCAAGCAAATACCACATCGGATTGTAAAGCGAAGGAGGTGTTAAAGAGGGTTGCAGACTCTTTGTCAATACATAATAAGCATTGTATGGATGTGTCACGCGTTCAATAACCCACCTAGCTTACGAAGACCCCTCATCTCCCCTTCACAACACCCCGCCACTAAAAAAAAACTGTGGAAGAAAAGGGAGAAGGGGATCAAGAAAAAGTGGTCGAGATATTAAAGTGAGTTTATTTTTTATTTTTAAAGTAAGGAATCTCTTTTTGTTTGAAGAGGGGGATCGAAGTGTCGAGAAATTCTTTAATGAATCTTTGTGAGTGAGTGTTTTTAGGGTTTCGTACCTCAAAAGGAAAAAACGGAACCCTTATAGGGTCACTTTTTTGTCCGTCCGTCTGTCTGTCTGTCTGTCAAGTACTTTTATCTCAGGAACGTGTGAAGGTATCCAGTTGAATTAAAACCATATACTCAGATCTGCGGTCCCTTCAAGCTGTGATAAAATCAAACTTTTAAATTTACGAAAAAAAAGACACGGCCGTTTATGTCGCAAACAACGTATATTTCGACACTCTCAAGAAAATCAAAATTATAGGGTCTTAGGACTTTCCGTTGACCTAGAATCCTGAAATTGGGCATCAAGCAAGGTCTCATAGCACAAGTATAGAAAAAATCTGAAAACTGTAAATTTGTAGTTACGTCACAAAAAAAAACTTTATTACGATTCGGAAAAATCTTTGTAACTCAATCAGGAACTGAACTTTTTTCATAGGAAAGTTTGTACAGAACCCTCAGTGCGCGAGTCCGTCTCGCACTTGCCCAGTTTTTTATCTGTGTATTTAATTTGTTCAGCACACGAATATTATGAAGGCGAAAAATTGTCTGAATGTTTGTTAATTCTTCACGCTCGAACTTCAAAACGGATTTGGATAAAGTTAGAACTACATTAGACCGACGCACACGTGTAACACGCCTGATTTGTACGTAGAACGACGTCGCGTGGCGTGGATCTAGTGTAGCTCTACAAGTCTAGTTTCCATATAAAATGTATGGACACTGACGCGCCCAGATCGCGTATGTTTCACACGTGTGCGCAGTGTAGTTCTACCTTAAAAGGTTGGGCACGCCATAATTATGGCGGTAAGTCCCCTCTTTGAGGAGTGGCTGGAAAGGCAACACGGCGTCCTTACCTTCCGCATGACGCAAGTCCTCACCGGACATGGTAAGTTCGGGAGGTTCCTGCACCGGATTCGTGCGGAAGAAACGCCCGGGTGTCACCATTGTGTGGACCACCCGGAGGACACGGTGGAGCACACGGTGGAGGTGTGTCCCGCTTGGGCAGAGCAACGCCGTGTCCTCGTGGGGGCTATCGGTGGCGGCGATCTCTCGCGCCGGGCCTTGGTACAGGCCATGGTCCGGAGCGAGGAGGAGTGGCAGGCGGTCGCCTCCTTCTGCGAAGCAGTAATGCTAGCAAAGGAGGCGGCCGATCGCGTGAGGCAACGGTCCTCACGCCCCAATCGCCGCCGGGATTCCGATCCCGATTTCCGGCCATCGTAGGCGCGGGCTTGCGGACGGCGAGCAATGGGTGGCTCGCCTTCCGACCGTCCGGTAACCGTCCGCACCCAGCCCAAGTCGTCGACGGCGCGTGCTGTTCCACGCGCGCCTCAAGGAGATGTCAGCAACTGTAGGGGCCTAGCAGGGTCGAAGCCTACTGGGGCCAAGGGTCTGATTCTGAAAGGAAGACTCGGCCCTGGTACGAAAGGCAATGAAGGAACAGGAGTGGGTTTTTAGTCAGTAAAAGTCTGACACTATCTCCCGCCCCGCCCAAGGGCGGGGGATGTCATAAGATGACTTTCCCACCGAAAAAAAAAAAAAAAAAACCTTAAAAGGTACAGAGATAGACCACAATATCTTGGAATAGCTTATAGGGTACTTTTTAATCCGAGAGTATGTTCCCTTGGGTCAATTTTCTACTTTCACACGAGCCAAGCCGCTGGTAGCAATTAGTGTCGCCGCACATGGGCATGTGGCCACAGCCACAAGAATCGGCCACAAGCCACTTGTGGCCGGTGGCTGCTACTTTTTAGGGTCCCGTACCTCAAAAGGAAAAAACGGAACCCTTATAGGATCACTTTGTTGTCTGTCTGTCTGTCTGTCAAGACCCTTTATCTCGGGAACGCGTGGAAGTATCAAGTTGAAATTAATACCATATACTCAGGTCTGCGGACTCTTGAAGCTGTAAAAATCGAACTTGTAAGTTAACGAGAAAAAAAGATACTTCGGTTTATGTGGCAAAAAACGTACATTCCGTAGGGTACTTTCCGTTGACCCAGAATCCTGAAATTTGGCACAAAGCAAGGTCTTATAGTACAAGTATAGGAATAAATCTGAAAACTGTAAGTAAATTTGTTGTTACGTCACAATTTTTTTTTGCGACTCGTAAAATAATCTGACTAGTAAAATCTTTCGAGACTCCACTCCGGAATTGAACTATTTACATAGGTAAGTTTGTACGGTACCCTCAGGGCGCGAGTCCGACTCGCACTTGTCCAGTTTTTTTAACCCATGCGCGCAGTATCATAAGGACTCTGACGAAGAAGGTTTAAATGCGCGAATGGCGAGCGACGGCGTTTTGTATCGGCGTTTAGTAGCCGGTTCGGGCCACAAGAAGCGAGCAGCGGCGATTTGTAGCGTGCCGCCGCACGCTACAATGTGGTGCACGGTTGGTCCACCGGTGTCTACCGTGTGCGGCGAACCCTATATAAAATGTATGAAATTTACAGGAAATATGCCAGTGACGGGGTTTTGTGGTTGTGACCGGTGGCCCGTGTGCGGCGACCCTTAGCGGCTTAATAAGTTTATTGTTAATCTCATCATCTTCCTGCCCTTGTCCCGTGTTATTTGGGGTCGGCGCAACACGTTTTTTTCTTCCATTCTGCCCTGTCACTCGTCATGCTATCACTAACTTCCTTTTCTTTCATATCACTCTTCACACAATCCATCCACCTTTTCTTTGGTCTCCCTCTCCATCCATCCACATGTAAACTCATAACTTTTTAGTAACATGCGTTTCATTCCTCCTCTTCACATGACCATACCAAGACAAACGATTCCCTTTCAACTTTACAGTTACTGGCGCCACTTTCAAACTTCCCCTAATATAGGTACTCATTTCTCACTTTATCCATTCTGGTGACACCACACATCCATCTTAACATTCTCATCTCCGCTACGTGCAATCTTTTTTCATCCGTCTTTTTCACAGCCCAACATTCTGATCCATACAGTATGACAGGCCTTATCACGGACTTGTAGATTTTACTCTTCAACTTGAGGAGCAGCCGTGGGTCATAAGTTGTTCCCGTGACCTGTCGCCATTTCATCCATCCTGCGTTGATCCGATGTGTTACGTCCCGGTCTACCTCACCATCCCCTTGGACGAGTGACCCGAGGTACTGAAAGTCGGAGCAGATCGGTATGGGCGTTCCAGCGAGAGCTAAAGGCACTGGATTGGAGAGACCGCCGAAATCGCAGAACAAGTATTCCGTTTTGGTTCTACTCAATTTCAGGCTAACACTCTCCAGTCTGTGTCACCACACCTCCAATCTGTTCTGGACCTCAAGGCCAGTCTCTCGGCAACCAACACAATGTCATCGGCAAACAGCATACACCAGGTAGCCTCTTCCTGAATGTCCGACGTCAGAGCGTCCATTATCATCAGGAAGAGGTAAGGGCTGAGAGCCGACCCTTGATGTAAGCTGACAGCCACATTGAAGCTGCCAGTGGTCTACAGTGGGCACTGTAGACCGGTAGTTTATTGTTAACCTAGTAGGACTTATATGATTAATGGTAGATGACAAATTATCTTGAATTACTGAAGGAAACCTTCGGTTACGAAAACCGCTGCCAAATAATGTCAAATTGTTAATCATTACATCATCATTTCAGCCGAAATGATGATGATGACATCATCATTTCAGCCGAAAGACGTCCACTGAAAAAATCCAAATTGTTAATATTTTGTTGTTTTTAGGGTTCCGTACATCAAAAGGAAAAAACGAAACCCTTATAAGATCACTCTTTATCTCGGGAACACGTGGAGGCATCGAGTTGAAATTAAAACCATATACTCAGCTCTGCGGTCCCTTGAAGCTGTGAAAAAATCAAATTTCTATGAAGTTTCGCATTTCCATCCTGAAATTTCGCATGAAGCAAGGTCTCATAGCACAAGTATAGGAAAAAACCTGAAAACTGATACTCGTATCACATAAAAAAACAGTTTTTTGCGTTTCGGAAAAATGTTCGAGACTCGTTTCGGGAATTGAACTGTTTTTATAGGTAAGTTCGTACGGAACTCTCAGAGCGCGAGTCTGACTCAGTTTCAGTTTTTTTTTTTAATTTATAGTCTCGCCACCACTATCTCACCTGATAGTAGCGATGATGTAGTGGACAAAGGAGCACGCTTGCCTAGACGTAACCTATTCACTCTTTTTTTTCGGTGGAAATATCATCTAATGACATCCCCCGCTCTTGGGCGGAGCGTGAGGGTGTGTCAGACTTTTACTGACTAAAAGCCTACTCCTGTTCTCCTTTCGTACCAGGGTCAAGTCTTCCTTTCAGAAGCAGACCCTTGGCCCTAGTAAGCGTCGACCCTGCTAGGCCCCTACGGCTTGCTGACATCTCCTTGAGGCGCGCGTGGAACAGTACGCGCCGTCGACGACTTGGGCTCAGTCCGGATAGTTACTGGACGATCGGACGGCGAGCTACCCATTGCTCGCCGTCCGCAAGCCCGCGCCTACGGTAGCCGAAAATCGGGATCGGGATCCCGGCGGCCGGGGCGTAAGGGCCGCGCCCACCTTTTCTAACATTACTGCTTCGCACAAGGAGGCGACCGCCTGCCACTCCTCCTCGCTTCGGACCATGGCCTGTACCAAGGTCCGGCGCGAAAAACCTATTCACTCTTGACCTTAAGAACCTTGGTTGTAGCTAAGAGGAAACACAGACAAAAAAAGACAAAAATAAAATTCAAAAGTTTTTTATTTCACATAGGCCTACATGGGCACTCATAAAACGTCAGAAGCTAGTGCACGGTTCTAAATTGGTCGTTTCCTGTGGAGAAGAACCGGCAAGGAACTCCATGGTTACTCTTTTAAAAAAAATGTTGTTCTTACAATATTTCCATATTACAGTATTAGTGGAGAATTGAATTCTTTAACTATACGCACAATGAATGTGATCCCAAAACGCTTTCTACGTATATATGTGGAAGTAACAAGTAATATCTTACTTACGGCAATATAGGTAGGTTGTTATGGAATGTTACAAAGAGGCTTTTGAGCCAACATTCCTAATCGATTTCAAAGATATTTTGTGTACAGCAAATCTCACACTGATGTGAGGTACGTACACTGCACGCCAGGGGCGCCGGCTTTTAGAAAACCTCATGGGTGCTCATGCTCATTTGATTACTCGAAAAAGTGGCGAAGTGTGAGAAGAGAAATGTACACTGATCGACCGACAAATAAATAAATTTAATAACTAATAATAAATTGAGACAACATCACATACATTGTTCTGGTCCCAAACTATGGTTTACCCTTGGAACAACGAAACAACGAAGGTACCACAAACACCTAAACCCAACACAAATATCTATTTCATCAACAAACATTTGTGTTGGTGCAGGAATCGAACCCGCGACCCTTGCGTCTCAACCGTCGCTCTAAACCACTACGCTAAACGGGTCGATACGCTAATCCGATATTGAAAAAACGCCCATCCCTAAAAGGCGATTACTGATCCGTTTCTTGATGTCTATTCTCGGAAGTGCTCGGCACCCACTGTTTATTTTTTTTTATTTGATATAAACTATCTGTGTGCTTGACTGCGATCCCACCTGATGGTAATTTTATTTCTCATGGGTGCTCGAGCCCCCAAGCACCCACGGAGTCGGCGCCCCTGCTGCACGCAACGGGTACACTTCCTACATAAATAAGAAAAACTTTATTTCGACAGTCACAAATACGAATTTCAAAATATCGATTTTCATAATTTCGAATGGTTTAAAATTCCTAATGTCCACTCTGATTTATCCTATTTTTATTCCAATAATTATCTGATCCTATTTTTATAATTCCGTCAATATTCCTGAAGTTTATATAATTCAAATTTCATAAATACGATTCCGAAACAGAAGCGCCTTTTAAAACTGTAAAATTACATACCTAGGTGTATCTTTATTATTTTTTTATTTTGATTGATAAAACCAATAATAAATCTGTGATCGACATCGCAAAGGCGAAATCGAACTTCGAAATGAAATCGACACGGAGCGAATGCCACTTGTCTAGGACCCCTGCTACACTTCTAACATATCCCAAATAATTCTTAGTGCTTGAATGCGATTCTACCTGATGGTAAGCAGTGATGCAACCGTTGATGGTGAGGTGCACTAGTTTATTATGAGCCTATTCACTCCAGCCTTGAAGACACCTGAATTATAATCGGACGAGAAGGCCGCAGCAGGCAAATTGTTCCAGTCCTTCGTACGCAGTATAATTGTATAAACGACCTGGCGAAACGCTTAGTCCGGACCAAAAGTTGTATTAATCAATATTATACTCATAAATATATTCCACTATCAACGTTATGTAGATACTTTAGAGAAATACGGAACAGAGTGTAAAGTCCTGTAAATAGTGTTGTGTCTGATCAGCCCCCCCTAGCCAAGTTACAACCGTTTCGTTTCGATTCGCGATGTTCTAATCGCGCGGATTACTTTACTACCGTAATGCAGGATTTTGATATTTAACCGACTTCAAAAAAAGGAGAAGTTTATCAATTCGGTTGTATGTTTTTTTTTTATGTGTGTTACCTCAGAACTCCGTCGTTTATGGACCGATTTGCAAATTTTTTTTTCCTCTTGTGTTGATGCTTCCAGATTGGTCAAATTTACTTCATAATAAACCAATGTAACCTAGCAGTGTTTGGGTTAATTGGAATTGTTATGAGAAATAGGAACTCTGGTTATAAGTGTATCGCAACTGAAAAGTGTGAAATAAAAAACTTTTTACAAAAAAAAAATAAGAAACAAAGAATACCGAGAAACACCGACTTCCGAAATTAAAGTTATTTTGATCCTTTAAGTGTTTTTTTAAGTGAAGTCAGTTTTTTTTTTTTGTAAAATGTTTTTAGTTCCTATTTGGCGTTACAGCCATCGCTACATCATTCCCCTCCGGAGATCGAAGATCTGTTCCAGGCCAGTGGACGGTTGGTTCTAGTACGCAGGGACTGGAACCCGCATAGTTTTCGGTGAGACGTAGTAGCTTGACGACTGCTGGCTTCGAACAGGAGAGGTTCTTCATGACCTTCATGTGATTGGCTAAAGGTTAAATGTTCTTAGACAAAGTCGCCGATGAAGGTGAGGGTAATGACAAGCTACTTACCTCATGAATCATTCTATCTATTGGGGAAAACTAAAAACTAACTAACGACGAGGTTTTGCCATACAACGTGGCAATGCCGCCAGTCTTTTGGGCACACTTCCAGTCGACAGCGATGCGGAGGAATTTTTTGACGCCATATTTTAGGTAGGAGTTATAGTGTATTTATTATGTAATCTTAATTATTTAAGTGCTTTTATTTTTCTTGTTATATCTATGTTCAAAATAAATTAAAAACTGAATGCAAAAAAAAACAGTCCCTCGAAAACTGGCTCTTGTTGCAATGAAAAACTATACCCACTTGCATTAAAATATACTATACTTTAACTGTGCGTTATTACGTTGCAATAAAAGCGAATTTTGCATTTCAAAAGTAAACTACTAATACGGTAGCCCTTTCCAGCAATATTAAAACATTCTTTTTTAAAAAACAGCACAAATACAGCATCTCCAGCCATTAAACCCCCTCAGTCGCCACATAATTATATCCGCGACTACTTTTCTAATATTTTGCACTAGTTTGCCGCTCTCCCCTATTTCCTAGGCAAGCCGACCCTAGGTGGAAAGTGATTCAAAACTACATAGTGTATGCTTTAGCGAGGGGACATCCCTATATGGCTGGGTCTTTGATGTAACTGAATAGAAATATGTCAAGAGATATGCGTGAACTCATCTTAGTATGCGTGTCTTGTATCTACGTAGAGACTTAACAGACACCTATTGAAAATGCCGTAAATCGATCGAATATGGAGCCACCCTATTTTAGATATGGATACTAAGTCGTTTAAGCCAGGTCTTTATATGAATAGTTAATTTGAATATGGATGTAAACATTCTGAGGGATCAACTTTTTGAAGTTTCGTAACTAAACTCGAAGATATGCCACCAAAAACTATTTTTGACATCTTTTTAAAATGCTACAGACTACTATAATAAACCACATAATCTTAAAAAAAAACATTTTAATTATTTACTAGTTTCCCCGTCCTTTTAAAAATATATTGAATGCCGTACTTAGTAATGTTCATTCAGGCAAATCAAACGATATAATAATTATGTTCATCAAGTTACGTTTTACTAATTTTATATGGTCCAAGCATGTTAGGAGAATGACCATTGTTCTTTGTGGAAGTATGTAGCATAGAGTTTATTTAGAATTCCATCTCCTAGTGGAGGCGATCGATGGCGACGACCCCTCGCGACGGGCCCTGGTTCAGGTCCGGAGCGAGATGGAATGGGATGCAGTCGCCTCCTTCTGCAAAGCAGTAATGCTAGCGAAGGAGGCGGCCGCAAGATTGTGGGAACGTACTTTCTCAGAAAATGAACGTCGGGAAGCGCAGAGCGATCTCCGGCCTTCATAGGCGCGGGCAATATATAAGTAGCTCACCGTCTGCTCGAGACCGACTCGAACTCGACCCCAGTCGTCGACCGCGACGGCGCGTAGTGTTCCACGCGCGCCTCAAAAAGATGTCAGCAAACTGTACAGGCCCAGCCCCCCTAGCCAAGTCACAAACGATAAACGTAAACTCTCAGTAGTCTTTAATAGATTTTCAACTTTATGTTTTTGGATATAAAGTTGAAAATCTATTGAAGATTACATAGTGTTTTCGTTCGTTCCGGTCGCTAACGCTCAGTAGTCTTTAATAGATTTTCAACTTTATGCTCTTAGGTATAAAGTTGAAAATCTATTGGAGATTACTAAGCGTTCACATTTATCGTTTGCAACTTGGCTAGGGGGGCAGTAAGGTCGATGCCTACTAGGGCCATGAGCAAAAGTATGAAGGGGATACTCGTGGTCCTAGAACACAAAAGGATGATTTCATTTATTTATTCATTTCATCAACAAATTCATATTTTTGTGTCGAATGGTTGAAAATTTAACAATATAATAAAACATTAAAAACCACAATACTAATAATTAAAAAATTAAAATCATTTTATATAGACATGCTGGTACAGTAACTTGCCAGCCCCCCTAGCCAAGTTGCAAACGATAAACGTGAACGCTTAGTAATCTCCAATAGATTTTCAACTTTATACCTAAGAGCATAAAGTTGAAAATATATTAAAGACTACTGAGCGTTAGCGACCGGAACGAACGAAAACACTATGTAATCTTCAATAGATTTTCAACTTTAAGTCCAATAACATAAAGTTGAAAATCTATTAAAGACTACTGAGAGTTTACGTTTATCGTTTGTGACTTGGCTAGGGGGGCAGGTAAATAAATAAAATTACATTCCACATTGTTTGTCATCACATTAGTATCATAGTTTAAATACAAAAAGCTAAATGTAAATAATATCAATAAAATTTAAATAATGTCAATACAAATAATGTGTGAATAATGTCAATAAAATGTTAATAATGTCAAAAAAATAGTAAAAAATAAAATAAAAAATAATATAATGTCAATAAAATTCTAGTCATGTAATATCAATAAAATCCATTATGATGTAATTTCATGACAAAATGTCGAATATAAGTACGCATAATTGAAGTCAATAAAAATATAATAACATAACGAATTAGTTTAACTATTATTATGTGGTACAATCTTTGAGAAACTCTTCTATGCTGTAATAACATTTCTCCAACAACAATGACTATAACAACAAAGACTGAATGAATATAGGTGTGGTTTTGTGTTTGTTTGTTTTATTGGCACACTAATACTACATTTGTTTGTGTGCTTGCTTGTTTCTTAACTGGCTCGTGGGGCTTGTGGTCGCAAGCGCGACTGCTGAGCGTGGGATCCTGTGTTCGATTCCCAGGTCGGGAAAAAAATGCTATTGGGGTTTTCCATTAGGAATTACTTTGTAGCTGTCTGGAGTTTGGAAGTTAGTGGGATGTCACCCCCGTGCCTCAGAAATCACGTAAGGCAACAGCTTCATCCGGAACTCTCTCCGGTCGAAAGGGGTCTCTCCGGTCGTGTCGAATTGCCGTCCCATTGACTATGATAGTACAGCCCCCCTAGCCAAGTTACGATAGTTTCGTTTGCGTCGAACGCCTCGAGTAGGCCACGCCTCCGATTCCTTTGTTCTGACCACGTGACTAAGCGTTGAGATGACGTCAGAACAAAGGAATCAGTGGCGTGGCCTACTCGAGGCCTTCGATGCGAACGAAACGATCGTAACTTGGCTAGGGGGGCAGGAACAGAAAGTGTACCTGTGTTTGCGAATACACTTGTGCACTATAATATCTCCTACGTACTTGGCTAATCTCTGTTGAGATTGGCCAACGTTTTTTTTTATTTTTTATTAATTATAGGCTCGCGATCGAAATTCAGTCGTACTTTATCACATAGATTATATATTTTCTACTCGATGAGCGAAGCCGTTGGTAGAAAGACGCTAGAAAAAATAATAAGATTTTTCATTCACTAAGCAACACCAGTTTCGGTATGAGTGACTGATAGAAGTCTGTCGGCTGTGACACATAAATACTGTCTATATTTTTTTTATAACTGCTGTTTTGTCTCGTAGTTGCAAACGTGACTGTTGAGTATAGGGTTCTAGGTTCGATTCCAAAAACGGTCAAAAAGACTTATTGGAAATCTATTAAGAGATTTCTCTGCAACTCTGGCATTTGGAAGCTGGTAGATTGTCACCCCCGTGCCTTAGAAATCAAGTAAAGCCGTTGGTCATGTCTGATTACAGTTGTATTGGACTATAGCATAAGCATAGCATAATAAGCCTTATAATGTCCCCACTGCTGGGACTCAGGCCTCCTCTCTAGGAGAGGGAATGGGCCGTAATCCACCACGTGGGCCCAGTGCGGGTTGGTGGATGTCACATGTCATCGAATTTTTGGTTCTAGGACATGTCGGTTTCCTCACAATGTTTTCCTTCACCGTTTTGAGAGCAGTGGTGATGAAATAAATTACACAAAGTAATGCGCCTGGCTGGGTTTGAACCAGCGACTTACAACTCGTAAGTCGAGACCGTTACCACTCGGCCACCACTGCTCTCTAGTTAGTTATTGTAATTAAGAACACAGTTGGCTTTTAGTATATAAAAGTCTGACACTCCTTCTAACTCTACCCAGAGCGGGAGAAATTATTAAATGATATATATTTTGCAAATAGGTTTTTAAAAATCACTTGTCATAAATTTTTTCGTCAATTTAAACTAGATGAGGCCGGTGTTTCCTAGATGACTAGAAAAACCGGAACAAACTTAGGGGTCAAAGTCTCTTTTAAAGTCCATACAGCAGACATGTAACGGAGAACTATGCAGGTTGGTATCTGAGATGGTCTTTTGAGGAAAGTACAACATAGACCTGTCCAGTCAGTGCAAGTATTTGATGGTTTCCTACCCTCAAATGAAAAGAGGGCGAAGTGCTGATAGTAGCGGTACATTAATGGTGTAGGTTCCTATCAGCGAAAGAACTTTTTTAATCGGATGAGTATACCTTCAACCAAGGATCATCTCAAAAAATATTAGATACCTTTTTATAATATTACTTCAGAAAACAAAGAAAAACACGACATTTTCTTCGTTGTTTATCATCCAAGTTTCTTGTCAAGGCGTCGACGCCGTATAAGTGCGGGAGGCGCCGAGTTCATGTATTATTCATAAGCGAAATTTCAGGTTATTGTAACAAGTACATTCATACCTTGCTTTCAGGTTTACCTACTTGTGTTTTTGAAAAAAAACCTCAACCTTAGAGGAATGCCTCAAATGGTAGCGATTTGGGATGTGTACCCATACATAGCAAACCAGTATTTCATCATCATCATCATCATCGTCACGAGGGGACGGGTTTGCGTGGCAGCAAGATTCGGGGAAATTGCAGTGGTAGGCGTCTACCTATCCCCGAACAGAACTCTCGCCGATCTCCACATCCCTTATGGAGCTGAATGCCGTCGTCGCTAGGTTTGGTTCCCTCCCCGTGGTCGTTTGCGGGGACTTCAATGCAGGGTCGAAGCCTACTGGGGCCAAGGGTCTGATTCTGAAAGGAAGACTCGGCCCTGGTACGAAAGGCAACGAAGGAACAGGAGTGGGTTTTTAGTCAGTAAAAGTCTGACACTATCTCCCGCTCCGCCCAAGAGCGGGGGATGTCATAAGATGATTTTCCCACCGAAAAAAAATAAATAAAAATCATCATCATCATTTCAGCCGAAAGACGTCCACTGTTGGCCATAGGCCTCCCCCAAGCGTCGCCACGACGACCGATCCTGTGCGTCTCGCATCCACCGCATTCCCACAACTCTCACCAGGTCGTCGGTCCACCTTCTAACGCTGCATTTTCCGGTGCGCGGTCGCCACTCTAGAACCTTTCGACCCCATCGACCATCCGTTCTACGAGCAATGTGCCCTGCCCAATGCCACTTTAGTTTGGCGATTCTTCGGGTTATGTCGGCAACCTTGGTACCAGTAACCAGTATTTAGTCGGCTGTGATTAAATACTTTGAGCATTGCGGCCGTAAACTAGACTTTCATACGCCCGGTGCCAGTTTCAGAAACTGCGCCTCCAAAACAAGTCCCAGCTGGGCAAGTTTAATCCAACTGACGCAGGTCCTCACCGGACATGAGTGTTCTGGGAGATACCTGTTTCGGAACTGGTAGGAAGAAACGTTCGGGTGTCATCATTGTGCAAATGGCCCGTATCACACACAAGAAAGGAGCCCCGCCATGACCTGAGCGTCTGGTCCTGATTCAGGCCATACTACGGAGCGAGATGGCATAGGAAAAAGTAACCTCCTTCTCATGAAATTAATGATACAACTTGCTCTTAGTTTGATCATTTCTGCGCCCTGTGTCTGAGCACCGCTGGCACCGCCTTTGTTACGGCACTGACCGTGAGAGCTGAAGCTCTGGCTCGAGGTACAGGCTTCTGGGATCTAGTATTTATAACGTCAACTCAGGATACAATGTCGGTCTTGCAGACGATGAGCAATGGACCGCCTATCAGACCTCCACGACCCAGTTACTGGGCAACACGATGCTCCTTGGATAGACTGATGTTTAGACTTTCTGGCTTCTGAGTAGGTACCTGTAATGACTGTCAAAGTTCTACGCTCAACCACCATCATCATCATCTTCCTGCCCTTGTCCCGTGTTATTTGGGGTCGGCGCAACACGTTTTTTTCTTCCATTCTGCCCTGTCTCTCGTCATGCTATCACTAACTCCCTTTTCTTTCATATCACTTCTCACACAATCCATCCATCTTTTCTTTGGTCTCCCTCTCGCTCTCCATCCATCCACATGTAAACTCATAACTCTTTTAGTAACATGCGTTTCATCCCTCCTCTTCACATTACCATACCAAGACAAACGATAGATACCCTTTCAACTTTTCAGTCACTGGCGGCACTTTCAAACTTCCCCTAATATACTCATTTCTCACTTTATCCATTCTCGTCACACCACACATCCATCTTAGCATTCTCATCTCCGCTACGTGCAATCTTTTTCATCCGTCTTTTTCACAGCCCAACATTCTGATCCATACAGTACGACATGCCTTATCACGGACTTGTAGATTTTACCCTTCACTTTACGCTCACACCCTTTACGCTAAATCACCAGATGGGTAAATTTAATCAATTAAAATAATTTAATCAGTAAAAATGTATGTTTTTTCCTGGTTAAATTATTACTCGCTCCAGAGCGGAGAAGTTATTCAATGATTTACCACCAAAAAAAATGCCTCTAAAAACGTTACGACATTAAATGGTCCAGAAGCAATTATATCAAGCCAGTTTATTGTATTGTCTCTTATTATCATCCAATGACATCTCCCGCACTTGGGCGGGGTGGAAGGGTGTCTCAGACTTTTACTGACTAAAAACCCACTCCTGTTCCTTCTTTGCCTTTCATACCAGGGCCGGGTTTTCCTTTCAGAAGCGAACCCATGGCCCTAGTAGGCTTCGACCCTCCTGGGCCCCTACGGTTTGCTGACATCTCCTTGAGGCGCGCGTGGAGCACTACGCGCCGTCTATGTAGGTTACGCATGAGTATGAATCGAAATCTTTTTTCAGCACTACCATAACCCTTCAAAATCTACTCCCCAAACTCATGTTAAAATGATCAAATCACCCGCCATTTTAGCCACAGCTTAGCTTGTAACTGGGACACGATGAGGCCCGGAGTGTTCACATTATGCGAGCAAGCGCACAGCTAAACACCTATTACTCGCGCACGCAGCCACTGCAGGGGACATAGACCTCACTATGTGCAGGTAGACTTTAGGAAGACTAGACAGGGCACGGGTTTTTCACTGAAAAGCTGAAATAGTACATTTTGATGCAAGTGGGTAAAGTTTGTCATTGCAACCGAAGTGGAATCCGCCCGAGCCGTAGGTGAGGGTGTTATAGAGCCGAACGACATTTTTTAATACACTTACGAAGATATAATCAACGGATTAACGAATTATAAACGGGGTTTGACGCGCGACTCTTGCGGTCGCTTAGCGCCCAGCCTGATACGAAAAATGTAATAAATTGTGGCGGGGGCGAATTCGCGCACTTTTCCGTACTAGTGCTGAAAATAGTAAATTGCGTGCCTAAAAGCGGGTTTTCAGATATTGAGAAAAAATTGTTCAAAAGGTACCTAGTATCAAAATTATCTTTATGATTGAGCACATTGACGCAATGTCATGTTATAGACATTTCATACAACTGATAGTGTAAAAACAATTCTTACTGTGAGAAAAAAAATTGGTGTATTGTATTATATTGGATTAAGCGATATAAAAATACTTACGCCATATTACAGCTTATTTATTTTTATTTTCGAGTTCATCGTTAAGTAAAAGTTGTTCAGCAAAGTCCACTTTGTATCATTGTGATGGTCAATTTTGACGGACCTTGGGTTATCTTCTATTATATAAAAGCTGAATACCACTCACGAAATCTCCGAAACTATAACGCCTGCAAACTTAAAATTTGATAGGCAGGTTCCAGGGTGCAGACATCCGCTAAGAACGGATTTTACAAAATTCCACCCCTAAGGTGGTCCCTAGTCGTCGACGGTGCGTATTGTTTCACGCGCGCCTCAGGGAGATGTCAGCAAATCGTAGGGGCCCAACGGGGTCGAAGCCTACTGGGGCCATGGGTAGTGTGAAAGTGAAACCCGGGGCCCTGGGACGAAGGCAAAGAAGGAACAGGAGTGGGTTTTTAGTCAGTAAAAGTCTGACACTATTTTCCGCTCCGCCCAAGAGCGAGATTTGTCATAAGATGATTTTCCCACCTAAAAAAAAAAAACCCCTAAGGTGGTAAAACGGAGGTCCAAAGTTTGTAATGAGAAACCAAATTTCACGTGGATGAAGCCGCTGGAAGAAGCTAGTAAATTATAAAATATTTCTGTCATTAATTTCAATTCTTAAAAAATAAATAAAAATCAAGGTTACAGACATAGCCTGAAGAATCGCCAAACTTAAGTGGCAGTGGGCAGGGCACATTGCTCGCAGAACAAATGGTCGATGGGGACGAAAGGTTCTGGAAGTGCGACCACGTACCGGAAGACGCAGCGTTGGAAGGCCTCCTACAAGGTAGACCGATGGATGCGAGATGCACAGGACCGGTGATTATGGCGACATTTGGGGGAGGCCTATGTCCAACAGTGGACGTCTTTCGGCTGAAATGATGATGAAATAAAAATCGAAGTTTTTTTCCAGCCGCCTCTAATTCCTTCCTCTGCCTATGCTCCTCTTTGATCGTGCTAGGGCTGGGGAAAGCATACACTTTTATAGTTAAATTAGACCACACCGTCGCATTAATGTGATTTTCCGTAGCTAGTCGTATACGCACTACATGCATCTACTAATGTTTGGAGACGAATAAAGTGTGTTATTGGCAACTGGCGAAGAGTGGGACTTAAAATGAACATGGACAAAACCAAAGACATTAAATATAATACTACCAATAGACAGGACTAATAGCGAACAAAATCGTGATCCGATACTTATTACCTAGTGGTCATAAGTCGCTCAGTCTAGTATGACGCCCCCACACGTCAAGTCGTGTTTGTATCCGCTCTATGCATTAAAAGAAAATCATTTTCTAAGAAAATATGCCCAACTGCGCATTACACTATTGCAAATCTTGTTATGATAAAATGACTGGACCTAACTTCGGTTTATTTTCGTAAATATTTTTGGTATTTACGAAGTAATTAATTAAAATTCAATAATTTTTATAAATAGTTCTAGAACATTTGCTGATTTTGTGATAACGCCATCTATTGCTGAAAAGCTTAACCTCACCTTTATCACACACTGAGGCTCTACCACGAGCTCATAACGTGATCCATTTTACGACCTAAACCGAACTGTTAAAGGGATGGAGCTATATAGGTTGTATAGCTCCATCGCTCTTTTTCGCTCGTACGACAGACATTTTAACATTATCATGGTAAGGCTCCTGGCCACCTACCGAGCGATAGTTAATAATTATAAATTTTGACAAATTTAATTCGCGTGTTTGCTATTCAAAGCCAGATGGCGTCACTGAGACATAGGATGACAGTTTTTCTAAGACATTTGTTCTGATAGCCGCTCGATTGTACCTCTTTAAATCTCTTTGGACAAAACTAAAGTCATAGTAAACTTCCATGTAGCACCCACTCCTATCAAGATCGGAGACTCTACACTCGAAATTGTGGACGATTACGTTTACCTGGGACAGACGGTCTAGTTGGGTAGGTCTAACTTCGAGAAAGAGGTCAATCGTCGAATCTGACTCGGTTGGGCAGCAGGGCAAAGAAAAGCCGTAGTCACACGTTGGTAACAACCGAAACACTTTAATAACGTGTGACTACGGCTTTTCTTTTTACCTTGTTTATTTCAGCATCCTGGAAATCTTGTTTCATACTTTTTCAGTTTCGTCGTTTTTTTTTTTGTCGTAGTCGGGTTTTAGTTTTTTTTAACTTTTTTTTTATTTAAATTATTTTGGTTTTAAATCACTGTGCTTCTATACCATTTGCAAAAGCTAAATTTAAAAGGATCATGTCTTAAGTTGAAGCACAATAAATGTTTATTTAATATAGACTACGCTTTATATACTATTAAATAAAAGTGTTCATTTTCACACAAACACCCGAGTTTTAAAGTAATTAAACAAAAACGGAGATAACCTACAAATTATGTCTAACCAACTCGCAACTTGTAAAATGACCACAGATCACTCATGTAGGTACAAAACAACATTGTTAGTTATCATCCGTCTGTCATCTGGCTTGACAGCTGCATCTGCGTGAGACGAAGCACAAAATAAATATTATATTATCGGAACGATAAAATACATATACAGTACGTTATGGTATTACTAATTACTTAGCTATTTAAGATATTGATATCATTTTTGTGATATTTTTGTCTAAAGGTTCATACTTACGTACAAAGAGTATAGTAATATACAGCTTGTAACTCGTACAAATGAAGAGAACGAAACGTCAATCATGACTGGAAATGTACCTAGCAATCGTTAATTTACTGTTTATCTTAAAATCATAATTCCGGATACGAAAACAGAATTCCTGAAGTGAAAAGCTGTAAAAAAATAAGCAAATAATTTCTATATTAATTTGATTTTCGTTCACGCATCTTTGCTAGACTGCTTTTGGTCAATCTCCTTTCTAATTAATAATGGTAAATTAATTTTTGTCCACTAGAGGGCGCCACATTGAATTTTGATGATATATTTTGATAAGTACCAGTGAAGCCCTTTCAAATGATATCAAACACGGTGTATATTATTTATCTTAACTTTTTTTTAACACATGACTTCTTGTCCGCTAGAGGGTGTCACTTTAAATTTGAACAATATTTTGGAAATGTACAAGTAAAGCCCTTTCAAATGATACCAAACACGGCGTATTTATCTCTATTTTTATTTTTTACACATTACTTTTTGTCCGCTAGAGGGCGCCATATCAAGTTTTGTGACACGTCACGTAACCTATGTTCAGCGGACAATTAAGACGGTTCTAACGATACCTCATACGTCGAGTTCCGATAAGTAGATAAGGAGCTATGTGGGAACAGATGATCATACTCACATACATACATAGCCTGTCAAAATCATAACCCTCCTTTGGCTTTGCCGTAGTCGTGTAAAAATGGAGCGCTTTTCGAAAGAACAACGCCTTCTAATTGTGAAAACTCATTACGAAAATGGGGAAAGTTACGCTGAAACCGCTCGCAAACTTCGCCAAATTTTCAGCCGAGAAAGTGCACCTAATGTGTCACCCATTCGAAGAGTGGTCAAAAAATTTGAAGAAACTGGGTCAATTATGGATAATAAGAATCCTTTGCGTCAACGTACCGGTCGGTCTCTTGAAAACATTGCTGCTGTAAACGAGAGTGTTGCTGAAAACCCGAAAACTTCAATTCGACATCGTTCTCAACAACTTCAAATTTCATGCGTACAAGATTCAGTTAACTCAAACCAGCAGACCACGGAAAGCGCCGGCAATTCGTTCAATGGGTAATGGAGCAAAGTGAAGTCGATGCCAATTTTTCGAAAAAAATCATTTTCTCCGATGAAGCGCATTTCCATGTGAATGGCTTCGTGAATACACAAAATTGTCGAATTTGGGACTCAGAAAATCCTCATGCAATCCATGAAAAACAAATGCACCCACAACGAGTAACTGTCTGGTGCGGATTTTGGTCAGGCGGCGTGATTGGACCTTACTTTTTTGAAAATGAGGCCGAAATTTCAGTGACTGTGAACGGCATTCGTTACAGGAATATGATAACGGACTTCTTGTGGCCTCAACTGGACGGCATGAATCTGGACAACATGTGGTTTCAGCAGGACGGCGCAACCTGCCACACCGCGCATGAAACAATCGACTTATTGCAGCAACGATTTCCAGAACACATTATCTCACGAAATTCTGATGTCAACTGGCCACCAAGATCGTGCGATTTAACACCGTGCGATTTTTTTCTTTGGGGTTTTGTGAAATCTCGGGTTTATGCGAATAAACCCGAAACAATTCCTGAGCTCAAATCGGAAATCCAACGTGTCATCGGTGAGATACAGCCACATCTCTGTGCAAAAGTCATGGAAAATTTAATGAAAAGAGTAATCGGCCTGTCATCGAAGCCGGGGGGGTCATTTGCCGGATATTTTATTCCATACTTAATCGGAACATGTCTTCTTTACAATACAATAAAAATATCACAACTCTGTCATTGGAGGCAACAGTCCTTGCACACATGCACGATCTGCGCATGGAGATGCAACGCCGGGGCGAAACTCCGCTGCCGCGACAAGTCGCAGCATGGCGGACAGAGCTCCGGCGGGTTCTCATGGTGAAATGGCGACAGCGACTGTCGCAACCCAGTGCTGGGCACGCCACAATTATGGCGGTAAGTCCCCTCTTTGAGGCGTGGTTGGAAAGACCTCACGGCGTCCTCACCTTTCGCATGACGCAGGTTCTCACCGAACACGGTAAGTTCGGGAAGTTCCTGCACCGGATTCGTGCGGAAGCGACGCCCGGGTGTCGCCACTGTGTGGACCGCCCGGAGGACACGGTGGAGCACACGGTGGAGGTGTGTCCCGCTTGGGCAGAGCAACGCCGTGTCCTCGTGGGGGCGATCGGCGGCGGCGATCTCTCGCGCCGGGCTTTGGTACAGGCCATGGTCCGGAGCGAGGAGGAGTGGCAGGCGGTCGCCTCCTTCTGCGAAGCAGTAATGCTAGCAAAGGAGGCGGCCGATCGCGTGAGGCAACGGTCCTCACGCCCCAACCGCCGTCGGGATTCCGATCCCGATTTCCGGCCACCGTAGGCGCGGGCTTGCGGACGGCGAGCAATGGGTAGCCCGCCGTCCGACCGTCCGGTAACCGTCCGGACCGAGCCCAAGTCGTCGACGGCGCGTATTGTTCCACGCGCGCCTCAGGGAGATGTCAGCAAATCGTAGGGGCCCAGCAGGGTCGAAGCCTACTGGGGCCATGGGTAGTGTGAAAACGAAACCCGGGGCCCTGGGACGAAGGCAACGAAGGAACAGGAGTGGGCTTTTAGTCAGTAAAATTCTGACACTATCTCCTGCTCCACCCAAGAGCGGGATTTGTCATTTAGATGATTTTCCCACCTAAAAAAAAAAAAAAAAACTCTGTCATAAAATACTTGTTTTTATTTAAAAAGTAAAAGTGCACTCTTACTGAGACACCCTTTATGTCGTTTAAAACAACCTTAATATTCCATAATTATGGCGGTAAGTTCCTTCTTTGAGGCGTGGCTGGAAAGACCTTACGGCGTCCTCACCTTCCGTATGACGCAGGTTCTCACCGGACATGGTCAGTTTGGGAGGTTCCTGCACCGGATTGGTGCGGAAGTGACGCCCGGGTGCCACCATTGTGTGGACCACCCGGAGGACACGGTGGAGCATACGGTAGAGGTGTGTCCTGCCTGGGCAGAGCACCGCCGTGTCCTCATGGGAGTGATCGGCGGCAGCGATCTCTCGCGCCGGGCCTTGGTACAGGCCATGGTCCGAAGCGAAGAGGAGTAGCAGGCGGTCGCCTCCTTCTGCGAAGCATTAGCTAGCAAAAGAGGAGGCCGCACGTGCACGCGCGAGGCAATGGCCCTCGCGCCCCAGCCGCCGGGATTCCGATCCCGATTTCCGGCCACCGTAGGCGCGGGCTTGCTGATGGCGAGCAATGGGTAGCTCGCCGTCCGATCGTCCGGTAACCGTCCGGACCGAACCCAATTCGTCGACGGCGCGTAGTGTTTCACGCGCTCCTCAAGGAGATGTCAGCAACCGTAGGGGCCCAGCAGGGTCGAAGCCTATTGGGGCCATGGGTGATGCGAAAGAGATCCCTGGGGCCCTGGAACAATGGCAAAGAAAAACAAAAGTGGGTTTTTAGTCAGTAAAAGTCTGACACAATCCCGCGCTCCGCCCAAGAGCGGGGATATCATTAGATGATTTTCCCACCAGAAAAAAAACCCAAGGTAAGACATTATTTTAATAGATTATAATTTTATTTTTTATAATATACCGCCACCATATTTAATGCCTCGATGACATTTACGCAATTTCTTGTTAGCGAATAAAAAGCGCGTGAATTTATTTTTTTCTTTTTCGAGTGTCATTTCAAATGTTCAGCGGTTGTTTATGGTTCGATGAAGCTCTATTGACGACTAGTATTTTTTTTTAATAATGAATAAAGGAGCATGCACCTTTAGACTGGAAACTGTGCCGCATTTGATTGTTTTTAATGAAGTAAGTAGGTTAATTATATTCGCTTACTTTTATTAAACATATGTAGTTTTTTGTAAGTAATGCTGTTTATTTAAAAATCTAACATCATCCTCCCCTATACCGCGTATGCTAACGATGCTCAACGCGCTCGCCTTCGCCGAAATGCTCATATTTTATCGTTGCTTTACAGTGTCCTGTTTATTCCTAAAACCCCCTCTTACGAGTATCTCAAAGAACGTTTTAAGTTCATTCATGACACATTCTAGACACTTAAGATCATCGGAGAATTTGACCCTTTTGATGCCCTCACATTCTACCAAGTTTTGTGACAAGTCGTTTGCGATCCAGGGGGGTCCAAAATTTGAATGAAGAAACTCAATTTTACACGAATAAAGCCGCTGGCAGGAGCTAGTAGCGCATATTTTGACATTCGGAATGAAATAAAAACCAATAGCGTACTTCCCGTTGATCTAAAACCCTGAAATTTGGCAAAAATATCTCAAACTTACAGCACAGGTATAAAAAAAAGTCTAAAAACCCGTAATAATAATTACTTTTTACGGTTCAGAAAAATACTGTATATACACCCCTAGTTTTTGATAAGTACAAAAAAAAATTGAGCTCTATCTCTACCCGTTACTAATCATATTTATGTAGTCAAAAGTAAAAAAACGAAATCCCAAAATTGTCCACGAAAATTTGTCATAATTGGTAAATTCACAATTGAATCAATTATTCATAACAATTGCTACTAGAAAATACTACGCGCAGTGTTTTTCCATTGTTTTTCATTCATAATCAATAGCCTGTACCATATTTCCATAAATTGAGTGACATTTTGGGATATAAACAAACGCTAGTAACTGTGCTGTTTATGAATATTATTTATTGAGACTTTACTTTAATAATAACAAGACCTTTTCTACTAAGCCCTATAAGTAAGTATTTGTACTAATTAAAAACTAGTGGTGTATGTTGAAACTCTCACTGCGTGTTTCCTACTAGCACTTGCCCTAATTACATTTTTTAATTAACCATGTCTTCCGGTTAACAATAAGATCGACAAGTTTATCTAGTCATACAGTAAAATGGGTACACATAATAAAAAAAAATGTAGCTACAGAAAGTATGGGCGTTATCTTTTACTGAAAAGGCCACCTAGTTCCAATAAATATCTAATGGTTATTTACAAACAAACAAAAAAACAATTTGTATTAATTTTGTTTATCCAGCTGCTATATAGATTGAGCACGGCATAACTATGGCGGTAAGACCTCTCTTTGAGTAGTGGCTGAAAAAACGTCACGCGGCATCCTCACCGCATGACGCAGGTCCTCACCGGACATGGTAAGTTTGGAATGTTCCTGCACCGGATTCGTGCGGAAGAAACGCTTGAGTATCACCATTGTTTGGACCGCCCGGAGGACACGGTGGAGGGGAGGTGTGCCCCGCTTTGGCAGAGTAGCGCAATTTCCTCGTGGGGGCGATCTGCGGCAACGACATTATTTGCAATGGGTAGCTCGTCGTCTGGCCGTCCGGTAACCACCCGAACCGCGCCAGAGTCGTCGAAACGCGTACCTTAAAGAGATGTCAGTAAAACCATAGGGGGCTCAGCAGGGCCGAAGCCTACTGGGGCCATGGGTCGTCCGAAAGGGAACCCCGAGATCCCGGGACGCAAGGTAAAGAAGGAACATAGGAGTGGGTTTTAGTCAGTCAGTAAAAATCTGTCACGCCCTCCTAGGGCGGGAAGAAGTCATTGGATGATTTCCTACCTAAAAAAAAGCTGCTTTATAGATTGTTTTCTTTTTATTTACCTAATAATATTCGTATCTACTAATATGACGATCACACTTCAGACTGATAAATCACTTTAATAATATTATGTGTATTGTGTGTAATATTATGTGTTCGTGTGTTGTTTGTGTGTGTGTATGTGTGTGTCATATTATGTGTGTTGTGTGTGTGTTTGTCTGTGTGTGTTGTGTGTGTGTGTATTTGCGTTTGTTATTCCTTCTCGTTAAAACGTTTGAACAGATTTGGATGTGACTTTGTGTGTTTGTGTGTGTTTGTTTGTGTGTGTGTGTGTGTGGTACATGGGTAGATAATGTCCTAGAATAGCACATTCCCAGAATAAAAAGTATCCTTACTTTTATCCTGGGAATATACAACATTATTTTTAGTTTAGGCGAAACCCGAAACACGTGTCTAGTATTTTTATGTAAACAATCTATGTACAAAATTTCATAACTGTACCATGAAAAATCACAAAGTTATAAGTTTGTTATGTTACCTGGTTGTCCGCACAAATACGTGGTCACCGGGCCATCTGGGCGATTGAGAGGTTGTTTTGCTCCCGCACCCAGCTGTGCACTGGCGCCTAATGCCCTGCCTGACCTGTGTTGTACTTAGTTTCGGTGGTGTCCAACTTGTAAACTTTTTTAAATATATTTGAGAAAAAAATATAACATGGTGTAAAAATTATTGGAATCGGTACAGTTACTGATTCTGAACAAACTATATACTACAAATAATCTTGTATACAACATCATCGACATCATTTCAACCGAAAACGTACCTACAGCTGGAAATAGACCTCTCTCAAGTGTCGCCACAACGACCAGTCCTCTGCCCTAGTGCTGTGTAATTCATTGAGATTTTCTAAATTTAAAAAATGCGGACGAAGCCGCAGTCAGAAGATAGTATTTTAATAAATAACACAGTTATCGAGTTTAAACAGTCGTTTGCATACCAAATAATATCAAGGTCATCTTATTTTGAACAGGGCTGGATTACAAATTAATAACACCAATAAACGCAATTTCCGTGTAGCTGCAATACAAACCAAACACATAAATCAAAGTCACCTTGGCCTGGGCACGCCATAATCACGGCGGCAAGTCCCCTCTTTGAGGAGTGGCTGGAGCGACAACACGGCGTCCTCACCTTCCGCATGACGCAGGTTCTCACCGGACATGGCAAGTTCCTGCATCGGATTCAGGCGGAAGAAACGCCTGTGTGTCATCATTGTGTGGACCGCCCGGAGGACACGGTGGAGCATACAGTGGAGGTATATACGAATAACTGTCATCCAATTACATCCCCCGCTCTTTGGCGGGCGAGAGGGCGTGTCATACTTTTATAACCCCAACTAAAAACCCACTCCTGTTCCTTCTTTGCCTTCGTCCCAGGGCCGAGTTTTCCTTTCAGAAACAAACCCTTGACCCCAGTAGGCTTCGACCCTGCTGGGCCCCTACGGTTTGCCGACATCTCCTTGAGGCGCGCGTGGAACAGTACGCGCAGTCGACGACTTGTTCTCGGTCCGGACGGTTATTGGACGGTCGGACGGTGAGCTACCCATTGCTCGCCATCCGCAAGCCCGCGCCTACGGTGGCCGGAAATTGGGATCAGGATCCCGGCAGCTGGGGCGTGAGGGTCACTCCTCGCGCGTGCACCTGCGGCCTCCTCCTTTGCTAGCATTACTGCTTCGTAGAAGGAGGCGACCGCCTGCCACTCCTCCTCGCTTCGGATCATGGCCTGTAGCAAGGCCCAGCGCGAGAGATCGTTGCCGCCGATCTCCCCCACGAGGACACGGCGGTGCTCTGCCCAAGCGGGCACACCCTACCGTGTAATCCGGGCGGTCCACACAGTGGTGTAGTGGCACCCGGGCGTTACTTCCGCATGGATCCGGTGCAGGAACTTCCCGAACTGACCATGTTCGAAGAGAACCTGCGTCTTGCGGAAGGTGAGGACGCCGTGAGGTCTTTCCAGCCACTCCTCAAAGAGGGGACTTACCGCCATAATTATGGCGTACCCAGAGATTGAAGTATAGTTAGTCTTCAGGTTAATTTGAGCATTTTCCTTAACAAAATAGTACAACGAAATCTTACGGCCTGTTCACGACTTCGGTCTTAGAGGCGGGCGGCGCGGCAGCGGCAAGCGGGGCGAATTGCACGCTACGAACCCGAGCGGCGGCGGCCGCGGTGGACGTATTTAGGTAGTCAGAACGTGCTCAAAATAGTGGCATTATCAAAATTATCCCTTCTCTGTCTAAAAAACAATATATTTTTAAAACAAGATATTCTTAATATGAGAGGAGTGCACCAACTGAATAAAGATCGGTGTTTAAATGGCGAATTTCGTCACCTATTCGAAGATTACAGAAAATATCCAGATAAGTTTTATGAGTACACAAAAATGAGTGAAATATTCTGCAGCACATAGAAGTATATGTATTTAAAACATTTATAAATATATTTTTTGTTTTTTTGCTTCGCCACTGAGTACGTCACTCCTACACCGCTGTTCGCGCCGCTCTGTTTCGTGGCATCGCACTTAGTCGCTGGTACTTTTGTCCCCGCCGCTCACCTCACCGCTCGCCGCTGTAGCGATTCGCTCTGAGAAAACCGCGCGCTTTTTCGCTATGAGCGGCGACTCGTGGCATGCTTCAAACATTTTCATACTTTTGATTTTTTCGCTCGCCGCACCGCTCTTCGCTGCCGCTCAGAACGGAGGTCGTGAACGAGCCGTTAAACTATTACGAGCCAGTATTCCAGCAGACATAGCCAAGTTACGACCGTTTCGTTTCGAATCTCTTTCTACAGTCGGTAACGCCTCCAATTCCTTTGTTTTGACCACGTGACTTACTGTTGAAATGATGTCATTCCCATACATTTGAAATTTTCTACCAGCGTTAACGATTGTAGATTAATCAACTTGGCTAAGCCCTCTGACATCATTGAGATTTTACAACGAGCTAGTTGAGGCAAGTGAACTAAAATTGAACCAGATCGGAAATTTTGAGTTGCCGATTAATTCACACGTACCTAAGTGTTCTAGATTACAATATAGGCAACCGCTGAGTGCGGGATTTTTTACGTTCTACTGCGTTTGGCTCCCTGATTGGTTAAGAGCTTTGAGCGGGCCAATCGGAGTACCAAATGTAAAAAAAATTCGCACTAACGCCTTTGAATACATCCCTGTCGTTCAAATTATCCTTTAGTTACCTTTATAAATGGCACGAACACTTTTATTTTATATTATGGGTATTCCGATCAATTGTGAAATTAAACGTATTTAGATAATTGTTTTGAGTATCCAGTTTATTCAAAATGAAACTATTTGGTTTACTTGTAAAAGTAATAGCAATGGTTGCAGTAGTCTACGCCGCTATAAGTAAGTTTAAATAGATTATAAGAGAGATCAGAGATAGACTTCCGCCGAGCCCATCATCGATCACCAGTGAAATACCCTGCTGGAGCACAGTATAGATATATGGAACAGTACGGAAACTACCTACAAATGTTCGAAACGGCTCACTCACACAAACATACGCATCGACGAAACTCCTAAGCGGCATTCGCTACTGACAGGACCGCGAGAAACGCTTAGGAGTCTCGTCGATGCGTATGTTTGTGTGAGTGTGCCGTTTCGAATATTTGTATGTAGTTTCCGTACTGTTCCGTAAATCTATACTGTGGCTGGAGTCTGTTTCCTGATAGCTATAACTTGGAGGTATTTATGACAACAGTACCTAAATAAGTTACTTCAAGGTAAGCGTGCTCCAACGTCGACCACATCATCGCTTACCAAGATCAGGTGAGATAGTGGTCAAACACGAACCTATCAATAATAAAAAAAAACTGGGCAAGTGCGAGTCGGACTCGCGCACTAAGGGTTCCGTACAAATTGTGATATCGAAAGGAGATCACATGAGTTAGGTTTAGTGGTTTAGTGTAGCTAACGAACTGGCTTGCAATAGGTTTAAAAATTTAGTAGAAAGAAGAAATGTCTAGTTTTTCAGTTCGGACATAACCATTGTAGCGCAATGAGCTGATATCGAATCCTGAAGAAAAGTATAAGTAAAACGTGATAGCTTCCCAAGAGTTTTATTCAAGTAGAAGATCCCGGGGTACTGCAGCTCTACGGTCGCATATTAGCGACATATTACCTATGCGTAGTCGGCCTTATAATGTTCCCACTGTCGGGACTCAGGCCTCCTCTCTAGGAGGGGGAATGGGCCGAAATCCACCACGCGGGCCCAGTGCGGGTTGGTGGATGTCACATGTCTTCGAATTTTTGGTTCAAGAACATGCCGGTTTCCTCACGATGTTTTCCTTCACCGTTTTGAGAGCAGTGGTGATGAAATAAATAAATAAATTACACAAAGTAATGCGCCTGGCTGGGTTTGAACCCGCCTACAACTCGTAAGTCGGGGCCGTTACCACTCGGCCACCACTGCTCTCAACCTATTACCTATGAAAACCGTTCAATTCCCGAATTGAGTTACGAAGATTTTTCTGAATCGCAAGAACAGTTTTTTTTTTTGTGATGTTACTACAAATTTACAGTTTTCAATTTTTTTCCTATACTTGTGCTATAAGACCTTGCTTCATGTCAAATTTCAGGATTGTAGGTCTACTGGAAGAACCCTATGAATTTTGATTCCCTTGAGAGTGTCGAAATACATGTTTTTTGCGATATATACGGCAGTATCTTTTTTTTTCGTTAACTCAGAAGTTTTTTTTTCACATTTTCACAGCTTCAAGGAACCGCAGACCTGAGTATATGGTTTTTTTTTTAATTTCAACTCGATACCTCCACGCGTTCCCGAGATAAAGGGTCTTGACAGACAGACAGACCGACCGACAGACGGATAACAAAGTGATCCTTTAAGGGTTCTGTTTTTTCCTTGTGAGGTACGCAACCCTAGAAACCAGCAAAGTGCGAGTCGGACTGGGAGACCCCTTAAATATTTATTTTATTCTGTTTTTAACTCAATTCGAGAATTGAACTGTTTTCATAGGTAAGTTAATTTGTACGGAACCCTCAGTGCGCGAGTCCGACTCGCACTTGCCCAGTTTTTTAGTATTTGTTGTTATAGCAGCAACAGAAATACAACATCGTCTGTGAAAGGTTCTCCCTAGGTTGTGGCCATCAGGAAACACAGACTCTTGTTTTAAATGGCGTTTTTATTTTCAGATCCCATATGCTTGCAACCAGCTGAAACAGGATTGTGTCGGGCAGCTATTAGAAGGTACGTTTTTTTGCTCAACGAAGATAAAGCCAAGTCCTGCGTTGTTCTTGGTTTTGGTGTGACCGCAATTACTGAGCTTGGAGTTTTGGGTCCAATGCTCTGACTGGGCAAAAAGGCGACACACGCGCGACGTCACGCGACGTCGCGCGTGTGTCGCCTCCACAACCATCAAAATACATGCAAATATCTATTTACCTCTCTGAAACAACCGGTAGCCTAAAAAACGTAAAAGCCTAAAAAACAATTCACTGTTTAATGTTGAATTTAAGTAACCGTCCACTGAACAGTTAGAATAAGGTTTTTTCTTGGTCCATTTTTCCACAAAAAGTTCACAGACGCGTGTGTCAAACGGATAGCACTCGAGCTCACATTGAGCTGAATTGAGCCGAGATATCGTGTTCGTGAGCGGTGTCTATGTATGCGTTGCTCGAGCGCGCTTTGTATGTAGATTGACTTCTGTACCTATCTATTTTAGGTATAGCTCCATCCGTCTTTTTCACTCACACGACTGATATTTGATCACGTTATGATCCCCTGTTCTTTTTCAGATACGCCTACAACTCTACTACTGGCAGATGTGAAACATTCCTATGGGGTGGATGCGGTGGAAATTCGAATAATTTTCAAACTCTAACCGCGTGTAGATTGACATGCCGTTCTTAGTTCATTAAGAAGTACCTACACACATACATATTTTTTTTTAGACTTAATATATTTATTTGCATATGAACATCAAAACTAATACTGCAACGCCCGGAAGACGCAGCGTTAGAAGTGGACCGATAACCTGGTGAGGGTCACGGGAATCCGATGGATGCGAGACGCACAGGACCGGTCGTTATGGCGACATTTGAGGGAGGCCTATGTCCAACAGTGGACATCTTTCGGCTGAAATGATGATGATGATCAAAACTAATAAATATTAATAACTTAATAGGAATATATACAAAATAAAATAATAATATTTACAAACGGGTAGAAAAAGAAATTATTGGGCATCAGAAAATTCATCCACATCGTTAACAATGGGAAAGCGCCCAGAACGCTGGCATTATTGCCACTTTGGATAGCAATGCTGATTCGTTGTCCGAAGAAAAGCCCAGCCCTCTGGTCACGCGAAGAGTCGACCAGCTGTTTGCTAATATCCCGAACAACTCGATAAGCGCTCGGACCCCATGGCCCTAGTGTTTCAACCCCAAACGGCTCAAACATATAACTTCCGATGATTTCTACTACATATTATGTAGTTATGTTAGTTATTCACTTACGAAAAAAACTGCTAACATAAATATATTATAGGTAACATAATATATAAGTATGGCGTCAATAGTACATTTTGATACAAGTGCAGAAAGTTTGTCATTACGACCGAGGCGGAATTCGCACGAGCCGTAGGCGAGTGTGTTATAGAACCGAGGGCTGCATTGACAAATTTGCACGTGTATCAAACGACTTTTTTCAATACACTTACGAAGCAATGAATAAACGGGGCTTGACCGGCGACTAGAGGGGGTCGACACGCGCCCAGCCTGATACGATACATGTAATAACATTGTGGCGAGGGAGAGCACGCGCACTTATCTGCACTAGTGCGAAAAACAGTCTATTGCGTGCCTAAAAGCGGTGGGATAAGAACGGGTTTTCGAGTAAATGTATTGAAAAATATTCTTTCGCATCGCTGTCGACTGGAAAAGTACGGGTTGGATAACAGCAGGACGAAAATATGCATGTTTAAGATAAGAGAAAAGGTACATTGTATGAATCTGACAGCTGTCATCCGCACCATCCCATAACAATTATATTTACACAGGAATCAATATGGGAATAATTAAAATAGCCACTGAATTTCAGTCGAAAAAATCCCGCCAAAATCTAGTATTAAGAGGGTCCTTTTCCACTCGCCTGTCGTCAACATCCAGCATGGTTTAAAAGCTTGTTACTTCATCTAACGCAATCCAACGCGATGTTTGACGAAAAGGCAACGCGAAAAAAGAGAGATAACGCCTGAAAACTCTGTAAGCATTCGGTAATTCCGTGATTTACTCGAATATTTTACAAAATTTGTTCCAGAAAATACGTGTGCTTTTTAAACCCTTATTGTCGTCATTTATAATCTTGATTAAATTTGCAAGGCTTCTATTTGTTATACTTTTTTAATTTTTGAGTAAATTATGAAATGTCAAAGTTCATAAAAAATAGCAGATTTTCAGTCTTTACTGGATTAGTTTTACACAAAATAAATTGATTTCAATAGAAGCCTAAGCCAATAATATCCACAAAATACTGTGTTTCCAAAATATCTAAAGAAAAATGTGTAATAACGTCATAATCGCGTAAAAGCGTTTGTATGAAAAACAGTGAAAATGTATGTCGAGTTGCATCCGCATACGCATTGTAACACACTAAACATAGATAAAAAAAATAAAGCCAAATTCAAACAAACGTAGAATAGACAAGAAAAAAGCTGCAACATTTTCTTATTGTGCGCGGCTTGGCAAAGGCAACTACGTTCTGCCTCTCATCATATACCATGTAAAAATAATATGGAAAAAGCGCGGGATACTAGGCTCTCAGTTTATAAAAGACAGTAAAGAGAGACTGAAGGAAAAAAATGCTCTTATGCGATACTGAATTGCGTAAAAGCGCTACAAGACCCCGTTCAGTGTGTAAAGGCGTACATTTTGTGTGAATACGTTTATATATTTATTTTACATTCAGTTTTTTTAGGGTTCCGTACCTCAAAAGGAAGAAACGGAACCCTTATAGGATCAGTTTGTTGTCCGTCTGTCTGTCTGTCTGTCAAGACCCTTTATGTCGGAAATACGGCTAGGTATCGAGTTGAAATTAAATCATTAAACCCCGAGACAATGAAACAATGACCGAGCGAACGCCGGCGCGCGCTCGGTCATTGTCTTTCTATTGTGTCTCTAATTACGCTACTCAAAAGGTTAAAACCATATACTCAGGTCTGCGGTCCCTTGAAACTGTGAAAAAATCAAACTTATGAGTTAAAAAAAAAATAAAAAAAAGTTACAGCTGTTTATGTCGCAAAAAATGTCTATTTCGACACTCTCAAGGGAATCATAGTCATAGTCATAGTCATAGTAATTTATTGGTAAGGGATTCTTACATGTCATTTATATAATGTTACATAAAATATGAAAACAAATGATTATGTACATAACAATGTCAAATAATAAAAAATGTCAAACAAATAAAATAAAATACAAGAAATAAAAATAATAATAATCGAAGTCAAATTACAAATTAAAATAAAAGTCAAAATAATTTTCATTCAAATTAACATTCGCGTCAAAGTTAAATTAAATTAAATCATAAATTCGTCAAAAGAATAAAAAGCTTGCTCGATAAGCCATTTTTTCAAACGAGTTTTGAAGCTCCCTATAGTTGGGGCACCAGAAATAGCTACAGGCAGCTGATTATAAACTGTCGGGCCCATAACATGAGTCGTCTTGGAAGATTTGGTGAGCGTTCTTGAGACCGTCGATAGCTGACCCCTGCTTCTGGTGCAATATGAATGACGGCTGCCTACCTTTGGGTAAAGGTCGAGTTTCATCCTCACGTACAGCGCGACCTGATATATAAGTATAGCAGGTAACGTGAGGATGCCTAGTCTAGCAAAATGGGGTCTAGCGGACATGTCCTGCGGTATCCCGACGATGGCCCGCACGGCACGCTTCTGCATTCGGAAGGCGCGCTGCCAATCGGCAGCACGTCCCCATAGCTCAGCGCCGTATTGGAGTAACGAGTGCACCGTCGCGAAATAACAGGTCCGTACATCGCGTTCGGGTAAGACGCGCGATATTCTGCCAAGAGCAAAACATGCACTACCCAATTTACCACACACTTTGCTAATCTGACCATCCCACTTGAGGCACCCGTCAATTTCAAATCCAAGAAAGGTTATTGTCTTCACCTGAACCAGAGCCACTCCACCCGCAGATACCGCCAGTGGTCGTGAAGACCGCCCTGACAGAACAAAGTGAATGAAGTGGGTCTTTTTCAGATTCAGAGCAAGACCATTTCCTTGGAACCATAATGCCAATTGATTCGCGGCATCGTTTAGCCTCTGCTTCAACTGATCCACTGATTCAGCTGTTACCAACGCTGCAACATCATCAGCGTACATGAGTACTTCTGCGTCAGTCACAGCATCAGGCAAGTCATTCAGCAGCAGCGAAAAGAGAATGTTGGATACGGATGACCCCTGAGCCACTCCCATCTCCGATTTAAGAGGTTTCGACCTCACCTTTCCTTGGCCACCTACCACAATTTGAGTCCTGTCGTGCAGCAAATCCGTCACTAAAGCATGCGACGGCCCCACCACTCCGTAGTGCTGTAGTTTTACAGCTAACACGGCGCGGTCAGCAACGTCGAATGCTTTGGACAGGTCGCAGCATAGGAAAAAATCAAAATTAATAGGTTACTTCCCGTTGACCTAGAATCCAGAAATTTGGCATGAAGCAAGGTCTTATAGCACAAGTAGGTATAGGAAAAAATCTAAAAACTGTAAATTTGTAATTACGTCACAAAAAAAAATCTTCGTAACTCAAAACCTTATTTAATATCTGTATTAACTGCCTATGTTAAACAAATAATAAATGATTATTGATTATTATTGATTATTCGGGAATTGAACAGCTGTTTTCATTATAGGTAAATTTGTACGGAACCCTCAGTGCGTGAGTCCGACTTGCACTTGCTCGGTTTTTTTGTGTAGGTATTTTTTTGCTTATGCTTGTTTGAAGTTGTTTAGGTGTCTGCGGTAGATATTTTCAGAGAGTGTGCGCCGGAATAGCAGTAGGTACCTATATTTCTGCCAGGCCCATTCTATCGTGGAATCCCTTGTCAGAGTCTGTTCCTGTTCCCTGATAGCTACAACTGGGTCCTTATGTCAGGAGTGAATAGATTAATTCTATTGAGTCAGATACTGGTGAAACGAGAGCTTATTAATCTATACTTATAATACATTTGTAGAAGTGAAAATTTTTTACATTGAAAATATCAAAAAAAAATAATGGCACCCGGGGGTGTTACTAGACCGATACCGAACCCAAAAATGTGATTAAAAAAATGTTTGTCTGTCTGTCTGTTTGTTCAGGCATCACGCAAAAACCGCCGGTTCGATTACGATGAAACTTGGTATAATTATTCTTTAATATCCTGAGCACCACACTGGGTACTTTTTATCCCGGAAAAGTACATACAATAAAAAACAAACTTAATTTTGCGGTTCGATCCCTAGACCCGATTACTGTACCAACCGCAAATAATAAGTTTGTCGTAGGTTACGTCACCCGCAGTGGAGTTCACAAAGGGGCACTGCACACGGATAAGATACTATAATATTTTATCTTAAGATAGATAGATAGATAGATATATTCTTTATTGTACACCAAAAATACAAATTACATTAGAAACTTAAAATTAATAGGGTGTCACAATGGGCGGTCTTATCGCTAAAAGCGATTTTTTACAGACAACCTTAAGATACAATATCGCTCGCCATACAATTCAATGGACTATCACACACGACGAAGATAATAAATAATCTATATATATAAAAGGAGAAACTGACTGACTGACATATCAACGCACAGCCGAAACTACTGCAACTAGGAGCGTGAAATTTTGCACAATGATTCCTTTTACGACGTAGGCGAGCACTAAGAGAGGATTTCCCAAAAATTCACCCTCTAAAGGAACGAAACGGGGGTCCAAAGTTTGTATGGAGAAAACTACTTTTACACGGGCGAAGCCGCTGGCAGAAGCTAGTGGATAATATAGCATAACATATCATAATCAGCCTTTTAATGTTCCCACTGCTGGGACTCAGGCCTCCTCTCTAGGAGAGGGAATGGGCCGTAATCCACCACGCGGGCCCAGTACGGGTTGGTAAAGTAGATAATAATACAAACTATCTTAATAATTAGGTTGTAGGTACCTTATATGAAAAGATGGATGGATTGTGTGAGAAGTGATATGAAAGAAAAGGGAGTTAGTGATTGCGTGACGAGTGACAGGTCAGAATGGAAGAAAAAAACGTGTTGCGCCGACTTCAAATAAAACGGGATAAGGGTAGGAAGATGATGATGAGGTACCTTATATCAGTTTAGGTACATCTTACAATCCTACAAAAGAACGATCGAATACTACGAAACCCGGGGCCCTGGGACAAAGGCAACGAAGGAACAGGAGTGGGTTTTTAGTCAGTAAAAGTCTGACACTATCTCCTGCTCCACCCAAGAGCGGGATTTGTCATTAGATGATTTTCCCACCTAAAAAAATAAATAAAAAAACGGGCACTTAAAAAAGTTAAAAACAATAAGAATAAAAATTGATCCTGGGTAGGCCAGCAAAATAGCAAAATAACAGATAATAACCTATTTTCAAAAAAAAAAATTCTTTTAAAGTAGGTAATTAAGAGTCATACAAGTTAAATACTTATCACTAATAACTTAACTTAACACTGATAACTTAACTTTAACTGTAACCATTTATTACTATTACATCAATAATTAAATCTATCTTTGGAATAGTCTTGTCCAAATCTATTGAGAATTATTTTACACGACGTTTGATTTATCATTCTCGCTTACTGAAGCTTTGAGAATTATGGTACAACATGGTCACGGTAATATTATCTATACAGTATTCCAACTTCATACAAACGGACAAAACGCGAGCTATACCAACGCGCCTCGATCTCGGGGTGCGCTCGGGATGTAGACACTCGCGTCTGTGCCGCGCGATTTTTTCAATAAAAATAAGTTCAAGTACATATTTATATATTTAATATGACGAGTAGGATATTATTGTGCTGTAATGGTTGCAAGAATTCTTCATTTAAAACCAAACATATAAATTGTAAAGTAGCTGCAGGTATCTATAACCAAGTAAAAGATATTCCTTTTTCTCCACCTTGTCCATGTTTCCCAAAACAATTTTTAATTAAGCTTTAGAATGCGGATTTTTGTACTTTAAAATTTAATAATAAAGCATTTCGTAGGACGTCGTAGTCGTGGCGCAAATATTTTTCGGTCGCAAATATTGAACACTTCCTATTCAATTCACAAAGTATTTTATTTGTTTATATAAAAAAGTATATTTACAATTACAAAACTAAATGGAAACACAAAGTAGGCAAATGTAATTAAAATGCTGGAGGCGGGCAGCCATAGTGCGGGCAGCCCTATCGCATGTTTACGTACCGCGCGGCTGTAGGCATTTATTTCAAAGATACGGCCGAGTTACAATACTGTAATATTACCGTGTCGTGGTTGTTAGTGGTTTAAAGATTGACGATCTGCGGATTCGATTCTTACGCCGTATACTGACAATTTACAAGTGTTCGTTAGTTTTATTGTTATAAGTTCGCTCGTAAAGTATTCTCTATAAATGGCACCCCGTAAACTCAAATCAAAGAGGCGTTCTCGTCCTCAAAATAACAGAGGTTCGACTACTTGTCTAAGACTGAGTTACGTGGTAAGAAACTGAAGGTTCCCTCACATCCGCCGGAATTTGTTCCTGTACCATGGTACAATTTAGTAGTCAGAATTCCGGATGTCACGGATTTAACAGTTACATCCTTATGCACCAATCTAAGAAATCAAATAAATCTTGGTGCTAACAACTTTCTTCAAATTCGCATAATTAGTATACGCATATGGGGACTCCTTGTTGCTATGAATTCAGCCCCCCTAGCTAAGTTACAATCGTATCATTCGCGCCGGACGCCTCGAGTAGGCCACGCCTTCGATTCCTTTGTTCTGACCACGTGACTGAGCGTTGAGATGACGTCAGAACAAAGGAATCGGAGGCGTGGCCTACTCGAGGCGTTCGCGCCGAACGATACGTTTGTAACTTGGCTAGGGGGGCTGGTTCTACCTTATCACAAGTACGCGCGAGTTTCTGGGCGTTAACGCCTGCCAACTCAACATCGTCGGGTGGAACTTTCTCTGTCCAGGAGGAATGTTTAGACTACCCCGATCAAGTTCGACGCGCTGCAGTAGGTTATGAGTACCCGGTTGCTCAACAACAATATGTGTTTAACATTAATAGCACACAACCCGTCTTTCACTTAGTGTATGGTGGTGGTACTGGAAACGTTTCTTATGTTCGGCTGTTGTGGCGCTCGTCTTTAACTGTATTCCAGAACGATTGCGAATTCAATAGTACGTCAGGGAAATTTATATACAACCAAATTAATACATAGCCTGCGAGCTGTATTAATTGATAACCTTCTTTATATTATATATATTAAAGTTTTTATATTAGATATTTAAGTTTTACCATTTATTAACATTTAAGTAATAATATTGTCATCCCAATGTATAGACATTTTTTTTATTTATTTTTTTTATTTTTATTATTATTTTTACAATTGTTCCTTACTTATGTTCGGACTTGCGAGTCTCAGTGAGACCTGCTTCTTTTATTAGTCGGACTACAGCTTACGAGCTTGTCTGACAAAATGTCTTATCATTATACTAAAACATCTTTTGCAAGTGCACAAAGACAACTCTTAACTAAAAATCAAATACGTTTAATACGTTTCTTTCCATGTTAAGTTTAAAACCAGAGGTTAAAAAAAAAAAAAATGAAAAAGTAATCAATGCTATAATTCATCATATAAAATCCGATCAATTGCATTCGAGTAAATCAAGTTATTCCCCTTAGCAAGTTCTTACGGATTCTTTTTGAACCCCAAATAACCTTTTCTGACCACAATTTAGACCTTTCATTGGTCAAGCTCAAATTAAAATACTTAAACATAAACAACACAAAAAACCACTCTTAAAAAAAAACAAGTATAAAACACGTTAAATTGAAGTCATGCTCAGAATATCAATAATAAAAACTGCAAAATAGTTTTTAAGTGAACACGGCCGAACGCAACCCCATTTAGTCCATAGACAATAGACAATTTATTTTTTTGTATAGCACGCACTGGCCACTAGTTGGGTCACATTTAATCGAGGCATAGAGTAAAATTCTAAATTGAAATTGATTTTTAATAACGGAAAATGGTTGCGTGACTTTGATAAAGTTGAATAGATTTTATTAATAGAAAATTGTCTTTTAATTTGTTTGGATCGGTAACTATTTTAGTTTTGATTATAAATGATACAAGGTCGTAGTTTCATGAATGTTAATAAATATGTCATGGCCAGATCTTAGAAATTGATCATTCATGGCATGGCCAAGTAAAACTGGCCAGATCGTTAATAATAATAATAATAATAATAATAATAATAATAAGTTTATTTGGAACACAACCATAATTCATGTCTTAATAAACTAGAACAGGAACAGTAAATTAAACAAAACATAGCCTGCTGTCTCCCAAACTAGGCAAAAACCTGTATCTTGGGAGGCAGTATATACAAATTATACATTCTCTGGTCCGTAGCCCATGTAAGACGACGTGAACATAAATGAAAAAAATAAGTTAAAAAAAAAAAAAAATGAATGAAAAATAAACAAAAACAGAAAAGATTAAATACCAAAAAAAAAAAAACTGGTTAAAGACGAAAAACTGCTTAATAATAATTAAATAGATTGCCATTCATCTACTTGCATGATATGTACGTGTATATCGGCACGTAAGAGTGTGTGTGTATGAGGGTATGTTTGTGAGTGTGTGTAAATGTGTGATGGTGTGTTATGATGTGTGTGTGTGTGGAAGCATGTGTACAGATAACTTTATGTTAGAAGTGACTCTGTGTCATCATAGTCCAAAGTGAGTAACCAAGCCTTCAACTTACCTTTACATTCCTGTCTGTTTAAATTATATATCTTAATACTTTTATTAATCCTATTGTATAGTCTGGTGCTAACAAAAGGATATTGTTTACGCGCAAAGGCGGTGCTAGGTGGTTCTGAGCGAAATACTATATCAGCCCGTCGTTTTGTGGTAGTAGCAAGAGGACTACGATGTTTCCTTAGTAAGTATGAAGCACAAAAAGTTTCCGGACTGTCAATACTTCACTATCATAATAGAGTTGGCTTGTTGGGTACCTATACGGTTTATAAAACATAACCTTTAGAACCGCTCTTTGTGCTCTTTCAAGCTTTAATAAAATAAGTACTTTCGTTTTTAAATGACATAATGTGTGTATGTGTGCGAGTGTATGTGTATATGTTGCAGTCAAAACTCTTGACCAGTCAAAAGTACTATTGACTAGAAAAATCAGTCAAAAGTACTTTTGACCGTATGCTTTAGTCAATAATACTTTTGACTAAAATAACAGTTAAAAGTACTTTTGCCCAATGGAGCCGGTAAAAAGTACTTTTGACTAAGTGATTCCGTCAAAAGTGGTTTTGACTGGTCGTATCAGTCAAAACTCTTAAAAAGTTAAGGTTGTCGATAAAAATAACGACAAACGCACTTAAAAACTTTTATATTACTCATTATTAGTGGAGAACGTGCTGATATTAGAAAAACAATGAGTGACTACGAAAAGAAAGAACGCTTTTTGCAAAGAATTTTAGCGATAGAAGATATGAAAGATAGTCATTTCAATGTGATGATAAAATAAAAATTTGAAAAGTTTACAATGGATGTGGAAGACGCGAAATTTGATGAAAAGAGTTAATGGTGCTTTTGACTGATGCTTTATTGCAGTTAAATCTACTTTTGACGAAGAGCGTCAATCAAAAGTACTTTTAACCGCAAATTTGCAGTCAAAAGTACGAATAACCAATAATTTTCAGTCAAAACCACTTTTGACCAACCTGTTCAGTCAAAAGTACTTTTGACTGATTTTGCTAGTCAATAGTACTTTTGACTGGTTAAGAGTTTTGACTGCAACATATATACCTGAGTGTCTGTTTTCGTAGGTCGCCACGGATATGTTTTATCTGAAGGCTTATCTGCAGGTACCGTATCTTCTACCTTCCCTTTCTCATCCTATTTACGAAAATAAATGGTTCAGTATCTTGCAAGTGGTCACGTCGACGTCCCTTCGTAATGTAGTTACAACACCAATTTATATGAATATGTTATTGTCCACGTAGTTATTTACTGACAAACAGTAATCAAACAATCGTCTGTTGATCGTTTGAAGTTTAAAATAGAAATTGTATTTACAAAAGAAAAGGCATTTATGTTTTCCATAGTTTCTGAATTTATATTTTTCCTATGGACATGCACTGTACGACATGAAACTTACCTTGAGTTTGACTTGGTCCAATTTTAATTCTTCTGCCACCTTTAATGTAATCTAAAATAACAAGTCAATGGGGGATATATGAATAAGCGGGAAAAGGGGTTGCTTTTACTACATTTCCTGGGTATCATTGTTTCAAAACAAATCTCTACTGCAAATGCCATGATAAATTACTAGTTCAACCGTAACTTGTTGAATTTATATACAAAATTAAGGTTCTTTACTTTTTTCAAGTGACCATTTCTGCAGTAAATATAAAATAAACTACATTAGCATCATCTAACTACGAAAGCTAAGGTTGTTTGCCTTACTAACGTCTTTGCTCTTCTAAAAGCATTGGAGATTCAGCCAGCATTCGGTTTCTAAGACACTCGGGGTCTATCAATATCTACTTGAACTTGAAACTCAAAAAAAGTAAAAAAACTAAAACCCGACTACGACAAAAAAAACGACGAAACTAAAAGTATGAAACAAGATTTCCAGGATGCTGAAATAAACAAGGTAAAAAGAAAAGCCGCAGTCACACGTTATAGGTAACAACCGAAACACTTTAATAACGTGTGACTACGGCTTTTCTTTTTACCTTGTTTATTTCAGCATCCTGGAAATCTTGTTTCATACTTTTAGTTTCGTCGTTTTTTTTGTCGTAGTCGGGTTTTAGTTTTTTTACTTTTTTTATTTAAATTATTTTGGTGTTAAATCACTGTGCTTCTATACCATTTGCAAAAGCTAAATTTAAAATTTCTAATTAATAATGGTAAATTAATGTTTGTCCACCAGAGGACGCCACATTGAATTTTGATGATATATTTTGATAAGTACCAGTGAAGCCTTTTCAAATGATATCAAACACGGTGTATTTATCTTAACATTTTTTTTAACACATGACTTCTTGTCCGCTAGAGGGCGTCACTTTAAATTTGAACAATATTTTGGAAATGTACAAGTAAAGCCCTTTCAAATGTTACCAAACACGGCGTATTTATCTCCATTTTTATTTTTTACACATTACTTTTTGTCCGCTAGAGGGTGCCATATCAAGTTTTGTGACACGTCACGTAACCTATGTTCAGCGGACAATTAAGACGGTTCTAACGATACCTCATACGTCGAGTTCCGATAAGTAGATTAGGAGCTATGTGGGAACAGATGAACAAACTCACATACATACATAGCCTGTCAAAATCATAACCCTCCGTAGTCGGGTAAAAATAAAACTAAACTTTAGGAATTGCTTGCTTGCTAGGGTTTAGCCTAATCTACGATTATGATATGATTTTTAAGAGGACCGCCTTTCAAAAGGTTAAACGTTAAAGTTTGATGATATGTCAATCCTCGTTTGGCCTACTTTCTTTAGACCTTTTATTGTCATTGAAATCCTACATCAATGATATGACCAAACGAAGATTGACATATCATGAAATATTAACGTTTAAACAATTTAGCCAGTTTTAGTTGGCCATATTATGAAGTGCTCAATTCTAAGATCTGGCCACGACATATATGTAAAAGAAAGTTGTGTTAGTTAAACTATTTATAACTCAAGAACGGCTGAACCGATTTGGCTGAAAATTGGTGCGGTACTTTTTATCTCGTGGAGTAGGGTAGAGTAGGGTAGAGTAGGGTAGAGTAGGGTAGAGTAGGGTAGAGTAGGGTAGAGTAAGGTAGAGTAGGGTAGAGTAGGGTAGAGTAGGGTAGAGTAGGGTAGAGTAGGGTAGAGTAGGGTAGAGTAGGGTAGAGTAGAGTAGAGTAGGGTAGAGTAGGGTAGAGTAGAGTAATGTATTTAGAATATACGAGGATAGTGAAATAGGAGGGGCTAAAGTGTATAGGTACGAGATATTGGTCACCTCTGGTTGCAAATGCAATCTGATAACAGACAAAACATGGTAAATACGTTACATTAATACAGTAACGTAATTATATAGCTATTTTAAAAAGGAACATGATTGCGTGGTAATACTATTGTAAATTACATTGTCTGTTATACCGGGAGGCTTCTTGTGTGTGTTAAGGTTGAAGGATATTGTCGTGTATGAAGGCATTTTACAATTTATAATTTTTGGGGTACTTGGGTCGACAATATTTTGTGTGTTACGTCATTTCTAACTGCTAGCTGCCCCCCTAGCCAAGTTACAACCTGTTCGTTCGATTCTCTTTTCCTTGATCGTCTCGAGTCGGCCACGCCTCCTATTCCTTTGTTCTGACCACGTGACTGAGCATTGAGATGACGTCAGAACAAAGGAATCGGACGCGTGGCCTACACGAGGCGATCGACGAAAAGAGAATCGAAACGAAACGGTTGTAACTTGGCTAGGGGGGCTGGTGTTTTTGAACATTATTAATGTTGATTTGCATAAAGTTATACCTTAATTGCACTCATTACTAGCATTATACTCTTGGCTGAGAGCCCTAGGGCTGCTAAAATAAGAAAGATATGAGATTATATTTTGTACCTAGATATATATTTTTATAATTTAGTTTATGTATTGTATCTATTTATGTATTTTATATACGGTTATTGATATATATAATTATGTATTATTTGATTTAATTTAGATAATATAGTATAGGTATATATATATATATTTTAATTTTCTAACTTATTTGTATACACTGTGTCTACATGTCTCATCCAACTCTCCTGTCGCAGGTCTGCTGGAAGAAATTTCATTTGAAATAAGCAGTACCTTTGTGCTCTTCTGTCTGCTTTTGTTATTTTCATTTTTAAGTGTTTGTGTGTACATAAATAAATAAATAAATAAATAAATAAATAAAGATTTTATGTCTCTTGACGCACCTGTTAGTTGGAAGCGTCGAACGTCGCATTAGAGGCATATTTATGGCATGCGTGGGCTTGACGTGATACGTGCCAAGTAGGTACTTGGCGATACCCATGTGGGCCGGCTATTGAAATTAGCAGAAGACAGTACAAGAAGATAAGATGTTATATGCAATGGAGTGGATATCATAGGATATTGAGGTCAAGGATAGAGATCAAGAAAGAAAAGAAATAGGAGAGGAAAATAGAGATATGAGAAGCAATGATTGCATTTGCGATTCTAAGAAATTTGAGTGTGTGCCAAGATTAAAAGAACAACGATAAATGAATGTTGAAACCTAATCCTGCTTCACCTAAATAATGTAAAATTTTTATTTACCCATTGGTGCATCAATTATTTTAAATTAATTTAGGAAATAGATAAATTATGTATTATATTTGATAAAACACCATTACGTAAATAAAAAAAAAACAAAAAAGGGATGTGGTGTATTGGCAGTGAGGGTAGTCTCAAGCATTGTGACGTAATAATGTATTTGACACGAGTTAGTGGAGATCCGGCGATTGACTGGAGCAGTTGTGTTGTTCGAATATATGATGGTGTTGTTGGTGAGCCGTAAAATACCCCAAAACGCAATACAATACAAGTGGATTTGTGGGTACCCATACTAAAAAATTAAATACCAAAACCAGCAATAAAATGATGAATATGTCATCCACCAGACGCTCCTTTTATGTCTTGAATACAACGACTTTGATTCAGGTGACTTTTTCCATTTTCTCTATAGGTAGATTTTCAATATTGAAACTTAACAATTCATAAAATTGTACCTGTTTCGTTATTCGACGCTTCTTAAAATTCGTCTAATATTGTTTTAATCCATAAGTTTGTTTTTTTTTCTATGGAAGATTTCTTTGGTTCGATAACAAAATAATACGCTTTCCATAAGCTTCATGTTAAAAATATAGTCTTCATTACCGAAGCCAGCCACATGGATCTTTCCTCTCCTTCCTACCTACTATGTCAAAAACTGTCAACCAGTTTTTGCATTAAATTATATTTATTTTGCATTTTTTTTTTTTTAGTTTATTAATTTATATATACATCTTAACTATTAAATATTATAACTTAATAAATATATAAACAAACTGAAAATAATATATGTACAAACGGGTAGAAATAAAACTCATAGGGCATCAAAAAATTCGTCCACATCGATGTCAATGGGAAAACTGCCCAGAACGCTGGCAGCATTGCCACGCTGGATGGCAATGCTGATTCGTTGACCGAAGAAAAGCCCAGCCCTCTGGTCACGCGAAGAGTCGACCAGCTGTTTGCTGATATCCCGAACAACTCGATGAGCGCAAATAGGTTTGAAAAAACACTTTTACACATCAATTTTTTCGTCCGTTTAAACTAGATGAGGCTTATGTTTCCTAGCTGACTACCCTGAGAAGAAACACCGAAAAAACTCAGGGCTCAAAGTCTCTTTTAAAGTTCATACAGCAAATATGTATTAATGGTTCAATCACATGAGAACCATAGAGATTGTCTTTTGAAGAAAGAACTACACAGATTTGAGTGGACCTGTCCAGTCAGTGCAAGTATTTGTCAGTATTCATATAGCTCAACTCAAAATCACTAAGGAGCTCAACGACTTGACGAACAATACCAAGGAAAGTACATTTGGGTAGGCCGCAGAAAATACTCAAATAGCCAGATAAAAAAAAAAAAAAAAACAGCGACAACTATTTTAATTTCATAACATATGGAAGCCAAATATTTTACTTTTTATTTTAAAAACAACAGTTCGGTCGATTCTACCCCTATAATCTTTGATGCTGGACGACAAACAATCATGCAATATAGACTTATTATTCATTGAAGCCACGAGAGGAGGGTCGCATGCTTTAGTAGTCCAGCTGCTTGCCTAGACCAGGGGTCAGATGTTGAGGGTTGCCAGATTACAAAAAAAAAAAAAAACAAATTGGTAGTAGTATTTTTTCAACAAAGTAGCTTTCTTTTATTGATAAGCAAGTTACCTAAAGAAGTTGTTATGGAGGCTTTATAGTATATTTACTCCCCATTTCTAAATTAATAACGCGTGCCCAGGCGCACTTTGTAGGTGCTTTTGTTCTTTTTTACTTTGTATTTATAACCGTTGTGCTGTATCTGTCCCGAATAAAAGTATTTCTATTCTATTCCTTTGCCTAGGTATTGTATAGAATACCTAATTATTCAGATTGCCGGTAACATATTCCCAGAATAAAAAATTAAGTTTATTTTTGACTCGGTACATGTAGATAACGTCCTAGAATAGCAATTCTAGGACATTACCTACCCATGTACCGAGTCACATCCAAATCTGTTCAAGCGTTTTAACGAGAAGGAATAACAAACGCAAATAAACAGACATAATAATGATTTACCAGTCTGAAGTGTGATCGTCATAGTATTAGATACATATTATTAGGAAAATAAAAAGAAAACAATCTATAAAGCAGCTTTTTTTAGGTGGGAAATCATCCAATGACTTCTTCCCGCCCTAGGGTGGAGTAGGAGGGCGTGACAGATTTTTATTGACTAAAACCCACTTCTATGTTCCTTCTTTGCCTTGCGTCCCAGGATCTCGGGGTTCCCTTTCACACTACCCATGGCCCCAGTAGGCTTCGACCCTGCTGAGCCCCTATGGTTTTACTGACATCTCTCCCCCGTTTTATCCCCTTAAGGGTGGAGTTTTGTAAAATCCGTTCTTAGCGGAGGTTTAAACCCTATAAGGAACCTATCTGCCAAATTTTAAGTTTGTAGGTGTTATAGTTTCTGAGATTTCGTGATTAATCAGTGAGTAGTTATTTCGCTTTTATATATTACTAGCTTTTACCCGCAACTTCGTCCGCGTAGAAGTCGTAAATGGTTCTAATTGGTTTTTTTACGCTTTTATGTGAGTTCAACATAATTATATGAATAAAATCAGTTTGAGTTTTCAAACATGTGTCAAAATAAAATGTACGTAGTTTAAGTCAAAAGCACTAAGGAGTATTGATATCAAGTTTGAAGCAAGTCAAACCTGAAATAACTTTCTTCCCCTTTTTAACCCCGTTAGGGGATGAATTTCAATACAATACGTAACTCGTCTTCCATCAATTCTGTTAAAGAATGTTCATGCATTTAAAGTAGATTGGACCAAGGAATCAAGTTGTCCTGTACAAACTTTGCTTCTCCTTTTCACCCCATAAGAGTAGAATTTCAAAAAATCCTTTCTTATCGGATGACTACGTCATACAGAGAATATACCTTCCCAGTTTCAGGTCTTTACGATCAGCGGTTTTGGTTATGCGTTGATCCGTCAGTCATTCAGGACAAAGCATTTTATAAGTATAGATATAGATTTATGAAGTAAACTGTAAGTAATCTTTGGAGAATAAACTAATGTCGGTAAAAAAGGAGAAAGACCCAAATATATCGACATCAGCAAAAGGGTTTACTTACACTCTTTTAAACCAACCAAAAGAACTGTAAAATATTTATTCACAATTATTTAGTCATCGTCATCATCATCTTCCTGCCCTTGTCCCATCTTATTTGGGGTCGGCACAACATGTTTTTGTCTTCCATTCTATCCTGTCAACCGTCATGCTATCACTAACTTCCTTTTCTTTCATATCACTGTTCACACAATCCATCCATCTTTACCCATACACATGTATACTCATAACTCTTTTAGTAACATGCGTTTCATCTCTCCTCTTTACATGACCATACCAAGACAAACGATTCCCTTTCAACTTTTCAGTCACTGGCGCCACTTTCAAACTTCCTCTAATATACTCATTTCTCACTTTATCCATTCTCGTCACACCACACATCCATCTCAACATTCTCATCTCCGCTACATGCAATCTTTTTTCATCCGTCTTTTTCACAGCCCAACATTCTGATCCATACAGTATGCATACAGTATTTTAGTACTACCGAAAAAATACCATTAAAAAGTTGTCGCGACAGTTGGCAACACTTTGCCATGACCCTCCTCTTTTAAAAGGTAAGTGCTTCTATAAAAATTCTATGGTCATTATTTTCTAAGTATGATTTTTAATCTGTGGCTAGTTTCTATAGGTTTAGGGTTCTACTATTGAGTACTGGACCTAATGGACATACTTATGTACCTATAAACGGGTCATTATAAAAGTACATATTATGTACTTTTATAATGACCCGTTTTTAGGGTTCCGTAACTCAAAAGTAAAAAACGGAACCCTTATAGGATCACTTTGTTGTCCGTCTGTCTGTGTGTCAAGACCCTTTATCTTGGAAACACGTGGAGGTATTGAGTTGAAATTAAAACCATATACTCAGGTCTGCGGTCCCTTGAAGCTGTGAAAAAATCAAACTTCTGAGTTAACGAAAAAAAAGTACGACCGTTTATGTCGCAAATAACGTACATTTCGATACTCCCAAAGAAATCAAAATTCATAGGGTACTTCCCGTTGACCTAGAATCCTGAAATTTGGCGTAAAGCAAGGTCTTATAATACAAGTATAGGAAAAAATCTGAAAATAGAAAATTTGTTGTTACGACACAAAAAAAAACTTTTTTTGCGAATTGGAAAAATCTTCGAGACTCCATTCGGGAATTGAACTATTTACATACGTAAACTTGTACGGAACCCTCAGTGCGCGAGTCCGACTCGCACTTTCCCGGTTTTTTAATAATCATATTATTTATTACCTGAATCAAAACAGATTCAGGTAAAATTATTTTTTCAAAAAGGGTTCGTAACTAACTTTTATAGACTTGGTACCTTGCGTATGGTACCAAGTCTATAAAAAAGAACTTCAGTTATTATATACCGTGAAGTTTAAATGCTCTTGAATATACACCTAGACCATGTGAGTGCAGGCAGGCCAAAGGAGCACTTCCCTCCATTGATGGCCTCTTCACGAAATAGGCCCTAAGACTGACTAAACCTCAGTTGCGCAGTCTCTTTAATAAGCACCTCTCTGTCATAGGAGTTACAGACAGCCCACTGTGCAGAGCCTGCATGGAGGAGTACGAGACAGCAGCACATCTGCTTCTAAGCTGCCCAGTGGTCGCTGGATGTAGGGCAAAGTACTTCGAGAACCCAGGAACCCTTCGCGAAATGGTCAGTAACAGCAAGGCGCTGCTGGCCTTCCTTGAGAAAGTGGGACTTTAGACATAGAGTTAAGGACACCAGCCGGATGGATGAGAAAAGAGTTTTTTTTTCGGTGGAAACTCATCCAATGGCATCTCTCGCTCTAGCTTGGAGCGGGAAGGCGTGTCAGACTTTTACTGACTAAAACCCACACCTGTTCCTTCTTTGCTTTGCGTTCCAGGACTCCGGGTTTTCCTTTCAGAAGCGAACCTATAGCTCCAGTAGGCCCCTATGGTTTTGCTGACATCTACGTGGCACACGTAGCGTGCGCCGTCGTCGACTCGAGCTCGGTCCGGACGGTTACCGGTTGGCCGGACAGCGAGCTACCCATTGCTCGCGGTCCGCAAACCCACGCCTACGGTGGCTGGAATTTGGGGTCGGGATCCCGGCGGTTGGGGCGCGAGGAAGTCAGACCCCTCACGTGTGCGGCGCCTCCTTCGGTAGCATTACTGCTTCGCAGAAGCAGGCGACCGCCTGCCATTCCTCCTCGCTCCGGACCATGACCTGTACCAGGTCCCGGCGCGAGATGTTGTTGCCGTCAATCCAAAGACACGGCGGTGCTCCGCCCAAGCGGGGCAAACCTCTACCGTATGTTCCACCGTGTCCTCGTGAGAAAAGAGTTAGTTCGTCGTCGTTGGATAGAGACATTGTAGGTAAACACACATCGTACATTGTCCCTCGGAAAATAAATGAAAATGTTTTGCTGTAACATACATTGTATTTTGATGCGGTCATGTCGGCACATTTTGTCCACGTCAGTGCTGCCGAGCGGTAATTAATTTGTGGGAACCTACAAAAGTGGAAACGATAAAAATTGTGGTGTAAGTGATAGAATTACAGCGGTTTTGCATGACGACGCCAGTGTGTTTTTTACGGATCCATGGGTTAGGTCAGGTCAGCGGTGAAAGTCTAACATTCAACCCTCGCTCTGTCCTAAAGCGGGAGGAATCATTAGATGATTTCCCGTCTAAAAAAAAGTGTGACTCGAACAGTAGAAATACTTAATAGCGACGTCTCTCTGCGATTAGATACCTATCTTTACTTGCTCATTGGCGGAATTCTAGAGGGTGACACTAAGGGCTATATTACACCGGAACACCATGGCGGCGCGACCAGTCGCCTCTAAAAACAAAATGTATACAGCTCTATAGAGTTACTCACCTGGTGTCCGTTTGGCAAGCACCCAATTTGGCGGCGCGACCAACTCGGACGCGTGCACTTAAGGTCCATTTTGATACTGTCTCAGTGTTGTGTAGCGACTCTGGTGTCTGTATGGTGTCTAGTTTGGTAGCTTACGGACACCGTGGCGGCTCAACTGGTCGCGCCGCCATGGTGTCCCTTTGAAATATAGCCCTAAGTGTTTTGTCCTCTATGTAACTTGTGCTGGTTCTCCAAGGCGTTGCTTGAGACTGACCATTGATTATGTATGTATATCGCCTGCACTGATAGATATGTGATCAGTCTGTGAGTGGCGGCTACTTTGCGACCACATTTGTTACCTTAGGTCTATACCTGTTAAAACAAGTGTATGTGTAATTAAATAAATAAATAAATTTCTTCCTGACGCGGTAGCGTGTTTTGTAGCTATATTTTGGAAATTAAGTTGTATTTTATCTTCAAAATAATTGTTAAGTCATTATACAATAACGCTGATAACCTATGCAGTGATTTTCCAGAGTTACTACTACTAATTTTTGCACCTGCATAAAAAAAATCGTAAGACATAATCTGGTTTAGCCGTGTTACATTCATATCTGATCATCCACTAAGGGCGGAATTCACCAATAAAACTAATCGCGTTTTAACGTTTGGCTCGCATAATCGCGTTTTGCCGCTGTCACTAGTGTCACTTGTAAAAATACAACAAAAGAAAAATACAGACAAGTGACACTAGTGACAGCGGCTAAACGCGATTATGCGAGCCAGACGTTAAAACGCGATTAGTTTTATTGGTGAATTCCACCCTAAGGCGTGCGTAATTGATTAACAAAACGCTCAAATACCTAAATATTTTCTAAAAAGACGTAAAGTTTGTTTTTTTGTTTGTAGGTTGCAATCTCTGAAAGTACTGGTCCTACAATTTTTTCACCGATAGAAAGCTGCTTTATTCCTGAATGACATAGGCTATGTTTTATGTACTCGGGTGAAGCCACGGGCAAAATCTAGTTTACAATATAGTAGTTATTTTCTATGAGTATTGCGTCCATCGGATTACCGCGACCCTTACCAGTCAGGTCATCGGTCCACCTTGTAGGAGGCCTTCAAACGTTGTGGTCGTTATGACGCCACTTAGGAAGGCATATATCCAACAGTGGATTTCTTTCGACTGAAATGATGATGATGATATTGAGTCACTGTCTAGTGTCTAATATTCTGTTATTGCAAGTTTTGACTGTTGCTTACAAAGATTTATAATACCAGCGACATCGCAAAGTCATTTTTAAAATAATTTTAATTTAAAATAATACAATTTTTTTTTTTTTTTTTTTTTTTTTTTTTCGTGTTTACCATATATTGTGTTTGTGCCTTGTGCTGTACCAAATAAATTATTTTTCTTTCTTTCTTTCTTTAAAATGCGTTAACAATCCCAGAGATAGAGCTGAAGTGTCTCATAAGCCTTCAATAACTACTACCTATTTTTTATTTTTTTTAAGGTGGGAAGTCATCCAATCACGTCTCCCGCCCTTGGGCAGAACGAGAGGGCGTGTCAGACTTTTACTGACTTAAACCCACTCCTGTTCCTTCTTTGCCTTTGTTCCAAGGCCCCGGGGTTCTCTTTAGCATCACCCATGGCCCCAGTAGGCTTCAACCCTGCTGGGCCCCTACGGTTGCTGACATCTTCTTGAGGCGCGCGTGGAACACTACGCGCCGTCGACGACTTGGGCTTGGTCCGGACGGCGAGCTACAAATTGCTCGCCGTCCGCAAGCCCATGAGCTACTCTACCTATAAGCTTTAAATCTATACACCGCCTGTTCTACGAGTATCATTGCATCACTAGACGTACGGCGTTGCGCCACCGGTACATACTGGACATCAACCCATACTCACAAAGTATTTTGGGAACAGCTACGGAGTGAAATTCCCTGCCGGAGTCTGTGTTTCCTGATAGCTACAACCTAGGGGTTTTTAAATCAAGATTGAATAGGTTATTTCTAAGCAAGCGTGCTCCATCGTCGGCCTCATCATCGCTTACCATCAGGTGAGATAGTGGACAAACGGGAGCTTAACCAGTATCCATAATAAAAACCAACAACGCTACTTCACGAAAAAAACAGTTTTAACTGAATTAAGCTCATTCTCGGACGAGCTGCTTCACAAAAAGCTGACTATTTCTAAACAGTTAACCGCCGTGTTCTTGTAACTTGTACCACACACAAATCGGGAATCAAGTGTCGATATATTAACCGTCGATATACTCGACCTAAATGGCGTGCAAAAAAAAGTGTTTTTTTTTAATATGCCACCGAGGCACCGAATCTACTGCAGAGTGCCAACTTTGAAAATGGAACTCCATTAATTAAGTATTGGAGTTAAATATGGGAATGTGAGGTTTTAATGCTTGCTGGCTGGTTTTAGAATTTTTTTTTTTCTGTGAGCCTCGTTAGAAGTTGGTCTAGCTAGACCTAGCCTGCTAAAATTATCCATTTTATATTAGTAACAGGATTAAACTTTAAATATTCTTCTTCTCAGCTGGTACACTCATGCCAGAGTGGTCGTAGTTATCACTGTGAATCACGAAATGCTGCAAAAAATATTCAAATATCGTGAAAATATCCTTTGCAGTTTTGTTTCTATTCACCCCATTTGACATTCGCAAACCGAGCACTTAGTTGCGGCCTTGATCTGGTCTGTCCATCTCATTTGTCGTCTACCACGTGGCCTGGTGCCCCAAAATCAAACTTTAAATATCTACATATATAATACAATAGTGCGATTCACCATCAATTATTGCATCACTGCTTACCATCAGGTGGGATCGCACTCAAGCACTAGTTAACGTCATTAAAAAACCTATACATACTGAGATAGGAGCCTTTTTGGCCTCATACAGGTCTTTTATTTTTATCTTTTAATATTGTTTTCTTTTATTTTTAGTTAAGTATTTATAGATTAAGTTACTTTTTATTTTATTGTTGTTTGTCCTGTGCAAGTCTCAAATAAATGTTTCTTTATTTCTTTCATATTTTACATTTAACTAACTATAATTACAGTAAAACCAAAAAATAAAATCCCTAAACTACGTAATTAGAAACAAATTAAAATATGGAGTCAAAAATCTCTCTCACTCTTCACTTCGCTGTCGAGTAGTGATGCCCAAAAGGCCGGCGGCATTGTCACGCTGTATGGTTATGCTTATCCTCTGTCCAAGGTAATAGCCAGCCCTTGGGTCAAACGAAGTGTCAACAAGACGTTTCGACAGATGTTTATGCAATTTGTGAGCACTCGGAATCCACGATTCGAGAGTTTCAACCCCAAACGGTTCGAAAATAAAACTTCTTACCCACTATGTAATAAAACTTATGTGTTATTTTTTCTAAACAATTTCTGTAATCTCTATTTCAATGTTTTATTCTATTCACGCCAATCAGTTCTTCACAATTTCATACATGTCAAAATCATTGAACCATCTCATTTTATTCACACTAGAATTTATAAAATATAAAAATAAAAATTTTCAGTCGACTGGATTTCAACAGCTCACTATTATTACCAAAGACAATAAGTGCCAGTTATTAATAGTACGTCATAGACAAAAGATTTGCTCTATGGTTCAACGCCTCTACGATATGGGGGCTTAATAAAGGGTGTTGGTTTTGAAGTTTATTTTTATGAAATATCAAACGGGAATAGGAAAATACCATCTTGTTGACATGAGGGATCAAAGACCAGTGTACAGTCAGGAAACTTTATAGTTAAGCAGATTAAAATAGTAGATTATGTGACTAGGGGATAAAGCAGTGTCTTTAAGTCGCGGGCGGCATGTTGAATTCCGAACGAAACAAAGATTGCTAATTTTAATCCCGAACGATAGTGAGGGATTTATATAATTAACTCCCGAGCATTGCGAGGAAGTTAATAAAGAAACCTGAGTGAAGTGAGGAATTCAAGTCACCCAAGACAAAGACAGCTTTATCCCCGTGTTGGATACTCTACTTTTTACACCTTCTGTGAGATAATTGAAAGATAGAATTTAGTAAAACAAATCACATATTATAGAAATATAAGTATTATGTACCTACAAGTTAATCTTAACTATCACTCAACACGTCTTGAGATTTGAAACAAACAAAATTCACTACTCTAAGATTCTATAGTTACAATTTTCTTTATCGCTCCCGCTTTTTCATTGCCTACTTTTTTTTCAAAACTCGTCATTAACCACGACCAAGTTTTATTGTTTTTTTTTTTTTGTGGCCAGTTTGAATTTTGAATAAAATTGTTTGATGCACATACATTTTAGTTCACTTATTGTTGACGGTTTTTGACGTTCCAAATTCAAATCTCATTATTCCCTAGGGATCGCCCATACTGCATTATCTCCCTAGGGACAGAATGACTTTCTTTAAGTGATGGTTGTATGACATATAAAAGGGCATTATCGAGCAGGTGGTGTAAAAAATCATTTACTCCCCATGATATTTCGAATGTAACTCTTTTTCGAAAAAGTTTTTTTTTTAAGGTGCGAAATCATTCAATGACTTCTCTCGCTCTATGGCGGAGCGGGAGCATGTCAGCTACTTTTTTAGGGTTCCGTACCTCAAAAGGAAAAAACGGAACCCTTATAGGGTCACTTTGTTGTCCATCTGTTTGTCTGTCAAGACCCTTTATCACGGGAATGAGTGGAGGTATCGAGTTGAAATTAAGACCATATATACTCAGCTGAGTCTGCGGTCCTTTGAATCTGTGAAAAAATCAAACTTCTAAGTAAACGAAAAAAGAAATGGCTGTTTATGTCCCAAAAATCGTATATCACTCGAGGGAATCAAAATTCCTTCCGGTTGACCCAGAATCCTGAAATTCGGCATGAAGCAAGGTCTTATAACACAGGTACAGGAATATATCTGAAAACTGTAAATTTGGTGTTATGTCACAATTTTTTTTTTTTTTTTTTGGTTATCCGAATAATCTTCGAAACTCCATTCGGGAAATTAAACTAAGCTATTTACATAGGTAAGTTTGTACGGAACCCTCAGTGCGCGAGTCCGACTCGCACTTGCCCAGGTTTTTTTTATTATGCAGAGGCTCGCGTTTGACGCGATCTCACCTGATGGTAAACGACGGTGTGGCCGACGATGGAGCACGCCCGCCTAGAAGTATCCTCACTCACACTCACTCCACTCACCCACCCACACCCTTACTCACTCTTGACTTAAAGATCCCTAGGTTATAGCTAGCAGGAAACACAGATTCCAATCCTTAGCTGTCCGCATATTGAATGTGTTCCCAAAACGCTTTGTGCGTATGGGTTGGAAGTCCACCATGTACCGGTGGCGCAACGACTGACTTTTACTGACTAAAATCACACCTGTGTTCCTTCTTTGCCCTTAACGTTCCAGGATCACAGGTATCCCTTTCGAAAGTCAACCCATGGCCCCATGATCACCACTCATTAACCGACTTCTTTTAAGATTTTAAATATTGTGAGGACTGAAGCTCTGGCTGGAAGTGTGGGCTCCTGGAGGACCCTGATGTCACTCGAGACACAATATTCCAATATGTACCTACTTTATATTATCGATTGTGACTGATCGAATCACGTTTTGCAGCCAAAATCGAAACTGACGTAGTAACAGAAAAACTGTCAAAAAATAAAGTACTATTAGTCCTAATTATACCTATTTCAATATAATTATTCTTAATTATATAGTCGTAGCTAGCTTTATAATTAATCGACGATTACATAAAAATATAACTATTAAAAATATAACGTTTTTAGGTATCTATCACTCCGCTCAAAGACGCTTGGTGATGCTTGTAAATAGCAATCACCTGAATGGGGGTGGAGTTTTAAGACTACCAATATGGCGGTGAAATTATGGTTATATTACACAAAATTAAATCCCTGTTGACGATTCCCCGCGAACCTGAATCTAGCGACATCTATAGCAATTCAGAGCCCACGTACCTTGCTAATCCAGTGACCCACTCGTCGTCAGGAAAGCGCTTCATCCACGGACGCGTGGTCTGTCTGTGTGCTGCCGGCCGGCGAGCTAAATCTTCATCCATCCACAGGTGGGCTGGTCAGAACTCGTGAAACCAACACTGCACTTTATGGTCTTAATGTCTCACAGTAGCAGATACACTTATTACAGGAGAATTCTCAGGTTTTCAACAGATATGGGATTTTGACAGCGGAGCGGTTTTTATTCGACGCAATGTCGATTTGCGGAGCGGACACAACTGTTTTGTTAGCGGGTTAGACGCCATCTAGCGGTCTTTAGCGAGCGTCTCAAGAAAGCATTCGATACGTCACCAGTGGGCGTTGCGGTCGTAGATATTGGTGAAGGAAATCGTCAACAGAGACTCAATTAACTTAGAGAATGCGGGAAAGATAACTAATTTATATTATTTATTCTCTAAAAATACATATACCTTAAGAAAAGGCATTGACGCTTCACCATGCTCCCCCCCTTGGAAGGACGCAAGTGCTTTCAAAGGGAAAGGTTAAAATTGTAAAGATTTACTAACCTAGATCATGATCGGAAAGGCTAAGCTTTATGACTAAATGCGGAAAATAAAAATCATTTAGAATACTAATCCTAAAAATGCGGAAAATAAAAACCATTTAGAATACTAATCCTAAACCTTAAAAAACTACGAGTATCGTTAAAATGAAATTTTATTGCATTGGAATAGGATATAGTTTTGTGACAGAGCGTTTAAAATGACCGAACCTTGTCCTCACCATTGCAACGCGAGCGACATTGTCAGTCCCTTTAGAAAGATGCGTTTTTAATGTTTTTATATTGGCTTCCCACATAGCGCCAAAATGTGGGGAGCGAGGTGGAAATATTTTCCACTTAATGCGGCGAGTTGATAACTCATTTAAAAGAGATGAATTGAGGTTTGACCTCATTAAGAAATTATAAAGTTTATCTAGCTGAGCTTTAGCACCAACGAAATTGGTAGCGTTATCCGAATAGAGACAAGATACTGGCCCTCGACGCGAGATAAAACGCTCAAACGCGGATAAAAAGGCGTCGGTAGCAAGTTCAGAGACTAACTCTACATGGACAGCCTTGGTTACCAAGCACACAAACAAGCATATATAAGCCTTTTGAGCGTGTTGACCTCTGCGA